>BLKR01000141.1:398083-795692 GCA_011170035.1 Teleogryllus occipitalis
TTATGTAGGTCCTTTGATGTGTGTAAGGGCACTCCAATATTTTTACGATCTGTGTATTTCATATTTTATATATTTTCAGCCATGTTAGTCACATCTTCTTTACGTAGCTAGTCACGTGACTCAGTGTTACCTACAAAAGCTTCTCTTTGCCAGAGATTTCGTCTAAAGCATTGATGATTCATTTCACCTCACGTGTATTTTTGCTCACTGGAAACATAGAGAATATCTCGTTAAGAAGAAATTACTTAAAATCATAAAATAATTTGAACACTCTCGTGAGATATTTAAATTCCAAAATATATTTGCGTACTTTCTAAATGTGTTTGTGTGTGTTATGTATTACGTTATGTAAATTTATTGAAATGGAATACGCGTCGTCATAACACCTTCCGTAAAGTAAACAATTACGTTTTCGCATATATCTTCTATGACATTCGTGTTTCCTGTAAGATCGTTGGATATGCACCTTCTTGCTTTCGCTACTTTCGCGTTTGGCCAATATTTCTCGTTAAAATATTGCGTAAGATAATCTTGATTGATTTGGACAACATTGTGCAACATTTGTGCAACATTGTGCATGTCTTCTACTGAAAACACAATGTGTAATTTCACTAGAAGTTCCAACTTTCTTTTCAGCATTGATTATAACTTTTTCAACACAGCGTGATTATTCAACATATAAACATCATTCTTAACTAGTTGTTCTCAGTTCTTGGATCGCCGCGCCTTTTTTCCTAAGAATCCGATATAACACTTTTTAACCATAACAAAACCACCGACATACATTTTCTGTAACTATATGAAGTCGAACGAATGATTTCTAGGATGGTTAGAATTCCTTTTAAATAAATATTCGTTTCGGTGAGTTTACAATATATCCAATGTATCTCCTTAGGTATCACACCAATATTTTTCGTCTACCACAAGCCTATCTTTTTAGTTAAAGGTATGCGGCAAATAACACACATTGTCAAATATTTGCCTCGTTCGTTGCACCACAATTGCACGTCACTTCGTCGAATGGCGCCCCGATCTGACCTTCGCGGTTTCTCCTCGAAGAGATAATAGTCGTTTCTGAGCGCTCGGGGCGATCTGCGAATGACCAACAGCGAGAGCGGCGGAGGCGAGGCGCAGCGAGGAGAGGCATGCGGTCGAGCAAGCGCGCCGCGCACGCCCTCACGTGATTGGTGCGGAGCGGGGAGGGGGATGCAGTACCCATCGCCTACGGGTGCGGTCAAGTGGCGCCCGCTCTCATCAGCCCTCGTCCTCTCCAGCCTGCTCTCTTCTTCTCCGGGGATTTCTCGGGCCGCTCGTGGATTCATCCGCGCCCACGCTTGGTGTCTTACGGGCACAACGTACCTCCGCACCCTCTCCTCCTTGCTAATCTTGCGAGACCATGGGGCAGGAGGGGGGACGAATGTTGACCTATGTCTCGAGGAGAAGGGGCTGTCCTGATAGGTATTTTTCCGTGGTTTCTCCCATCATGAACAGACGAGAATGCCGGAGAAGTGCCCAAACAATTGGGCTACGCATCGCGTGCAATCTTTCGTTCCACATTCTTGTCCCTTTCTCTCCCCTTGCACACACTTACACTTACTTGCACTACACATGCGGAAGCTCTACTCACTTGGAAGCATAGAGCTTGGCGCAGGTGGGATAGTGCCCTGCTAGGGGAGGTACGTGGAGAAGGGAAACCCTCAAGCCGACGTGCAGGTCGCCGTCTGATCTCACGTTCCAGCGGGGAAGAAACACCATCATCCCGTGAGATATAATACTGATTGAACTAATGGCCTATGCAGTTGACACGCCCACAATCACTCACTCACTCGCGTGCAGGATAGAAGGGACGCAGAGGGAAACGGGAAATGGCGGGAGAGGTTAGTGCGGGCAGAGATAGAGGTTGGTGGTAATGTACAGGTGAAAGGGGGGAAGCGGGGGGCGGGCGGGCGCCAAATGCAGCCGAGCCAGTTTCCTCCTCCGCCGCCCTCACATCTTGGCGCCACGCAAAGCCCGGCGCTTTCGCCCTGCCGCCCGCCGCCCGCCCAGCCTCTCACCATGCACCTGTACGCAGGAGGAAATCTCCGAGGCCAGGCCTTTCAACTCGATCTTTCTTTGGTGAATAAAATTTACGAATGCTGCGTAAAGCGGCTAAGGGGCAAGTGACGTTTAGTTAGGTAAATGTAACCAACTGTGGGCTAAACTGCTTGGATTAATTGATAACCGTGCAGAATTGCTAAACATAGAGTGTCTGTCTCCGCATGTAATGTTTTATTACGCTGTTTGGCAAATAAGTTACGAAAACTGCGGACAATGCGACATAATACCAATTTCTTGGTTATAAAGTGCATATCTTTAAATATGAGCAATATTCCATTTGACGTTGAAAGAACATCTGGAGATAAAAATGTTAATCTTTTCAGGATTTATTACTTTTGAAATACTCAATTTACATCGTCTGTGATCCAGAATTCTTTTCATTTTTAAGAAAACTGGCTTCTGGAAATGATTACTTTCCCAGTTTGAAGGAAAAATTAAACTATGTTTAACCATATTTTAGGTTATTTTAAACGACTGAAAAATCATTTATCGTTCAAAAAGCTGCTTTCAATCGCAATTACAAGGCATATTTGAATCTCCAATATAGGCTATGTTTGAGTAACCATTTAATTGGTAATATTATGGATGTTTAAGTAATTATTTCATAAATTTAAAATCTTGGCTTTAATGCATTATTATCATTACATTGAATTGAAATCACAGAATTCAGTTAAATAGTTTTTTGGTTTGTTGAAACTTTAGAATTTCACAGAACAAAACTTTAGAGTTCCCTAAACTATAGAGTTTACAAATTAGAGATCACAAATTATAATTATGAAATACAAATATTCCTATAATTGTTTGAAGTTGAGTTATAATTTAAAGAATATTCTCTACAAACTAATAAAACACTTTTTGAAATAATGGTAATATTTAAATCTTCGAGTTAATAATATACTCTCGTGTCAATGAATATTCTAGTAGTGTGAAGATCAACATTTACACTACTTTTCCATTATAAAAATAAAATATTAGAAATTAAAAATCTCCAGCAAATAAATAATATTTTGTGTTGTGTACGAATATTCCATCAATTATATTATTAAATTAAAAAGATTACATACAAATGTGTTGAATATAACATTTATTCCAGGACGATATATAAATTATTAATTACGTATAAGACATATAAATGATAAAAATACAGTTCGGAAAACAATATCTTGAAAAGAAAGTGACAGTAAGTTTCGAGAAATAAGAATGTCTTCATCAGGCGTATTCCATATTCTACAAGTTAGATATTGCAGTACTTGCATTGAAATCTGTTCATTTGGCTCGATCTCAAAACTCACAACGGCTGTGAGTTTCAAAATCTGACTGCAATTGACCCCAATACGGTTGAATGGAATGGGCTCATCGCCAGCCAAAACACATTTCCACATGCAATCTATTCTCTCCACGACTCAGTAAGCATGTTTGTATAACACTAACCTACCCTACCTACCATTCCCTTTCGTTATTGTTGCAAAATGTTTCGAAATCTCCAAATTTGCGCGTCAGAGCAATTTTCCTGCGTTAAACCCCATCATCTTTTTATATATACAATATAGAAAATACAATATTCTCTAGGAATGTATGTTTTATTTATGTACTTGCAATGTATTGTTTATTACAGTTACTGGAAAGCTGGGAAACATAGTTCACACCACAGAGTTTGCAAACGAAAAACACAGTATAACAATATTTGTTAAATCGCTCTTGAAGCTCTGGAGATAGGAGCAGTTCGCGTTTCTTGGCTACGTTGAGATGAACGCCAAACGTTGGCGACTACGTTGTCCCTGTTCTTCAAATGCATGAATGTTTTACGCAGTGCATGTCCCGTTCCTAACCAAAATACACGATCTTTTGGGTCTGATTTGAGAATTACAACTACTATTTTTAATTCTTGTTATCTTGAGGCATGGAACATTCATTTAAATTACCGGATTTTACAGAGGGGAGTATAGTTTTCTGCACGTTTCCATAAGAAATAATTGAGAGACTATCGATATTTTCAAATATATCAAAAATAATACCTTTTCAATGACATTAATTCCCTTAGTACGCACATTGAACTTCTTGGAATAGATTTCGCTTCCTTATTGCATCATTTTCCTTTGAACGAAATTTCTTCTGCGAAAGGAAATGTAAGATCTAAACAAATATGCACATGATCACAAGACGCTTCTTCATCTTCGAAAAACGTGACATGATTGAGAAGTTCAGAAACGTGGCCAACGAAGAGACAATGCATTGCGAACAAGGTTCACGAGATGTACTTGTGTCACGCCCGATCTCCCCTCTCAAGATGCGTGGCAGCATCGTCGTTTCATGGCCAACGGCTCGTCTTTCGGGTCGGCAGTAAATCACGGGTGGCGACCCGTCGTGCGGGTTGCCGACACGAGAGGGCGCGGCGGGGCAGCGCATCCCATCGACGCGAGAGGGGCGGGACGTGGAGCGAGCGGCGCGGCGCAGCGGGGCGGGGGTGGGGGTGGGGGTGGGGGCGGGGCCGAGTGGGCACGCCGCCGCCGCCAGATTCGGCCTTAGCGCCCCAGGGAAGGCCGTGGTGCGCGGCGGTTGTGGCCGCTGTTAGTCGGTCACACGCCGCTTGCCTCCGTCACTTTCTCCGGCGCCCCCCCCCCCCCTCCCGCATCTCAGCCCCTTCCCCTGATCGCGCATCGCGCCGATCACGCCGCTGCGCACGACGTGACAGAAAAACGGACGCCTGCCCGCGGCAAGCGGGGCGGCCCGGCCGGCCAAGGACCCTCAGGGCCGTCGGCAAGCAAATTCATTCTACTCACAATAGTTCGGAGAAATTGGATTCCATCGCTCTGCTCGTTTGGCTTTGGCGTTCGCTTACAAGAACAAGAAGTTAAAGAAAAATTACCGTGCTGAGATAAGTAAGTATTTGAACGGAACCTTCTCATCTCAGCAGAAGTGCTATTGTTTTTAATTTTTTAATTGGGATATGGAACTCTGTAAATATTGTATTGAACTCTTGGCCCCGCCAGGAACTGTCATGCCAGTACAGACCGACATACTCTAAACTCGCAAAAAAGTTTCCTATTCTAAGATTGAACAAACGTGAAAGTTACACTTTTTAATTTCTGAAAAGCATTCTTAAAACTTATCTGTCAGGAATATTTTTATGATTAGTGTATATTTTCTACCATATCCAATATACGAGTGTATTGGATATATATATATATATATATATATATATATATATATATATATATCTGAGTATGAGTTTGTTGAGTACCCTTAATTTTGTTTTCTTTCTTTCTTAAGCTTTGCACAAACTCTGTAGCTATTCAAATTAATTACATCATACTTTCTTACCAGAGAACAAGTGTACCCTCTGCTTATTACATAAGTCATAACGATTACAGGAAGGTATGTGGAGTGTTAACTTACACTACACGTATATGTGCACGTCATATATTGACGTCATTGAGTTCTACCTAAGTGTTAAACACGTAAGTTTGTTCAAGAGTTAGAAAACTTCAGATTTTTCTCCAAGAAACTGTCAACAAAGATTATATAAAATTGTTTCTTTTCTACGCAATCGAAAGTTTCTAAGAACACGTGTACTTCTGAGAACTTAGAAATTCAGCAAATGCAAGAATCAAAAGAAGTCTTTTAAAAACACGGAAAACTTGTTACCCCTTGATTCAATGTAGTACAGTTTTGACAATGTACAATTTTTTTAAAATGTATTTTTGCTATCTTTTTAAATGCGTTTAAACAGGGACTCAGTAAACTGAAATTCTTATACCAGCTTCATAAGGTGTAAATTAATTTTAATAGTGTTTAGAAAATGAAATTGATAATATGGTAACATTTACACTCATGTGATACTAATGATCTTAAAGCATTGTAAGTCTGCATCAAATTTTCTCTATATCTTCGCGTGCAACTTCCTGGTGGCTCCGGAAACTGCGGAAGAGATACAATCAGGACTGACGAGTCAGCGAGGGAGGGGAATCCGAAGGCCGACACTAGAGAGCTGGGGAAGGGAGAAGCGGCAAGGGAGAGGAGGGGTGCGGGAAGCAGCGGAGCAGAAGATTCTGAGGCAACGGCGGATCAGGAACTGCACGGCGCTGCTCTTTGCGACGGTAGAGGCGAGAATTCCATGGCGCAGGATCCTGAGGCGGAGTGTCATCGACAAAGGAAAATAAGGCAGGGGCAGTGAGGGAGGATGACTGAATGTCTCGCAGCGGAATAATTAGGGGTGTTGTGATAACGAGGATTTTAGAGCTGTGAGGGCATTTTAAATATAAAATTATGAAGTTTTGAAAACAAATTAAGAGATAAACTGTTGAGAGAATTGATGTTACGACGGTAAGATGCAAACTGAAGGCACAGACAAAATCTGAAATTGTGAACAAAGAGAAAAGGTGAAGAAACTTATGGAAGAGCGAATGTGGGACGAAATGGGTAAGAGGGCGGACCCGATTGCCCTAATGAGAAGCTGGGACGCATATAGAAGCAGGAGCAGGAAAACGGGAGCAGGAGTTGGAAGCTGCGTTAAGTGGCAGAGGGAAGGGAAAAGTGCGGGCAGTTGCTAATAAAGCTGGCGGCGGAAACGGCGGGCGGCTAGGAGAGCGGGTGGAGAAGGTGGGGCAAATGCGGCGCTGCGGGAACGGGTTAAGTATGCTGGAGAAAACAATCACCAATTTAATACGAATAATTTGTCTCGCTTTGCTCGTGAGTGTGCAAGGGTTCTCGCTTTGCTCGTTTCATGTCCAACACCGACACTTCAATCTTCAGTCTCTGCGATTAACATAAAGCGTTCATGAGTCCAGCCAACACAAAATTTCCAATATATATAAACGGCTTATCGTGATTCACTTTCCTTACGTAACTACTAATAAAATATTTCTACTTAAATAAATATGGATATTCCACATGTGTTCCCTTTACCACACGCTTCAGCTGTTTGTCAAATGCTGCATTGCCTTAGCTGTTTGTCAAAAAATACTCGCGCGCGGGCAGGCAGGGGAAAAGCGTTGCCTACGGTGTTGCGGAGGGGTTGGGTATACTAGCGGAGTCTTCGTATGGGCCAAATGGAGAGCGTCTCCACCTCTCTTTTGGCGGAAGGACTGCCGGGCGCTAGGCGTCACCGCCAGGGCACTTCCGGAATTGTCACCTTCCGCAACGGACGCGGCATGTCGCAACAACAGCGGCGGACACCTCGTTTTGTACGCGTCTAAGTGGCCGGCCTTCCGCTTCTTGTGAGTGGTCTGAAATGAGCACTTTTTTCTGGAGTGTATGTTGCCACACGGCAAGCTGCGAAGAATGCCTGCATTCATAAAAACTGGAGAATGAGCTTAGTCCCGGTAGTAGAAAGGCTTAGAACCATACTAGTCGCATCTTACACCCGGAAATTATTCGGCTCGAAGTTGAGACTTGGTTGTGTATGCCCGAGGAAGGCGTCGAAGTATACAAGTAATAGTAGCTCAAACCTTTTTGTGAACATCTTCGTAGTGGATCATGGGAACTTCACCTTTGTAAATAATGAAACGACGCAATGCATATTTGTTTACAATTATTGCTATTAGTCATTGTAGCTCTTGAGCAAAAAGTAGTATTGTAGTTATTCCAAACAAAATACAGACAATTAGGTTTGTAATATTACCATGGGGATATTTAGCTTTTATACGCGGAATATTAAAAAATGATAGGTTATTTACGGTATATATAGCATTTTCTGAAAAGCTTTTTTCTCGGTGCTTTCGGTATTTTTAGATATATTTATTTCACTATGCTACATACTAGCTTTGAGGTTCATAAAAATGTAGCTATTTGAGTGTTCGCAATTTTGACCAAGAATTCAAAAGAATTGAATAAACGATTCCGGTGCCAAGAAAACTATTCTACATTACACTCTTCCCGCTGACATTTGAGTGACTACAACGTCATTTAAAATATCACCTTCCAACATACGAACGAACTTTCAGACAGCTACGAGCTGACATTACGAGCTTATCGCTAAATATACTGCAAAAACCGGATGCTTGAGAGAAAATAGGCATTCGAAAGTCGGGAAGAAGCGCCATGTGCCCTGTTGTAATGAGCACTAAAGGAAGTAAGATTTCCGCGATTTAAGTAAGTGATTACATTAATGATCATCGTGAGGAACAGTCGTACCTGACTTGAAGGACAGTTTTGTAACTTTTACTCTGGAGATTTTTTGTGAGGTTTCTCTCCGTATACCAAACTATCGCAATTGTACTTGTTTTACTTGGTATTAAAGTTACTTTCTCAGCTTTTATGAACATTAACTGACGTACGTGTCTTCACGTATGAACATGGAATGGTATTTCCTGTAACACCTATTAAAAACCTCTGATGTAATATTCTTAGATGACTTACATCAAGTTACTAGCGGAAAGATTTATGTGGCCGAATAAGAAAGTTCTCAGAGTGAGGTTCGCTTGTTTACATATCTGCTGTTTGAACACGATATAATCACTTCTACAATAGTCTTTTCATCGATGAAGGTTTTTTTTCAACATTTCATGAAATTTTTAGTTATCTTCATGGCACTTGAAAAAACAGGCTCCGATTAATGAATCTAATTATTTCATACTATACCATATCGTTTGACACACACACCCATCCACGAATTATGAGGGAACTTCCGTGAAGGCTTAACATCGTTAGATCGTGCAAGATCGATAATTAGTTTTAAATAGTATATCTTTAAACAGTTCATCTTAAATAAAATATATTACACCAAGGAAAATGTTAATGTATCTGTTTAAAATACAAGAATAAATATTGGCAAACAAAATCTTCTTGAACTTATTTGCAAAGTTTGTCAAAAACATTATCATGCGTAACATTCACTGATGAGTTTGTTAACTTTATTTTTATTATATACAATAGGGTACGTTTTATTTAAGGCAGTTTTATCTCAAGATATTAATATAATATTTTTCGTCACAAAGGGAAACTGATATAATACACTATTCTCTCATTTCTACCGTACACTCCATTTGGAGAGAGGTATCGGTGAAATTAAGGGATTAATGAGGATATTTTCCCTGTTTGAAAATTTTTCCGAACATCACATAACACGAAACGTATGTTTCAATGCAAGAAGACAAATAAAATGCAATATATAATTTTAGAAGTCTCCAAATTTCTGCTACCGCAAAGCAGATAAGTAGTATAAACCACACCAGCCCTATAGGCACTACAGACCGCGTGCCTCTCGTTAAAAAGATCACCAAAATATACGGTTTAAAAACATAAAGAATCATGAAGGTTAATTTTTCAGTGTTAAAAGTTAACAAATAGACATTAAAATAATTAATGCTTAATACAATAAAATATTTCTCTACAAATATATTTTACATAGAAAAGATATATTGTTAAAACAAACATGATACTTATTTACCTCCTTTTACAATAAACTAGTTTAAAACGTGATTTTTTCTACAAACTCTCGTCTTAAAAACTTGCAAAGTACAGTGTTTTCAGTGCCTTCTGCCTACTGATAAACACAGCGCTGCCAAACGGCCACCTTGCACCTTGGTCTCCGAGTGCGGCCTAGGAAGCGACGTGGACGGGTCTTTCGCTTGACGTTGCGTGGGCGTCGAGGACACAAATACTCCGGCGGCAAATCACGGAAGCCCCG
Source organism: Teleogryllus occipitalis (assembly GCA_011170035.1). Classification (NCBI taxonomy): domain Eukaryota; kingdom Metazoa; phylum Arthropoda; class Insecta; order Orthoptera; family Gryllidae; genus Teleogryllus; species Teleogryllus occipitalis. The sequence goes on from BLKR01000141.1 coordinate 407,808, forward strand.
CTGACGCCGCGTCCAATCTGACGTCTGCCACCAGGGACGCCGCGAAGCCCTCTGCGTGCCCTCTCGGTTTAGTAATTAAGATAGCCCACAGGCGCAGAGTGCGAGGACCTCGCTCCGCCCCCGTCCCTTCCCCCTCCCTGCACGCATCTCGCCTTTGCGCCAGGACGCCGGGAATCGGTTTGGTCTAGCCTCTCTGGACGGTTTATTATGCATTATTAATAGAAAAATGTTGCATGGCGAAGTACACAGAAAGTGTAAGCAATAGAAGAAGAAGAAGAAGAAGAAGAAGAAGGAGGAGGAGGAGGAGGAAGAGGAAAAGGAGATACGTTGTTGATTAGCTATGATTGCGAACTACGAGAGCGAGGGTATAATGATGATCGATATAAGGAGTAAATTACAATTTCATTTAAACGAAATAAATCTTATCCTTTGTATGATCATCGACTTTTTTCTGTATGAGGATGCGATGTCATATGAAGAGATCCTGCACACGTAAAGAAATAGATAATGCCTTCCAGAGTTACTCAGGAGTCTCCCAGGGTTTTCTTTGTGACCCTGGAATTTCCTCACTTATATTAAAAGTATGCACAATGTTGGTGAAAAAACATCTCTTTACCTTTCTATAAAAACCTGTTACCTTTCTATGAAGTAAATTGTGATGTCGGTTCAGTTGTATTTTAGAGATTGTCTCGAAAAAAAACCTTACTTCATGGTGTGAACTTTGTCTTATATTATATATTTTGATATGAGTTTTAAGTGTGTGTGTGTGTGTGTGTGTAGGTGTATCTATATATAAATTATCTTTCTATATTTCATTCTGTCTTTTCACCACACTTTTTACTGCGTTACTTCGAAAGTAAATGCTAGTTACAACGAGACAACCTCTCATCATTACTTTTTAACGAGACAATAAATTACTTATTTCATTTCCTTTCTAGTGCACAGTGACAGTGAACTCAGAACGAGCACAATTATCTCCAAACGACAATGGCCCCTTTGGCTGTGAAATTAACTTGTGTGTTTTCTGAACGATCTAAGAGCAGGGTGCAAACGACTGTTACGGGGGGGGGGGGACAAGAATGGTTTTCGCCTAGAGTGTTTGATGTCCCAATCTGACAAAGTATCAATATCGTTATTATGGTCCCAAAATATTTGCTGAAGTTGAATGGTCATTTACAATTTCCACCCTTTGAAATGTTAATTGAAGGGATTCAAATGCACGAAATTGGCAAATTAAACTTTCCAAAGATAATTTTAAAATATATTCAGAATGTGCTACGTAATTGAAGATGATTTTCGTTTCGCCCGTCTAGTCTTCAACTCGCCTCCCTCGTAGGAAATGGCCAGTTCGCAGCGTGACTACATGACCGCCTCTACACCGACTGCATCGCGGAGAGCGTTTCGCTGGCTGTCCTCTGGCGGACGCCTCCCTGACAGTGAAGGATGAGATTCTTGGCGTTTCTAGCGCTGGCCAGAGCGCTGCCTCCGGCGCCCAGAGAAACCTCCGAGGCTAGGCGGAGCGGTCGCGGGCGGCAAGGCACTCGGAAAGCTTGCAGAGCGTGTCCTAGGGGATTAGGTATGTTGTAAGCCATCAGCAAAAATAAATTAATTATTGTAATGAACTACGTAATTATACAACATCAACTATCTAAGCAATAATAATTATAAATAGTATAATAATAATATTCTATGGAGTTTCGAAGCAAGCATTGAAAAAATACCATAATCGAAACATTTGTGCATAAAACAAATAAATTGTTTTTAAATTTCTGATAATTTTTTCCAAAGTTTCCATTTATGTTCCAATTCTATTTTCACTGTGAAAGATGTACGAGTGTATCCTTCATTTGTACAATCGTTACTTTCTACACGACAAAATATTATTGTACAAAGGTTTCATCAAGTTTCAGATTGCAAGGTTAATGCATTTTCATATTTTTTTGTTTACCGCTCTTTTTCTTACAATAATTTCATGAAGTATAAAAGACAAAATGAAAATATACTCTTTTACCACTTACACTAACAGCTCCACTTTTTATCGTAGGTGTAGTGTAGGTTGAGGTGGCGAGTAATTACCGAGTGTAAACAACACAATCATATATGTTATTTAATATCTTGCTAATTAACGTGACGCAAAATTAGTATTTGAACTTTAAAGTACCTCTCACTTCTCTTGTTGCTCTCCCTTATAAGCTCTGTATGGTGGACAAATGCCAATCTAATGAATTTCTCTGCATCACAGGCAAACCACGTGAGTGGAGGTTATACGTCATTCTTGTGACTTTCGAACTTCTGCAACCAGTACAATTTCCAGGAAATCAGAAGATATGGTCTTCAATATTGTGAGATTCACCTCACATTATCTAAATTGCCCTGTACATAAATTCACTACTTCTTTCACAAAAACCTTTGTCAATATGGATTTTACCTCTGGAATTTTCATCATTTGTTTTAAGGCAAATTGCTCAACCATCTGACACAAAGTTCTCTTTACAACGTTGCTAAATACTTTCTAACACCCCTTTTTGGTTCAAATCTGTGTACTCTTTCTATCAAAGAGTTTTTATCGTTTTGACCCTTTTGGGCCCATTGTGTACAGCAGCCGAATCTGTCCTACCGCTCGTTCATTTGTCCAGCTGGCGTTTGCGCCGGGGCCGCGGGCGCCGCTCATGCGGCGAGCCGGTGAGAACCGAATAAAATACAGATCGCGGTGCGCGGAGAAAGCCCGAGACCGGAATACCAACAACAGATTTAATCGCGCGAAAGGTTTAACTGCGGTCCACTCCGGCCGCAGCCATCCCGTCGTCCCTGGCGCCACCTCCGGTGCCGTAAACACGCAACCTGTTCCGCATGGACGGAGCACTGGCCTCCGGGAGCGAAGGGAGGGGAGAAGCGGTGCCAAAAGTTCTCATCAGGTTCAGGGGCGAAAACCTAAATCTGAACTAGCATATATAGGTGTTGTAGGTGAAGTTCGGATTTGACTAATAGTCGAATTAACCGTTTAATTTTCGTATTATCAAAAAATTTTGAATTTAGTCGGAAGTTCCTAATATTTCATGCTCGCACAGTTTCGAAGCATATTTCGAACTTTAACCCTTAAGCATGTATATTTATACCAGCTGCTCTGACTATGCGGATAAATTTGGTTTTGACCCTACGGGTTCTAATTTTTTGAAACAGCTTCATGCGTGCGGCAGTGTTTCAGGCGTGACTAAATTGTGAATTCAGAAAGTCAAAGTTTGTTTCGTGGTTTTATTCCAAGTGGTTTATTTTCAAGTTCCAAGTTTATTTTAACCGGAAGGTCACTTGCATAGTGTTAGTCTTATTTCTCTGTCTATTATGCTTTCTATAAATCGCCAAAGAAAGAGGTTCTGGTATGAATGTTGGTAACGCGTTGTAAAGAATGTCCCTCACAGCGTCTCGCAATCAGTAAATGGCCTACAAGTTGGGTATGTGTACGTAATAGATGATATAGTCTCTTCGGACATTTTTACGTTGTACGGATAAGTGACGGTCGACTGTGAATTTTCTGGGGGGGGGGGGGAAGGTCATCCGTTTTTGCGGAATATGCACCAAGCCAGAGCTGAGGAGAAGGGCGAAACCCCTTGGTATAAAACGACGATACGATCTTGCATTACCATTTTATTGTCAACATCGTCTCATCTGCGTAGGTGTATACGAATACTGGAAGGGGTAGAAAATTTTTGTTACGAAATTGTACGAAGGGGAAGAAAGGGAGGCTAAAAATAATGACAATTTCTATGAACGAATGACAATTTCGTAGAACGACCTCGGACGTTTCATTAACTTCATGTAAATAATTTAGGAATTTTTATTGTAATATATTAAATTTACGTATTTTAAATAATTTACATAAAAATCCATTCAAGTTACTATTTAAAACTGAACAATCACATACCATTAACTATTATTCGTCATCATTGTTATAATTTTTATAAATTATGCATGAGGCCAACACAAAACTTTTTTCCTATGCCATATTACTAGGACGAGAAAATTAATAATAACAAAAAATATTCCCTTAAATTATTATTATTATTATTATTATTATTATTATTATTATTATTATTATTATTATTATTATTATTATTATTATTATTATATAGATAGAGAGAGAGATTGTTTTCTAATTTGAGACTTGAGCATACAGAAATAAATATAAGCATTTGAGAAAAAATAATATACAATATAAAAACTTAAATTTAGAAAACTCATCCTGAAAAATCAGTACTTTTTTTGATATTATGTTAAATATTAAATATTTTGTCATTTTCTGAAGTATTACTAAATAAGAAAGACCCTAATCTGTTGTTTGCGTAGAGACCCTGAGTCTTAAAGTGACCCTAATCATATGATAATTAGGAATCAGACTGCTGATGCTAGTGAGAAATTTCTAAGGCCAGAAAGAGGTAAGGTATGTAGCTTCAAGTTACATTGTGTGAGTCATACATCTTTATTGTATTAATCGCGCAATTGTTCTCTTGACCGATAATCTTGCTTCCCCCTCCCTTGAACAATAAACAGTCGAAGACAAAAGCTTGCAGCGAGCACAACATTCCTAATACATCTTCATTGGCGCGTAATAGAGATTACTTTGTGTTAAAGACGAGAACTTCTGTCCGTGTTTTTCTCCAAAAAATCTAAAGAAATGACCGAAACAGGTCAAGATCCATCACAGGAGATACCTCGAACTGAGAAAGTTAGAACGCAAATTATTGAGAAAGTTGCGAAGACATGATTGATTCTCCAGAGATTGGCATTGCTTCATGAAATCTAGTGGCCGATTTTGTAACTAATTCCCTCACTCCTCCCGCATTTCTTCATTCCATCGGTCAAGAAAAGTTGCTCGATTAATACTCGTACCACCAAACCTACCCTCACGATACCTTTGTTGAAGCTTTGCTACGCATTTCCGAGTGGGCGTGAAGACTGGTTTTCAGCCTCCACGATTTACATAAAACAACCCTCAGCCTGTAGAACACACTACTTCTAAAGCATTTTTACCTCATAATACTTCTTGCTACCACACACAGCGCCTCACGGAAAATCACATTACCCAGTGTCCTACGGCAAATGTCAACATTAGCAATTTTTACAAATAAAAGTATCCAAAGTTTTTTATGACAATCATTTATTTTAACAAGGTGTAATTTTTGTCATAAAAAACTTTGGATACTTTTATTTGTAAACATATATTGACAATCAAGAAGAAATGTTTATTTATTAGCAATTTTTCGGGGCAACATACGGGTACACATTGCGAATCCGTTACAGAAATTTCGTGTTCTGGGAGGACCTACGTTCGTGCCCGACAGTGGAAGGTTTGCGACTGCAGATAAGCTATATCGGATGTTGCCACTGCCTAGATAAGAATTCTAATGGCCAGCCGCCCTGATTACTTCGTTGCAGTGATTTCTAAACTGATGAAGGACCAGAACCTAAAAACTACGAGATAACCATTCCTTTTTCAAGCTGCTGCTACCCCATTCTTGAGGCAAAGCTTTGCGATGACCCCCATTCCCATATGGCACATCCCCATGGTCTCAAGGACACCTACAGCAAATGCTGTGGATCGTATCATGAGAGAGGGGGAAGGGGGAGAGAAAGAGAAAGTGGAAGTACATAGGTAGACACATCAAAAATATTTTGAATTGTCGGGTAAAAGAATTTTTCTCGTCATACTGCACTCAACCTTGTCCAGTGTTATTAGATAATTATCATTTTACTCATAAATTATTAAATTATTCTCATGAATGATTATTTAAATACGTGGTGATAACATTTCACAAAGAAATATCATATTTCACGCATGATTGAACATTTTATCACTAGCGTAGAGCTGTTGTCATCGTAAACATATGATAAATTTGTGCTATTCACGTCGACATATTCCCAACTAACTTATAGAAATAAATTAAATAAATAATTGAAATAACCAGTTGATGTATTCTGAAAGGTCAATAACTGAGCTTTACAGTGCTGCTGACTTGGTACACGGAAGCTATGCGTCAACGTCTGCAGAATCAGTAAAAACAAATAACAGCGAAGGGAGAATAGGTTTAGGAGGATACATGCACATCCTCTTTATGTAATTGCACATTGTGTAATTGAGTAATAACGTAGCTTAAAATAAAAATCTTTACGACCTTTCTTGTGCGGTTTCAATGAAATATCATGGAAGCGGCGTATAGGACGTGGTATCGAGAAGGAATAATGTTTATGTAAGCTAACCAAGACCCTTGCCTATTACAGAGTATTAACGTGAAATTGCTTGAACGAAGGGGAAGTTATTCCTCTTTTTCAGTTCGCCAGTTCAACATGGTTCAGGTAGTGTATGTATGATAAGCCACTAGGGAAGCAACAACTGGGGGGTAAGAGCGTTTAACAGTTTTCGAAAGGATGGAGGCTTCAGTGATTCTAAACTACGCAACAGGCCAAGAAACCATATTTTACGCTTATCTGGGACAGTCTACCCAGGGGTGTATTTAGTGTCATCACAAGTCGAGGCTCAGGCAGAAGTGACATGAAGTAAATGTAAATAAAGAACGTATGAGAGCTACCGCACATTTCTGTTGGAGGCTCATCGGATTCATTTAGAATGCGTCTCATCTGTCAGGTTATATAGTTCTAGTAAATGTTTTTCTCGCGTTTGAATAGAAAAATACATTTCGAAAAGCCATAATGAATTGGATGACCCTAATTACATTGGAGATTTGTTTGTAGTACCTAAAGGTCCTGGTCGGAGGTAATAGTTTTGGATTTTATAAAAGGCATCAAACTTCAGGGGGAAATATAGAAGAGATGAAACTTTTGGTTTATGATCAGTGGGTGCTTCTTGAATATTTTCCACCATTTCCTCCTTCGGGCACTCCTTTTTCAGGAAGCAGGACTCTCTGATCTCCCTAAGCTCCTTATAGAAGTTATAATAATAATAATAATAATAATAATAATAATAATAATAATAATAATAATAATAGCAATAATAATAGTAATAATAATAATAATAATAATAATAATAATAATTTCTGCATGTGAACTTTCACTAGGTGGCAGTTTTTTTAACGAAGAAGGCAAACCAATGAGAAACCGTGAAAATTGGACGGTGAGATCTGAGATAAATGTAAAATACTGTGCCCAGAGTAATGTACACAAAGCAATTTCTTAAACAGGAAGAAAAAAGAGCAAACTTCTCTTATATAATGCTTATTTTCGCATCTCTGTATTTATTAACTTTTATGGACAAGATGATTAGATATTATACAGCACAAAATTAATTATGCTCGATAAATTAACACTTGTCCCGTGGCCAGGTGCCAATGCAGTATCAGCATCAAATGACAAAGAAGGCAGAGTATAATTATATTGACGGATACTTTTTCTGTAGTTTTGTGATGCGTCATCATCTCCTATAAACAATTGTTTCATTTCTTCTGACAATTGCTAGAAGGCAAGCTTATTTTTCCTTTTAAGCAACACAGAGTAAACTGGTTTGCAGTTTCTCTCGCATGGGAAATACGAAGATGAACAAAACTGACATTTCATAGATTATGACCCAACAGTAAACGAAATTACTTCACTGTCACGACATCTGCATGGACACTTCAGACACAACATAACCTCTGCACAACTTCACTACTGCTGTAAAACCGAACAAACAAAACTCATTTTATGAATACTCTCTACAAAATACACCACAAAAACAAATACATGCTAACACAGTCAGTACCAAAATGCAATTATTACTCCTGAAACACAACCTTGACGAATTGTAAACAATATACGTGGCACCAAGGGGCGAGGACTTCCATCTATTGATGTACTATTGATACGATGATGATCTATTGATAATTAAATCAGTTTTTGTAAGAAAAAAATGACGATTAATATATGTACTAGTAAATAATTATTAATTTAATTAATTTACACCGTAAATGCTAGTGAATCAACACAAACAATATCTGATAATACATCTAGCGATTACATCCTTTCATTTAAAGGAAACGAAATACAACGAACATTACGTATTCTCTTCACCGTAACTAGCAAGATCCGCCTGCTTGAGCTTTTCTTCATCACACAGCTACAGAAACTGGGACGATTTTTAAGGAAAGCTACAACTATATTTTTGCCTTGACCAGGAATCGAACCCGGGGACCTCAGCTCGGGAAGCTACGAGAAGTATGCGGCCCATGAGCCATCCCAGAGGTCACTTCCTTTAATTTTGGTGTGTATTTTACATGAAGCCCCTGGAACACTTTCAATCTTTTTTTAAAAGGACTCAAAATTATTTCTTTAAATTTCTTGTAAGAACAAAGTGACTAACACGTATAAAGGCGGTGTAGGTCCGATATTTATTGTTAACTCTGAATTTTCGAAAATGGAAAAAGTTGTATTCGGACTCTTCCTACATCTACAAAATTGAAGATAGAGAATTTTCCTTTAAATGAAAACTGTTCTCCATAATGAGTACTTTCATTAAGGCTACATAAATTTTTTTGAAAATGTTCAGTAATTTTCGAGAAATATTCAGTGAAATATGTCTAATATTAAAAAATTACAAATACAAAAATTTCTCAAAAACTGCTCCAAATTTTTTCTTTAAACTTTGAGTAGAAATAGTACTAAATGTACTGAATAAGATGATATAAACTCCATTTTGGTCGATTCTTGTGTTTTTTCAAAAATTACACAATTGTAATTTGTTGACATCTCTTTCACGTCTTTAATATTTACATTAATAGAATTTTATTTACCTGATTAAATTTGCTAAAACAAATGCTTAAAATAATGTCCGATGAAGTTTCTCGAAAACAAAACTTTTCTGTGAAAATGAGCTCAAAAGTTCCGAAACGATCAAACGCAATTTTCTCGCAAACGGCTCCAACTTTTTTTCTTCCAACTTTTCGTGCGAATAGTATTAAATGAACTCTCCAAAATGACATAAAAGTCATTTTTCTGTATTCTTTTGTTTTTATCAAAAATATTTTTGAAATATCTCTTACGTGCGCATTTAGAGCGATTTGTATACATTATTGCATTAATGAGCGGAAATGCTTCAACTGATTTCCAATGAAGTTTTCCGAAAATTCAAATAATTTCTGTGAAAGATAGCTTGAATTTTCGCTTTCGCATTTAGAATAAAGCTTAAACGACATATTCACAAAAACGGCTCCAAATTTTTGAAGGAAAATTTTCATTTAGGACGAAGTTTTACTTTTTTATAATGTTCATAAAGTTATAATTCGGTTTTACCATCAGGAATCCGAAAAATTAAGAAAATTTCAAGAAATGTAGTTTGGGCGGTGACATATGGCAGCAGGAATGAGGATGGGGCCAGGCCGAAAAGCTAGCCCAGCCCAAAGAAATTAGAACACTAATTAGTACGAGAAAATATGTGCCATTCTGTAGCACCACTAGTTCACTTTCTGTACTTAATTTTGTACGGATGATATCCTCTTCCGAAATACTGAGAGTTAGAATGTCGCTTAACTCTTTACATTCAGTGTCCGCTATGAAAAAATTTACTAAGCTATCAATCTTTAGACGTTTGCCTAGGTGTTTTCATTTCTGATTTTATCATCATTTGTTTCTACAAGTGTTATCGCTCTCTTTTGGATACGGTCTTACAAGCTTATCTACCCAACCCTACCCGCGGAGCTGTATTCCATTACCGGACGTACAAGGGAAGTACTCGCTAACAGGGATGTGACATCGATGCAGATGTTCTCAAAAAAATCTGTTTTAAACATCGATGTATTGATGTCGATGTTTTTACGTTTAAGATGTTTCGTGTTTCGATGTAAAATTCCCAAAATCACTGTTTTGTAAAGAGTTAAAATATGAAATAATAATTGATGGTACCAGAATTAGATTGTTTGAATCGCGCAAATGCGGTTTGCCCTACCTTTTTCGATTCCTATCTTTTGGTCGTGATGATCCTGATTCCCTGTTATTTTCTGCTTTTTTCCTCAAATTTCGCACGCGTAGATGAGTTTTTTAAAACATTGGTTACAGTTAAATTTTAATTGTAAATTAGTACACAATCTTACTTTCAAATTAATTTTTGTTGTGCACAAATATAATGTTATATATTACAAAGCCAGCTTTGAAACATCGATCATCAAACATCGAAAACATCTTATAATTTTGGTCGATGTATTATTAACATCATGTATTAATTTTGAACGTCGATGTTTGCCAACATGGATGTGTCATTGTCGATGTTGCATCACTGTAAGCTAATCGCTTTGTGTTCCCGTTTCCTTTGTTCAATACCCGCATGACAATATCAAGTGATTTACAAACTTTACGCGAACGCGATGTGGTCGGACCAATGCAGATTACTTCGAATAACAACCCCCAAATACTTTAATCTACTGACCACACAATTAATTAGTTCATTTGAAAACGGTATGCCTTTTCCTGTTTAAAAATATTCCCCGAGGAAAGTTACTTCACATTACTCTTAGCACATTTGAGTGCAAGTACGGGGCAAAAAATAAGCGTGTGTGTTTTTCGAAGTACTATGTGATGTTCCCATTTTGTAAGTTAACAATAATAAAAAAAATCTTCAAAGTTTATTCGTATGTTACACAGTTTCCTTCCTGAGATTAATTACTATTATAAGCTATATCTTTATTTGCTCAATACCACATATTTCAATATGTGGTATTTGTATGACGCTTTATTTTGCATCAACTTTAAAATTGTGTTGTTCTTACTTTTAACCTCCCTTTCTATGCCTGGAACAAGACACTACACCAAGAACGGGATATACAAAATCTGAACTATGATTTGTAAATGTAATAAAGACCCCTTGCGCTGTAAATAATAACGTTCCTTCATGTTTTTGACATAACTTTTTTCGGAACATAATGACATGTTATGCCAACGCCAAACTTTCCTTCACTCTCCTTGTATCTCAATACGGAACGTGGAGACCTGCAATTAGAAAACTGAAACTTCGTGTTACTAGGTAATGATGAAATAAATAATTATATTATGGTCTTATGTGATTATTTGCCTCTGCCTTCCCCATTATAACCTCAAGATATTCATTCTTTCGGCGAGATTTGAATTCACAAATCTAGCGAAAAGCGGGTTTTCCATCATCCGTTTGTGCCACTTGGCTCACCCCTTCTTTGACATACATCAATGTTTAATACTTACTATTTGGCTGATCACAATTTTTCGAGAGAATATAAAGCATTTCCTTGGAACGGCCCGGCGATTGCTAGTTACTGGCGTTGCCTCAAGAAGCGGAGCACCCAACCGTCGGCACCTCACCTGAGGCCGTGTAAACCATCAAAAATATCAAGAAATAAATCCTCTGATTCAAATAAAATTCAGCCTTTCCATTGTACGGCTTGGTGTCCAGTCACTCGTCGACGTTGCGTCAAGTTGGGGTGCATCCAACCATCGAGGCAGTCAACTCAGCTAGAACGATGTCAACAACATGAAACAATGATCAGTGTTTCGCCATTCACCATTTTCAATTAGAATTCATTCCATTCACCGCTAAAGGTCATCGTGAAAAGTTAGTCTTCGACGTCGCGCCAAGGAGTCGTTAACCCAACCTTTTTGCACGGACGTGTGGACTCATGTAACATAGCGCAACAGTGTTTCGCCGATCAACATTTTCTATCAGAATACAATTTATTCCCCGTTGCAGCACGTCGTCAACAATTATTCTTGTGCGTTGCGTCAAGTAGCGGCGCACCCAACCATCCAGAGACAACTTGTTGTTGGTGAAACGACATTCACTTTTCTCCGAGATGTATGTTCGATCAAAATGCATTTCACTCCCCTCTAGAGCACGTTGTCAACAATTAGTCTTGGACGTCGCGTCAAGTAGCGGTGCTTCCAACCATTCAGAGCTATCACATCTCAACAGAACCCATACAACTTATTGTTAGTGAAACAACGTTCACTTTTTCGCCGATCAGTATGTTCGATCAGAATGCATTTCACTCCCCTCTAGAGCACGTTGTCAACAATTAGTCTTGGACGTCGCGTCAAGTAGCGGTGCTTCCAACCATTCAGAGCTATCACATCTCAACAGAACCCATACAACTTATTGTTAGTGAAACAACGTTCACTTTTTCGCCGATCAGTATGTTCGATCAGAATGCATTTCACTCCCCTCTAGAGCACGTTGTCAACAATTAGTCTTGGGCGTCGCGTCAAGTAGCGGTGCTTCCAACCATTCAGAGCTATCACATCTCAACAGAACCCATACAACTTATTGTTAGTGAAACAACGTTCACTTTTTCGCCGATCAGTATGTTCGATCAGAATGCATTTCACTCCCCTCTAGAGCACGTTGTCAACAATTAGTCTTGGGCGTTGCGTCAAGCAGCGGTGCTTCCAACCATTCAGAGCTATCACATCTCAACAGAACCCATACAACTTATTGTTAGTGAAACAACGTTCACTTTTTCGCCGATCAGTATGTTCGATCAGAATGCATTTCACTCCCCTCTAGAGCACGTTGTCAACAATTAGTCTTGGACGTCGCGTCAAGCAGCGGTGCTTCCAACCATTCAGAGCTATCACATCTCAACAGAACCCATACAACTTATTGTTAGTGAAACAACGTTCACTTTTTCGCCGATCAGTATGTTCGATCAGAATGCATTTCACTCCCCTCTAGAGCACGTTGTCAACAATTAGTCTTGGGCGTCGCGTCAAGTAGCGGTGCTTCCAACCATTCAGAGCTATCACATCTCAACAGAACCCATACAACTTATTGTTAGTGAAACAACGTTCACTTTTTCGCCGATCAGTATGTTCGATCAGAATGCATTTCACTCCCCTCTAGAGCACGTTGTCAACAATTAGTCTTGGGCGTTGCGTCAAGCAGCGGTGCTTCCAACCATTCAGAGCTATCACATCTCAACAGAACCCATACAACTTATTGTTAGTGAAACAACGTTCACTTTTTCGCCGATCAGTATGTTCGATCAGAATGCATTTCACTCCCCTCTAGAGCACGTTGTCAACAATTAGTCTTGGACGTCGCGTCAAGCAGCGGTGCTTCCAACCATTCAGAGCTATCACATCTCAACAGAACCCATACAACTTATTGTTAGTGAAACAACGTTCACTTTTTCGCCGATCAGTATGTTCGATCAGAATGCATTTCACTCCCCTCTAGAGCACGTTGTCAACAATTAGTCTTGGGCGTCGCGTCAAGTAGCGGTGCTTCCAACCATTCAGAGCTATCACATCTCAACAGAACCCATACAACTTATTGTTAGTGAAACAACGTTCACTTTTTCGCCGATCAGTATGTTCGATCAGAATGCATTTCACTCCCCTCTAGAGCACGTTGTCAACAATTAGTCTTGGGCGTTGCGTCAAGCAGCGGTGCTTCCAACCATTCAGAGCTATCACATCTCAACAGAACCCATACAACTTATTGTTAGTGAAACAACGTTCACTTTTTCGCCGATCAGTATGTTCGATCAGAATGCATTTCACTCCCCTCTAGAGCACGTTGTCAACAATTAGTCTTGGGCGTTGCGTCAAGCAGCGGTGCTTCCAACCATTCAGAGCTATCACATCTCAACAGAACCCATACAACTTATTGTTAGTGAAACAACGTTCACTTTTTCGCCGATCAGTATGTTCGATCAGAATGCATTTCACTCCCCTCTAGAGCACGTTGTCAACAATTAGTCTTGGGCGTTGCGTCAAGCAGCGGTGCAGCCAACCGCAAAGGGCTGTCGCCCCATCCGGGCCCAAGTACGGCGCGGGCGCGGGTGCGGGCGCGGGCGCGGGCGCGGGCGCGGGCGGTGGCACGTGCGGCGCGGCGTAAACGGCGGGCGACGCGTGCGCTTGGCGCGGCGCCGTACTTTCTTCGGGAGGGCCCCGCGGCGCCGCGCCCCCTCCCCCCAACCTGATCCCTCCCCCACTCCGCGCAGCCCGCTTTTACTTTCTTTTGTGAGCGAGCGCTCGGCGGCGTCGCGGCGCCGCCTGAACCGCGGGCGATGACGGGCAGCCGCGACGCCCCGCGCCGCCCCGCGACGCCACGCGCTGTGCCGCTCGCCGCCCGGCTGATTTAGGGAAGCGCCGCTCGCCTCCTGATTCCCAAGCCCCCAGGGAGGGTGCAGAGGATGGGGGAAGATCATAATGATGGAGGTTGGCTGTTCTCAATCGTTTTATAACCGCGACCAATTCTAATGTTTTAGGTTGGCTTTTCCAAATTTTACTTCCGGGAGGTATTTGGGATGTTTGCTTTGCTCATGCTACTTCGACTTTATGTAATAATAGAAATATGAAACATATCTTTGTGTAATAAGCTTCAAAATATTAGATAAGTACAAATGTCTCTGTTTGTCTCATTTGAGGAGTGATTATTGCGCTGGTATGTTACTGTCATACATTCGACCTCTTTGTTATCGACATATACATCTAATTGCAAATGAAGGTTCGTGATGTTTGAGGTCATTCAATGGAACGTTTAGGATATGTGACAATTTTGACCGTTCTGTTTTACATGTTCCGAAAATTTGAGTGTCTTTCCCCATAACTCGATGGCTATTGCGAAATCCGCGTGTTCCTGACATTATTGGGGTAAGTGTTTTTGGGTACGTCTATCCGAAACCTGAGTGGAGAGCGGTCAGGACAGATAGCGACGCGGCATCGCTCAGTCAAAACCGAACCTCGTTGGCACAAAGGTGAGCAACGGAGGAGCTGGAGATTAGAGAAGGCACCATCAGGGAGCGGCTATACTATATATACTATCTCATTCCTTCCTCCTCTTGAAAGCCTCTGATGAAGAATAGAAATTCTGACATTTTTTCCATAGCAGGGGACCCCAAAACGGGTATTTCCGTAGAGATCTCAAAATCGATTATCCGCAGCATTACATAACTTGCTCTATGATACGTATATTACTCCGTACGTATACGAGAAAGTGAAATTGAGTTGGCTCTCCTAAGATGCCGTGAATAGCATTAATGAGTGCCGAATTGTAATGTGGATTGTTTGAACTGTCTAATAGACTGGCTTGAATAATTTTACTCGTACTTGCATTGGAACGATATATACATACATTTTAGTGTTTATGTCCATTCACACGCCAGTCTATCGGGCGTCATCAATGCTTTTGGACCCACAAATTAACAAGTACAAGTAAGAAGACGAAGTAAGAAATAATCATGAATATACTGTACAAAAAGTGTATGAATATTTTGAAACCGTGCTATTCACATTTTATATCGATCCATTTATAATATGTATGAAAAGTAACACAAGAAAGCTATTATAAAGTGAACGCTCTCTTAATTCGCATATCTTATTCACGCGCGCAATGAAGTAATGCCTATGCATTTCAATGCAACTGCAGCGATCTTATCGGTGTCGATATCTGTCGGTGAACTATTCTTTATTATAATGCCAGATGCAACATAAGCCTAATGATTACACCTGGAATGAATTGATGGATATGTAATTAAATACAATGTGATAGAGCTACAGTGGAGTGAGTGGCAAGGGAACCCGAAAATCCTGAGAAAACCTACTTCGAACTCACTTCGTCCACAACAATTTCCACAAGGACCGCCTGGAATATTAATTCGGAGCACTGTGGTGAAGGGCGAGCTACCGGACCATTACACCAAGTGTCGTCTTTGATCGAGAAACTATCATCTATTGTCCGGAACTTCCTGCCTGCTTTGAACGAGAATCTCGACAACTTGCTCTCAATTGCGCAGGTGGCGTTGACGAGCTCCGCACCGGACCGGCTCTGCATTGTAGTACGCCCGCCGCCCGCAACGTAGCGAGACCTTGCGCGGGCGCTGACGTCACGCCGGTCAGCTGTTGCGGGCCAGCTGTGCGTGCCGTGGTCAGCTGGTCGAGAGCGCGTTGCATAAACTGGTAGAAGGGGCGTTGAAGAGACCAGCATTGTATTCCGAACGCTGTTTATTTGTTGGTTCTGATGTAAACAGTTGGATTGATTGTTTGATTTTTTTGTTTCCGGGCGCGTTAACTGCTTCGGTCATTAGTCCCGTTACTGTAGTGCATGTGTTTCTCGGGAGATGGCGGGGATCTTCACCCGCTGGATGGTGAGATCCGGCGCCGACGTACCGTCGGCTAGTGGGGTTTCCCCCTACCCAGGACTCTCCCACCAGCGGGGCACCGCCCCAGCCGGGACAGGCTCTAAGCTCCTGACCGGTCTCCCGGAATATGTGGGAGTGAAGTGCATGTTAGTGTAAGTGAGTGTGTAAGGGGTGAGGATAGGACAAGGAAGGGGAAGGACAGATCGCGCGCGGTCCGTGGCCCGTTTGGTAGGGTATTGCTCCGGCATTCGCCTGGTGCTGATCGGAGAAACCACGGAAAACTACCGATCAGAGCAGCCGGCCGCTAGAATCCTCCTCCAGACAGCGACTGAATTCGACCTAGCTGAAAAGCTAGTTTCGAAAATCCTGCCACCGTAAGGACTCGAACCTAGGACCTCCCGGTCAGAGGCGCTGCAGTGACATCAGCTGATGCACTGAGCTACCGCTCCCGGTAAGCAGTTGGATTTATGGTGTTCGTTGTCCAGTGGTTGTGAAGGCATATTTCGTAGTCGTACTGTGACGGCATTGACTTAATCGTATTTGGAAGATTGAGGTGTTAGTTTGGCCTAGTGAACTTTATGAAAATTATGATAGATTTTTAAAGGCTTTTGAGTGCCATCGTATACGAAGAAGTAATGAAAGTAGGGAGATGGTGGAATGGCTTCCAGCGCCCGACCATTATAATTATAATATTCAGTTGATAAAGGTTCTGAGTATTTCTTCCTAAGAATATTTTTCTGATGTCTATTTCTCTGAGATTTTCAGTACGGTTGACGTTCGTCAATAGCCACATCAATAACATTATGGACAGTGCTTGATTTCTAAACTTTTAAGTGCCGGAACGCGCCCCAAATTAACTATTAATTTAATAGAAATAGTTATATATTTATAATATAATTTAATAATTATTCCCGAGGTACCGGAACGTCGTTCCGTCGCATTCCGCCAAAAATCAAGGCCTGATTATGCGGAAATTACATCAAGTTGTAATTTAGAATTCCTTCCCTTGTATTCACAATCTCTGCACAATTTTGAATATGTTTTAGTAAACTAATGCTATATCATTAATGTTTACTTATATTTCTCTAACACTGCAAGGAAAACACTTCTTCAGTTGACAGAATTCATACTTGTATTCAGACTTTATGTAATCCAGTAATTATTACTCATCTCCTTTTTAAAAGGGAGATAAAAATGGTCTTAGATTACCAGGCATCTTTCCTTCCAGAGTTTTACTCACGTATTCATTTCTGTTTTATTCATTTCCAGAAGTTTACGACACAGAAAATACTTCATGACGTTAATGAGTGTTAGGGGACTCTAAAGCTTGTGTTTAACTTTTCAATAACATTACATTTTTCAGAAAAGGAAAGTGAGACTACATTTTCCAATCTTACTAGAAAGATTATAATGACTGTTGTTCTTAGCATATATTTACATAAATGAAACAATGTACGTCCTTTAAGGATCGAAGTTTAGGAGGGACGTTCCTTCACCTTTTGTTGGCGGTGGTATGTAGTCACAGTCGCAGGTGTATTTCAACAACAGAGGATAAATTATGCACGCTTTCAGTGTTGCGTACTAAAGGCGAAAGGTTATAGTTAGCATGAACCTCCCCCACCCCCTTCAGGCAACTAAAATCTCCATGATTATACGTATTTAAGTGAGAAGGCAGGTTACATTGGGGGCGATTAACACGTCAAGCCACATCGTGACGAAAGGTAATAATGTACGAAATGCACTATGAGCAACTGATTGCAAGCTAGGAAATTGACGGAACGTTTCTCTGAATCAAACAAAATACGCTGCCTGATCTAAGATAAATTGTGATATTTCTGTCTGGACTTTGCAGATTGGAAATTTTCAGTTCCAGACATTAGAGTTTATTTTATTCAATATTTCAAAAATATCAGACTGCCGTTTAGTTGACCATTCTTAGGACCCCTTAACACAGGTATCTGGCTCTGAATATAATATCAACTCTGACCAAATGGCGTGATACACTGAAGTGACAAATGTCATGGGATAGCAATAAGCAAATATACAGATGGCTGTAGTATCACGTACAAAAGATAAAAGGGCAGTGTGTTGGCATTCATTTTTACTCAAAAGATTCATGTGAAAAAGTTTCTACCGTGATTATAGCCGCACGACGGGAATTAAGACTTTGAACGCGGAATAGTAGTTCGAGATAGAAGCATGGGACATTCCATTTCGGAAATTTGTTAGGGATTTCAATATTCCGAGATTCACAGTGTCAAGAGTGTGGCGAAAATATCTAATTTCAGGCATAACCTCTCACTACTGACAACAAAGTAGCCGATGGCCCTCATTTAATGACCGGGATCAGTGGCGTTTGTGTAGAATTGTCAGTGCTAACAAACAAACAATACTGTGTGAAATAACCACATAAATCAATATAGGACGTACGACGGACATATCTGTTAGGACTATGCGGCAAAAATTGGCTTTATTGGGCTATGGCAGCAGAAGACCCATTCGAGTGCCTTTGCTAAAACGACATCACTTGCAGCGCCTCTACTGGGCTCGTGACCATATCAATTGGAACTTAGACGACTGAAAAACCGTGACTTGATCAGTTGAGTGCCGATTTCAGTTGGTAAAGCTGGTGGTAGGGTTCTAGTGTGGCGTAGACTGCACGAACCAATGGACCGAAGTTGTCAATAAGGTACTGTGCAGGGTGGTAGTGGCTCCATAATGGTGAGGACTTTTTACGGACAGGGTCCTCTGGTACAACTGAACCGATCATTGATTGGAAATGGTTTTATACAGTTGCTTGGAGACCTTTCGCAGTCAATCATGAATTTCATGTTCCCAAATAACGATGGCATTTTTATGGGTGACAATGCGCCATATCACAGGGCCACAATTGTTTGCGATTGGTTTGAAGAACAATTCTGGACAATTCGAGCGAATGTTTTAGACCGACATGAATCCCTTAAACTTTTATGGGATATAATTGACAGATCAGTTCGCAAACAAAACATTGCAGCACCGAGAACACTTTCGCAATTATGGGTAGCTATAGATGCAGCATGGTACAATATTT
Organism: Teleogryllus occipitalis; assembly: GCA_011170035.1. Taxonomy (NCBI): domain Eukaryota; kingdom Metazoa; phylum Arthropoda; class Insecta; order Orthoptera; family Gryllidae; genus Teleogryllus; species Teleogryllus occipitalis. Next base: position 426,963 of record BLKR01000141.1, read on the forward strand.
CTCCCGGGTACTTCCAACTACTTGTTGAGTCCATACCACGTCGAGTTATTGCTCTTCGCCGACTAAAAAGAGGTCCGACACGATATTAGGCATCCCATGAATTCTGTCGCGTCAGTGTACATAACTTTATTCAGTAAGAAAATAATATACATGTCATTAAACGAATGTAATGAAGAGAGGCATGGCAATACGAATGCATTTAACAAATAGGAAGTAGAAAGGCGTTTGAGGTGTTTGACAACTTAATTAGTGAAGTTCAGAATCTACACGATTGGCCACTTGTTTACAACGCGCGAGGGTTCTTTGTGTATCTAATGACTTCTTTATGACGGTTGGTTACCACCCTCACGTTGTAATGCATCGTTGGCCATGAAGAACTTGGAAGTACCAGTAGCTGGCCGACAGGCGCGGCAATTCTTAGTCGGGAAGGCTCATTGTTTCTTTTCTTCATCTCGTGCATATTATATCCGGACCACTCTCGCGTCGGGCCGCCTGCTCTGACAATAGAAAGAGCTTCTGAGCATCGTAACTTGGCTGAAGACCACATAGTACTTTCTCCGACGCTTCGGAGAGAGGCGTCATTAACCACCTTCTGATGCTTACAGGACTCCTCCGAAGAAAGCTGTCGAATAATTTGACCAGGCGTCGTTTTAGAGAGACGCATTCGTTACATTGTCATCGTCGGTCATTTTCCGTAACCCAAATGGATGAAAGTGTCGTTTGTCTCTCGCATGCCTTCACAAAGTGAGTTACCTTGACAAAAAAAAAAAAAAAAAAAAAAAGGTTAGTGTTTCGGTTGTTTGTGGAATTATAGTAACGACTTTACTGTTTACACTGTAAAATGGCCGCCATTTTCTTACGATTATTTTGAGAGAAATGACTACAGCTTTATTATTGCCGACACTTATTGTGTACATAATGATGGTACGATCATCCTCGCTTTGTCACAATTATATCAAATGATGCTGTGCAACATTGTTACGAAGTGAAATTATTTACCACCGAATCATTTAAAAAATATTTAAATTGTAATGCTAAGGCGCAAGAGTGTGAAGTTCTGTTAAACATTTTTTAGGTCGTAAAAGTGAAAAACTATTTCCAACAATAACGTTTATTTCAACTATTCTCAATAAGTCATGGATAAGGATTCTCGTGGAGTCATTTCCTATCATTAAGTATCAGAATTACACCATTGAAAAGGAAATCGTTTGATGTAGTGAGGATAATTAATTTCGCTCCATTGCGAGGCCGCTCCGCGCGTCGCTCTCCCTCGCCGTGGCGCTGCGCCCTGGGCGCGCGTGCAAAAAGCCTGCTGGGCGGGCGCTGCACAGAGCCGCTGCAGTGACGTGTGCTTTCTCCGTGGCCACGCGGGCCTTCTGCTCCCCGGGCGCAGCTGGCCGCAGCATCCGAACTCTCCCCCGCCGCACACATCGCCTCTTTCCTGCTGCCCCATCCGCCGCTCTCCCCGTCGATGCATCGCCCCCCCCCTGCCACCGCTCTCTTTTCAACTGCTCCGTCGCCGCCAACCGTCACCCTGTAATCACCACCTCAACTCGCGCGGACACGAGGAGCCGCCGTGGTTCTGGTGGGTGCGTTTTGTCTCCGGTTCGAGTCCCGCCTCGGGCGTGGAGGAGCTCTCCCAACTACCATGTGTCTCCTCCGAGCTTCCGTCACTTCCATTCCTGGTCTGTGTGGGTGTCGCAGGAACTTGAAGCCCAAGTTGGCGTTGCGCCCGATCTGTGAGTTCAAATACCGTACAAGGCATCGACGCAGTGTGCTATGGCACGTTCGAACTCTCCCACTCACCAAATGTCACATTTCAAAACCCCTTCGTTCCCTTTCCAGATATCAATACTCTCTCCTAGAACCTGCTAGAGGCAGTTGATAAGAGCTTAAGGGATGTCTCGGTAATATAAATAACCGTAGGACAGGCTGCGATGGGCCTACGTCTAGCAGCCGAGGAAGAAGAGAAGGATATCTGTATCGTAAAAAGGAAATCTGAAAAGGGCTGTACTGGAATGCATCGAGAAAACAAAGGACGGGATGTTCATGGGAATGGGGATGGGTGGATCGATAAAAGGACCGTAAAACCCTCCTTAACCAATATAATCACAACAACACAACAACACCTCAATTCGCTGTATTACTCTGTTTACACTGAGATTTCCTTTTTGTACTTTTTTTTAGAAGAGACTTGGGTTCTTCGCGAAGAATTTGAAATAAAGAAGATTGGGAGAAAGCAATCGTCTCACTCTCCTTTGTTAGTTTGCCTCTTCCTGCACCGCTCCCCGTAGATGCACCTCTACTTCGTCACTCACCTCGTCAGGTCGCTTCAGCTTCTTTGCTGCTGCCGTTAGTCTGCCTTTTATTGCTACCCTTTCTTGTTAGTTTGCGCTGTACTCTCTACGTTCCAATATAGCGGTTCCCAAATTATTTTCTGCATACTACAGTCCCACAGTAGCGTCTTGGGGATTTCACGAACAATTTTTTAAATTTCTAAACACAGAAGAAACGAGGTGTTCTCTACTTTTTGTCCCTGCCATTTTAGCTATTTTTTGGCGTGCCCTAGGTTTCTTCAAGCAAAATCAATACGATTCTTTTAAAATTATGAATCGTAAAAACTGCAATTAGTTCAAGATTAGTAAATAATCAACAATGGATCAAAGTACGTGCATTTTTTAAAAGATTTCATTAGCAATGGCGTTTGAGATTACCGCTTTATGACATTACATTTACATCTGCGAGTACATCCGTGTTATGAACATTCTCTCGGTATTTTGCAAGCACTACTTCCCCTTGCCGATGCATCTTTCCTCCTCTCCCTTTCTCTCGCAATTGATTTTTGCCTGTCACAGCCGTTACTCATCAAGTCTCCCCGTTCAAGTTCCCGCTATCATTCCTTCCGTTATCATGTCCTGCTGCCTTATCCCGTCATGTTTCTCCACCGCAACCGCCGCCAAATCCCACCACTCCCAATTTCTCCAGCCGCCACTTCCCGTTAAAGCCATCACAACGCTGCACCTCCACGCGGCTTCGTCTCAATATAAATTTCCTCCATCCACTTCCCCTTCGTCGACCTCCACCGCTCGCCGCCATCACCCTGTCCCATCCCTTGCGCACATTGCCTGCACTTTGATTGATTGATTGATTGACGTTTCCGTGCCCTTCAACTGCTGTGGTCATTAGTCCCGTTAGAGGATGTTCCTCCCCTTGGATGGAGAGATCCGGCGCCTACCTACACAGCGTCTTGCGTGGTTTCCCCCTCCTTATATCTCTCCCATCGGAGTATCGTCCCTGCCCAGACAAGTTCTGAGCTCCCGACTGGTTTTCCGACGTGCGTGGAAGTAATGCATGTAAGTGGTGGTGCCTGTGTGGGTAAGGGGTGAATATATGACAAGGAAGAGGGAGGAAAGATCGCGCGCGGCCCGTGACTCTTTTATTAGGATACTTCCCCGGCATTCGCCTAATATTGATCAGAGAAATCACAGAAAACTACCGGTCAGCCAGCCACTACAATTCTCCTCCAGGCAGCAGCTGAATTCGACCTAGCTATTAGGTAGAACTAAAAAGATGCCAAAGTCGGGACTTGAACTCTGAGGCCTCACGGTCAGAGTCACGGACAAATACTGCGGGCTTTGAACCACCGCAGAGAATCCCCACTCTCAGCTCAGTTATTAACGTCACTTTCTTCGCTATTCCCTCATTATCTCCCAACGCGCGGCGCTCTCATAGCCAGTCATACTCTGATTTGGCTATCGCTCTCAGGATGTGAGACATCTGCCGCATTTCGTTTTTTACTAGACGTAAAGGATGAATGGATGACCTAAATATAACAACTATGGGGGCTGATTATTTCATTCTCCCCAACATGTGTCAGTGCGATACTAATCTGTTTACGTCCGGAATGCGTAAGAGTTGAGATTGCGAAATGTTTTATCCGTTGCTGTTCTACGCAAGTTTGGGTGAAGGTCGGTCAGGCGTCAAGTATGAACAAGAATGGTGAATATACATTCTAACGTCCTTCAGCGCTATCCGCTAATCGATTGGCAACTCCAAAACCCACTTCAGTGTAATTACTTTTGCGACATCACGCAAATAATCTTTCGCGTCACGTCCCCGTGCTTTCCCAGGAATGTTGTGCTTGTGCATCCGTACGTCATGTTGTATTCTGTACGTTTACATCTGACGGACAATGGACATCGCGGACACGTTTGTAGTACTATTGGAAACAAAAAAATCCAATTTATTTTAATTGATGAGAAACAGTACAACTGAATTCTAATAGCGGAACTGCTTCACATATTTTTGTTGTAAAAGTTTAGAATTTTTTTAAATCTCATTTGATATTTTTTTTACCCTCTTTTACTGCAGCGAAGAGTTTTGCTTTTGCATTACTTTTGTTTTTTCTTTATTTGAAAGAAAAGTTTATTTTGCGTTTTTGTAGGCGAACACAGATCATGCTTATTGGGGATGTAAAACGAAAATGTATCGTATTGAAAACGTATATGAATTAGTTTTACAACTGGCGTATTCATGTTCTTTAAAACATTAACTACCCAAACTCTTTTTACAAATGAGCCTTCTTTTTCTTTGTTCAGTACACCTGTAATTGGTAAACATGTTTATTATAAACTTGAATGAAAGTTTTCTTACATTTTCGAACTTCCATATACTTGATTCTGTCTAAATTTAATAAATAATAAAAAAAATTCCTACCATTATGACGGTTGGTTTAGCCAATATAGTGTCTGACTTACAAGTGCACTGAAGATGGCCGCAATGCGGCCGAAAAAGCTTTATGCTAAAATAAATATATACGATAAAACAACGCCTCAAATTCATTTACATTTATATTTATCTGTCTACAATGTTGAAAACTATTCCTAACTTCTTCGCCCATTAAAATCATTGGTTCCATTTCCAAATAGTTCCATTGGTTCCAAATAGAACGCTCTCATCATGTTTCAAACGATCTCAGCATTGCTACAACGTATCTTACACACATGGACTTTACTTCGAACGGCGATCTTGACTTCGTTAAAATGTGCGACTTTCCAATATTTCCCAGAAACCCTCTCGCGCGGTGTCCACGGGGCTCCCAGGCGGAGGCGCGGCTGCGATGAGGTAAGCGGGCGTGAGGCGGTGGAACGCACGCTCCGCCCTCGCCGCCGCCGCCGCCGCCGCCGCCAGCGCCGCCATTTCCGCACACTTCGACTTTACAGCCGCGCCTCCGTTTCTCATCTTCACAACTGCAGTTACTGCTGACCGTAAATCACCTACGTCTTTTCCCCGCAAGCACTGCCACCAACACTGCTATTACCATCTCTTCTCACTTCGATACTGTCACGCCGGTTTTCGCACCTACACAACCGCCGCCACTGCTAAAAGTAAATCACTAAGGCGTTTTTCAAACGAACCTTCCTCGCTTTGCTTCTCCCCCTTCGCTTTCCCCTTAAATCTTTCTCTTCCGATGCCACCGCTAGTGTTATCCCCCATGCCTTCTTTATTGCCACTGTGACACAGTCACGGTGTCGTCGCCACTAGCCCGTCGACGTCTCTCAAGAACGCCCCCAGCCTCCTCCAGTCTTCCACCTGCCCCTTCTCTTCCTCCTCGCCGAAACTTTCTCTCGGGCGAACCGTCAACAAACGCAACTCGGGCCATTTCTTCCACGCAGCTCCAGATGCACTCACAGCGCCCTCCCTCCGCGGTGGCCTACCGGCCCTCATCGCGGCTCTTGCGTGGGTGCCCGGCTCCGCGCGCACTGGGCCACATCAACACTCACACATACACAACACACACGTCAACTTGTAATACGTAAACGGGAATTTTATTTTCAGATGGGGAGCAATGATTATTCTGTTAACTACAAAAATAAAATTAGTATAGTTTTCAATTGCAGCCATTTTCATTGCATGAGATGATTATTTTAAAGAATCTTGAAAATCATTAAAATAAAATACTCTAAATCTGAAAACATTTGTAATACAATTCCTTATGTGTGAAAAATGGAAATGTTCCTAAAATTGACATTCGAATAGCCTAAATCTTCTCGTAAAAATAAACCTAAATGTAAAACGAAAATCTTGAAAAATATTTATGAAGTAAGGTTACTCGTTTTATGTTGATTTACTCTTAGCTATCCACATCACATATTTAATGGAATGCTATACGCAATCTGTATTATTCGGGGTAAAGTTGGGGAGGGGATGGAAAATCGTAAACATCGGTTAATTGAAATACTTTTATAGGTTCAAATAGTATATTCATTGACATTTTAATTATAAAGTGTCAAAAAATTATTTGTATTTTGTAATAATTAATGAAATGCAACATTTTATATATGTTATATATGACATTATATATATATATATATATATATATATATATATATATATATATATATATATATTATAATTATTATAATATACATAAAATATATATAATATAAAATATAATGTATTATATTATATATAACATGATATTGGTTATATCTAACATATTTTATATTTATAACATATTAATAAACAATTTATTATTTATTATTTATATAACAACAAATTTATAAAAATGAAATATACCATATTAATTTACGTCACTGGCTACAAATTACAATATTATTCGCAAAACGTCGATTGTTTGTTTGTTGGTTTGTTTCATTCTGAAACGGACTCCGGATGAAAGCGGTTAACGAAATGAAAAGGGGCCAGAGGCGTTGGCGCGTGGGCCGGGCCCACTGTGTGCGGCGGCGCGCGGGCGAGTTACGTAAAGGAAAGCGCGGGGCGGGCGCGCGACACCCGCGTCGCTCTCCCGCGTCGCAGCGCGCCAGACACGTGGCGACGGCCTTTCTTGATGACGGAAGTGGTCATTGGGAGTCATCGATCATTTTACGCTAGTTGCTGAATGATGGTGATGATTTTTGTGGACGATGATGGGTTTTCGAAAGATTAAATGATTGGCAATAGAAAAAGTCTGAAATTAAAAAGGTGATGATAATCATCGTAATGAAGAGGAAAAGTTTCAGAGGCATATATAGCAGTGAAGAGTGAAGGTATCTAGACTCCAAGATTGGATGGGAAAATTGACATTACATATTTTTAAGAAATGTTTGAAGATGACGGGAGTTGCAGGAGCGGTATGAGACGGAGAGAGGGAGGAGAGGAGAGAGGAAAAGGGAAATATATGGGAAAACTTAAAAAGGAATACATTAGCGTAAAAGAGCTTTATTTAATTGGAATAAACTAAGTAATATTCTCTAACTATTTGCTATATAATTGAATATCCTAGAGGTAAAGGGTAGACTATGTCCATTTTTTGTTAAAATAGTGTATTTTATCAGCCTTGTTCTAATTTCATGGGTATTTCTGGAGAGGCTGACCAAAAGACATTAATAATGAAATTAGAAGCAGTCAAAACAACATTATGCCAACTTTCACTCAGAAGACAAAAACATCTTTAAACTTCTTGCTTTTAAAATTGTGTAAATATGACGCACGAGTAATGTCCTTTACATCAGAGGTACAGAATTATAATCCACATGACTAGGAATCGTGAAAATGATAAGGGCTGTGAAAATAACAAAATGAATGTTGTGGAGGTAAAAATGAACTCTGAAATCAGAAGGGCAGTTGTCACGAAATGGCAATGGCCAAAGTGGTGACGGCAGAGGCGGCTTCTGAGGGAGCTACGTGCTGATGGGAAGCAGAGACGTGTCGGCCCGTCTCGCGTAAGTCACTACTTCCGAAGAGTACGTGCTGCGCGCAACTTTCCCGTGCTCAGGTTCCGGAAAGTGATATCCAGCAGACCTGCATCCAAATGCTTGGGCGCGCACCTCCGACTGAAAGGCGAGTTTCAACAGCAATAGGAAGTACCAGTTTCCTCATAGATGCCAATCTAGGGGGCCCAGGTATCTTCGCCCCCCTCCCCTATTTGGGAGGGACCCCCATCCAAAAAAATAGACAATAGTAAATAAATAAAATAAGACATTAAGATCTGGGCTGTCCGAATGACCCCGCGTCAAAGGCTAAGGTGCCGAGGTTTCGACAGACAAATCGCGGTCCTCTTTAGGGCTGTTCTGCCTAGGCAGGGTGTACTGCCTTCAGCGCTGGGCTTGCCTCGTTTCTTTGTGTTCTCCGTGAGACTGTCGATTAATTGGGGGAAAACATGACACTCTATAAAAGCGTGCCACACACTACGGTACTTTCAAAGTACCAAGTGTTTTGTATTTACTATTCATTCCGTCTACTAAATCTTCTGAGTTTTGTTCGAAATGAAAACCATCAGGTCCGTGCCTGTCCTTATGATTCATTGCACGCACCACCGCGGATCGGCCTATTTGCAATTTTTAATCTTTGTGATTTTGTCGTCGAGTACGCGAGCAGTCTGCCAAAGACCTTTGTGTTTCATTTTTGCCAGAAAAATCGTGGTGTGATCACACATCAGAACTACCTTCAAAGTTGCGAATGCATGTAGTGGTTAGCGAGTTTGGGAGCGGAGTGTTGAAAATTTTGCAGTGAGTGTTGCAATAAATGTTTACTTAAAATGAAGATGAATCAATTATAAATGAAACAAAATCACAAGGTTGTTAAGATCACGGTAAGGACCCTGCTTTTGAAACTGAAAACCAAACCTTAAGGAATAAGATAGGAATGGGGATTATACTACATGGATCCCCCAATATTTTTTTTAAGTTGGCGCTTCTGCGATCAGTCACTGGTGACTTTCTGTCTGTAGCGAAAACTGTAATTTAACAAGTTCATAAGTTAACAAGTTAATAAAAAGGAGAATTACTTACCCAAAAAGGGTAAACCATCGTCAAAAAATGTCCTCTGCTCATTAATTGAGCTGCTCGGTCAGCGTTTCATATTTTCTTCACAGCATAAACAAAATGTTTTAAAACAAGTCAATGGTACTAATGTACTTTTTTAAGTAGCCAAGATTTTTTAAGAATCCAAGAAATTTTTAAAAAATACGAAAATTTAAACGTCATTATGATTGAGAATTTCAGGTAATGATGAAAAATCGAGAAATTTCGTATTTTTCAATTTTTATTAGATCGTATGCTCTGTTTTATTCTCTTTTAAATGATTCAAGCCGTCTCTTTCTACGTTTCTTAGTTTTTGATAATTTTTTTTTTGAAGCGAGTGTCAACTGTGAAGTCCTTAGTGAGTAACCACAGATGCATTTTCCCGAATTGAGAATTTCCAGCACATTCACGCATGTCAAACTGATAAATCATAAACTATTGATGATAATAATATTTTTTTTGCAGCGTGTAAACCATGATTTATTGTAGTGAATGAACTAGAATAGTTAATCTGTCACTAAAAATTTCAGTTTTATAAACTGAAATATCCAGAATAAATTTATAAACAATTATTCTTTCTCAAATAATTAAATCCTGAATCTTTAGTTTTCACAGTATCTTTACCAGTCTAGTTCACTCATTAGAATAATCAGTTGTGATTAATTAAAAAAAGAATTATCAAAATATTTCAATTTGTTGTAGAGTTATGATGTTTGATGTAAAAATTTGCATTTTGCAAATTATTTATAAACAAATAGAAAAATGAATTATTTGATCTATAAAAGCGTAAAGAAATCAAATATACAAGGGATAACAAAATAGACTGTAAATTCTGGAATTTGTTTTTCTTAAATAGCTACCTTCAGTAAAATCCAACGCGAATAATACATCATTAGGACCTTCTCGTATCAGCGGTGGCATACTGGCATTTATAATTTATGATGAGCATGTAAACATTGATTAGTGTAACAATTTAACCGCCACGTAAACAGTGCTCAGTTTTCTCTCATGCCATTTTGTAATAATCAGGAGTGTCCAGTAGAGGGGAGGGGGGTTCCGACTTAATAGGGGGCCCCAAAATTTGTTTCATCGAAAATAAATAAAAAATGTATTTACTTGTAATTCAAATTAACCGCTATAATTAATCTCTGTTCCATCAAAAAATGAATTCTATTTATGTAGCTCGCAATACCATAATCGAAACAGGCGTGTATAAGTAAACATCTTCGAAACGAAGAACCTAAAAAAAGTAGTGAGCGCATATATGCAAGGAGGGCGATGTTCACTTTGTTCAGCTACAGGAGATAAATATTATGAGTAGACATCGGATGTTTAGGGAAATCCTTATTTTATTCTAGCGAACTTATTTAGTGGCTGATAATATATGTGCACGAATCATGACAAATGATGACACATAACGAAGTTTTATAATGCTTATATTTGCTATTTTTAGTATAAATGACTTTTTTGCATAAATACCTTTTTTAGGACTTTTTTGCCTTGCTAATATATAAAAAATCGGCGATGATCCAAAGTGACGATTCATTAGGAAATCTTCAATTCACGTCTTTGTATTTTAAAATACGAGAGAATTCCTAAATGTACACCAACAGATTTTTCTCCATTTCTCTACTTCATAAATATCAGCCATTTTCTGAGAACATGGTCGATTGACAGTACACCGAGGGCACCGAAATTTTAAGTGGAAATAAATGTAAATTTCCAGAAGGTTTCAGTGTTGCTAATGTTGGACTTCTAAAATATATGCCAGTCTCATCAATAGATTTTCAGAGATCCTTCTCCGCATTCAAACTGATTTTGTCTCCCAATCGTCGCAAATTTGAAATTGTGATGCTTGAAAAGTTAGTGGTAATATGCAAATATTACTAGTTAATGCAAACTATTAAGAACAATGTAGAAGAGTTGTAAATATGTAAATCTAGCTTTACATTAAAATGTGCGTACTTTTTTTGTGGATTTAAAGTTTACAAAATAATATAGACAAAAATTACAAACAATTTTTCATTTTATTGCGTATGTACGTTATAATAGTGCATTTTCCCCCTTATTCTTGTCATTTTCAATGCCTTTTTAGGTGCCTAAAAGACGAATTTTTAGTATCTAAACATACGATGTCTAATTATGAGACTCAGCGTCGGGAGTAACATCAGTCAAAGTCAAGAAACAGTCTTTCTTGGAGACTGTTTTTTGACTCATCCATAATCTCCATTTGAAACAACGCACATGTGAATAGAGACGGATATTAATATTGTGTCACCTCAACAAGCTTGAGAAATCAATAAAATAAAATAGTGAATATAAATTCATTTTTGGAATCTCCTTTAGGGAGTAAGATTTGCATGTTAGTGGTATTTAATGAAACAAAATCATTTTTTGAGATAAATATGTTTCTCTCGAGGTAAGGAATGGCCCGGCAAAATTTCGATGTTTGCAAAGGCATGCAGGAAAATTTACTTATAACCCTCAAGATAAAAGAACAATTACTTCTTCCATTTAACCAAAGGGAAATTTCTTTTATCATTGTGAGTTTGTGCTATATTCTTTTTCACATTCTTTCGATTAAATGAAGACATAGTATTCATAAAACTCATGTAAATACAATCAATTCATATACCTCAAGCAAATATCCTATACCAACTAGTCATTCAGAAACATTTCAGAGGACAATCACATTGTGGAAAGAATACGATTACATGACTACGGCTTTGTTTCTTTCGTGCATCAATTTGCAAGAGTTTCTAGCGTATTTTAATCATATCACCGACATTATCGTGTAGGGATAAAATCAGGTAGCGCTTCTTTTCAAACCTCCACTTACAAGTTGGCGCAGTGTTCCCGAATCTGTGTTTGGCAATCGCGGTGGAGTGAATCGAGGTGAAAAGAGAACGATCCAATCGGAAGACATAAGCAGCTCTCTCTGCTTTCGGGCACGTCGCAGCTGAAGCTTTTGCCCGCGCGATGGAAATATGAAACGCCACGCACGGCTAGGCAGTGCCAACGAGAGTCGCCCCCAAAGACGCGCGCCGTCACTGCAGCTCTCAATGCAACGAGTCTAGGCGAAGAAGACAGAGGGATTGCTTTGTAGCCACTCGTAGAGTTTTTAAGATGAGAATTCTCTTCTCGAAAAAACTGGGCCCCTGTTGACATCAAATAACCGGTTTTTCCTAGGAATATCTGAACTTAGAAGCCACTGTACGAAATATTATCATACCATTTATGTAAATTATAATATTAGAGTGATATTTTCTAAACTAGTTCACAGATCTGTTTAGATTGTTAACTAGTTCTCAAATATAGATTATTGTTTTGAGGTTACGAGCATTTTATGACATATTTTGACAATGTAAAAGTAATTGGACTATATATATTTGGACTACTTTACTACCATTTGGACTGTATAATTCTAAAGAACCTGTAACAAGTATTCTACCGCAGCTTCTGAGTCAATGACCCCCATATCAATTAGGTTTTTCGTCCAGTTTCCCTGATTCTTTGAGCAAATACTGAGATGGCCCCTTGTTTTGCTTCTGAACATAAATGTAACTTCATTATCAGTGCACGTATTCTAGAATTCAGTGGGAAATATAATTATTCAAATTATCGTTCTCCATGTCGCGGCAGGAAGGATTTTTCCTTCACGGAGGACTTGATGAGGAATAAGAGCCCAATTTTATAGCTGATTTACACTTGAAAATAGATTTTATTACATCGGAGGGAATATTTTGTTAACAATTCTGGCAAAAAACGCTCATTTCTTCTATATTCAAAATTCAAGTAGTATATGACATAGTGTAGAGATCACAGAATTATGAAAACGTGCACAGAATTCACTTCTCCCTTTACTTAATAAATTTTAAGTAAATAAAATATTGCCCTTTTGGGACATGTGAAATGACGGTGGGAATGTAACATCTGTTTTCAGATTGGAAAAGGAATAAGATTATCTTAATCGATCAGAAAACGGAATGACAAGCAGATATCTAGGTTCTAATATTTTTCAAGTTCAGGAGTCATTTAACTGCAAGGGTCATTGACACCCATTGAGTGTTGTAATGAGATTATATAAATAATGATGATGAAGTGAATGATGATGATGATGATGATGATGATGATGATAGAGAATTGGTGGATAGAGAAACAGGGAGAAACGGGAGAACCCAGAGAAAACCGAGAGCTCGCTTTGTCTATTCCTATTTCGTCATGGATTGTCCGCGGATAGAACTCAGGACCCAGCGGCGGAAGGCTTAGCGCTAGCCATTAAGCCCTGATCCTCCCTCAATCGAGGAGGAACAAAAATTATATAAAATGCTATTTAATGAATTCTAACAGCCGTTTGTACTACATACTGTTTTGTCTTTCTTGTCCATAATCTACGGAAAATGGGAGACATTATTTGTTAGCAGTACGATGTTTGTACGAGAAAAGTGACTGCTTAGAGTTTTCAAGGAGTTCATATCATTATATAATTTGCAAGTGTGTTCTTGTAGCGAAAGTGTGTATTTTTTCTCAGCGTGACAACCGGACTCGCATCTTTGAAGTGGATGGAGAAACAGTTGCAGCAAGCAGCGCAACGCCGTGAGGTGAGGCCCACTGAGAGCGAAACAAGAGGACAGAAAGTCTCAGACGCCTTCCGCGTTAATCTTTCTTCCACGTTAGGCTCAATAAAAATTTAAAATTCCGGTCACAAATTCACAGTACAAAAATATGGTAACGAAATCTGTTTGCTCTGCGGCGTCGATGAACTGAAAATGGGGCATTGTCCCAGATTTATTGAATTATGAATGACAAATTAATAAACATTTTAGAATTTCAAGATCTTACAAAATAAATAAAATATAATAAAAAAACAGTAGTTGCAATGAATTATATCCCAATATTGTACGGTACTCTATAGACACATGCGAACATTCAGCACTTTGTAAATCATTGTTTTTAAATTAAAAATTAACTTTACACTGAATCTCAATGTCGTAGGATCTCTTCTGCACTGTGGTTTACACCCTACCGACATACATAAAAAGTGATACTAACGCATTAGTTATCTTTTGTATTCCAAAATTCTAAAATACTGAATATGTTTGTAACAACCATTGTAATCAACTTCTGATTAAATAACCACCATCGCGATCGGATTTTTTTAGTTTGAAAAATTTTGACCTGTTGAAAAATGCTGAGACGGTACGTTGTTTTCATTCTATGTGGTTAAAATTCCGAACATTCCTGTCAAAATTACACTTGTTTTGTGAGAAATATTTCCACAAAAAGATGTTAGACCGTTAATTATTGAGTAAAGTGAGTTAATGATTAATTCATTCGAACAATGATCCCTAGGAATAATTTTAAAATCTCATTTTTTTCATTTTACAATTCAATACTACTTATTTATATTTACTTATTCGAGACTAGGTCATGAATCGATATCTCCCTATGAACATTACAGTTCCGAGTACATTAAGCTACGAAAATATTATAAGCGTTTTATTAATTATGTAGAAGAAATTCAGTGTTCTGCCTAAGAATGCCGATTCCAGATTTTAAGTTTCACTATTTTCTAATAAATATCGTGTGTCATTGATTTGTAAATGAATGACATAATTTACGGGATACTTTAAAAACATTTCTGATCTGAAAGCGGAGTTTCCTAGAGAAATGAAATTACATTGTATTACACATCATCTAATTTGTTTCTTAATTTGATTTTTGGAAAAAATGTTGCAGTACCTAAGTTTATAATTTAATTAAAACAGGAAATGTAAACAGCAAAATGAACTAATAGATCTTTAGCGTAAGCTCAACTTTGTTGTATCCATCAATTGCGTTTTCAATACTCAGTAAATGGACGAATTCAGACTAATTCGTCAATCATATAACTTAGACCCTTCTAAATTTTCTTAGGAACATAGTTTTTGCAAACGTTGAACCTGCTGTTCACAAACTCACACAAGCACGCGCTGCTAGACAAGAACCTTCTGTAGTGACACTTCCAAGACAACACTCTTGGCAATCAACACCTGATGCACATTTCCATGCAAATGATAATGGACGTACCTATTTCAATTGCCGATATCAAGAAATCGAGTAATTACTGTGTATAATTAAGATATGTTTTTCTTGTAGTTGTTTTACTTTTGAATTGACTTTATAAATAAATGCAATATTTCATTTAATAAGGATTGAAAAAACTGTAAACGAACTGATATATTTCGATTCTAATATATTTGTCGTTAGGTAATTTTATTCCCTATATTTGTTCATTTGAGCTTATTTTTACAAAAATCCCGATTCGCTGAGTCTTTCCTTGGGCGTACAGGCCCCGCCGTGCAGTGTCGCGGGTCACATACCACTGGCGACAGTAGGGCAGCCCGGGCGCCCCGCGGAAACGTTCCGTCCGGCGCGGCGCGGCGCGGCGCTGACCTACCGGAAGAGCGTGATTGTCGCCGGCGGCGGCGGCGGCGCCTCGTCCGCCTCCGCGCCGCATGAGCAGCCACCGCGCCGACCGCACGCCTCCGACCTCCACCGCCGCCGACGCCGTCATGCTGCCCACTGGCGGGCGGCGCCCGCGGCCCGCGGCAGCTCCGGGCGTCGACGACGCGCCGGCACCACGTGGCCCCGGCCCCGCCCCGCTCCGCCCCGCCCCGCCCTCCGCCCTCGGCGCGAGAGGGGGCACCGGAACCGACCCCCGCACCCCGCGCGCATTCGGGTTCCGGGCTGCTGGGGCGGGACAAGAGGGGGTGCGGAACCCAGGACGACGGAGGCGGTGGTGGGAGGCGCGGGCGTTCGGATGATTGCTCAAGAGGATGCGGTTTGGTGAAGCAATCCTTTTGGATTCTGCAAGTACCTTTGTTCTGTAAATCAGTAGTGCTGGACATCTTACTCCGACAATTAACTTATTTTAATTTTGCGACTAAGATGAATAGAACATTACGTGTCAGTGTGAAGATTTACTAGGCACTCTCTCATTTTGAATGATCTTTTTATTTGTGTGGATTAAAATTGTGGTATATGAAAATCATCCATGGCAATCGGTGGTGGAGTTTTATAAAACGTTTCGCTTCTTATTAAGGGTTATTAATTTTTTATTGTATAATTAACTTGTAGGTTTCATTTATTTAATGACTGTTCCCCACAAATTCCATCATTTTATTCCGGCTCCCTTTTGTTACCAAGAATGTTCGAATGCCAGTTCGAACCAGCTAAAACCGGCTAAGAGCGCATGCAACATCAGTAATCTGCAAATTAAAACATCATAACTTTCTCTTCGTTTCGTCTCCTTGTCACTTTCGGAATACGCAAAGAGATATCTGTAGACATAAGTAAATGTCTATGGACAGTATCTTTAAAACGTGTCATCTTCCTTTCGTTAAATGACGCGCTTGTCTTCCCTTGTCCAATTAAAAATCGTGTCTGTGTCTGCTTTCCTGTAGGAATCCATTGATACCCATCATCGGAGGTCTCGACCACTAAATGAAAAATAGCTTTCTCCGTCGGAAGCAGACCATGCCACAGGTGTTCTAGTGACGCTCGGACCAACATTTCCTCGTAAACGAATGGCAGCAGGAGGCAGTGTAAATACATACATGCATGCAATAAGAATGGCATCCGTTATCTGTATTACTCACATCCAATGTACACAGACATTCAAATAAAACTACGCAGCCTCCGAACACATGATAGGTGTCTATGGTTTCATCAGATATCTAGGAACTCGATAAAAATCCAAAACATCTAAATCACTAAATTCCAATGCGAGATGAAATTGAAATAAGTCTGCATCCCCCGGTCGTTTGAGAGAGGCCTATGATTTTGTTAGATTTCCAGGAACTCGGGAATAATAAAAAAACAATTAAACGTTCGATTTTGACTGAAAAAGGCAAACATTGATTGGGTTTTCCCGCCAATTCTCAATTGTGCATGCCACCTGCATTCTCAAACTCTGTGCGCCACCGCTTACGTAACAGCTGACGCCATGCCAGAGCAAGGCTCCAAAGAAGAGGCCATACGCCATGAAATATGTTATATGCACGTGTTAAGTTATGAAAACGCAGTTTTTTCTTAGTTATAACGGTTTCTATACATTCCATATGTTGATGCAGTATTCATAAAAATTATTTGTTAAAATATTTACTTTATTGCAGGGTCTTCTTGTAGTTATTGAGTAGCATGCTACTTTTTGGAAAACCATTTTAAGTGTTTTTCTAGTTATAGAAATTTCTCTTCATATCCGAATCTGATAACAAATGTAAGGCACGATCTTTTGATGGATTTTATGTTTTGGCTACGTGATCATCAGATTTAGAGGAGTAAATCACGAGAGAAAATATTTTACTAGAAACTCTTGTGAACTTAATGTAATGAATCATCTACTCGTCTCCGTCAGGTTGAAAATTCAAATTACTGAATACCAAATAACGAAATAAACCTTTAATTTCCGCATATTTCAGTTTACCGGGTTTCCTTTCCTTTGAATGCATGTGTGTTTGTGAATGCTGCCCTGCCTCTCAATTCACCGTACATTCCTGAATAGTTATCCCCTACCTTCGCTGTCGGAAACCACTTCTACGCACCGCGGACCGCGTCATATTGGAGGTGTATGAAGGCGAATATTTTCTATTTATATTTAAGCAGTTCCTTCATTTAAAGTGGTCACCGTTTCCTTAAGAGAAATATTAAGTGATCACATGAAAATCTATTGAATTGAAAACTTGTATGCAAAATTCACAAGAGAAATTGTAACTCGGGTATGTGAAAATTAGGAAATGAAATAATTCAGAGGATGTGCCATAAATTTATTGTGGTTTGCGCAACCCTTCATTTTATGGAACAAGTATCATCAATCATGTAATTGAAGAGAAATAATACCAGACCTCGCATGGATGACCACCAATAAAAAGAAACATAGTAGCTCATGAATGGATTTTATGTAATTTCATTCTCTCTATACCATATAGAAACTTCTCAACATTCTTTAACGCCAGGGGTTCCCGTATTCTGAACATTTCCTGCACCGCATCACATTACGTATTTTCAGGAAGGCGCGTCTCGCGTAACATTTTATACGATATTGTACAGTCGTTCATATGTTATTCATATTCCTACTACAAACAAATCGTTGAGTGCATAACACATTGCCGAAGACTCAAAAGTCGCAAAAATTTAAAATTATTCAAAAAATGCTTATCTATCATATGACAATTCGTATATCATTGGATTCTTCGTTTTACGCTCGTCATAATTGACTAAAAAAATATGTATAGTTCTATTAAAAAAAAACAAAATTACCACAATATCTCGTAAAATAAAGTGATAAAATGGAAATTAATATGTATAAACTAGCCCAATTCAAATTTTTATTTCAGGGATACTATGTATAGGATGTATGTGTTCCTTTTATGCGGTATGTATTATTGTATCCTGAGCACTTGTTAGAAAGAGGGGACAAGCCCCCCATATCTGCGTTTCCCTGTCTACGCCCCTGATGGAACCATTGTTTCAACAGAAAACCTAGACTAAAAGAAGCTCCGTTTCTTCCCGCACTGCCGGGCCCGAAGGAGCGGCACGCTGCCGCGCCGCGCCGCGCCGCGCCGTGTCGTGTCGTTTGCCGCCCCGAGTGGCCCAGACAGAGAAAACGCGCCCATCTGACTCATTCCGAGAAGCGGCGCCGGCGGCAGCGGCCACCCGCCGCACCGCGCCGCAACACTACGCAATCGGTGTCGCCATTGCGACGCGGCGTGGCGCTGCGCGGCGCACGCAGACAGGTGCAGTCTTTGGCCAGGCGCCCCCGATGCCGCCGGGCGGTCGACGAGGAAGTTGGGAGCGTGCGGACAGGCGTTGCAGGCGGCGAGGCGCTTTTCCTTCAGTGATAAGCCTGGCGCGCTCTGGGTGGTTTCGGCACGGACGCACGACGTGGATTCCTTTGTTTACCGTAAGGGTGCGAGGATTAGACCTTCACTGTCGGGGCGGGACGATCCGAACTTTCCACCGTTTGCAAAAAGTACGAAGGAAAGATCTAGACTGTACCGATGACGTCATCGGCACGTGCATCAGACGACCTTTTCTCCTTTAGGTGAGGTGTGAAGCGTGTGGAGTGGACATCGTCCGATTTAATTATATTGAGCCAGAATTATCTCGTCTTTTAAAAGTTATTGTTTCATTTAGTGTATTACCCAACACTCGGAAGTGTAATTTACTTGCTTAGCTAAATTATCTGTATGAAGGTGTAACATTTGCCAAATTTAAAATATTAGATATAAGAAGCTGTGCAATATTAGTTAACTGGGTACATTTGTACACGGTCAATAAATTATACCACATTTTGAAATGTTAAATTGATTTAGTAATCAATGCTAATTCTTTTTATGTCTTATTGTATTTTTGCTTGTCTGTGCCGATTATCTTCTTAAGTTTCCAAATAAATTCACGCAATTACCGTTGGATCCCCTACATCAATATTCACTAACAATATTTACCAAAACATTAATATATTATTGAAAATATACAATTGAGTTTCAAAATTTACCATGAGGCATCTTAAAGTATTGAAATAATGTTTCATCTTCCACCAGGTAGGGATATAATAAATAAAATTCCCCTTTTGTTATTATCGTTCAGGGAAGAAGAAAATCTGGGCTTTCTTCGACTCTTCTTTTTCTTCTTCCGCTATAAAAAGTAAATTCAGCGCGATTGCTTCTTTACTTAATATTATGGAGCCGTCGCGCACAACACGGAGCAAGGAGCTACACTGACTCCGAAACTCGGCTGCAACTCAAGAAACTACACTGACTCGCAAGTGTCCGTCCCGCCCCAGCCCCGCCTAATGCGCGACCCACACAAAAATGGCTATCCGAGCCTTCCAGTAGCGGTTAGTGAGTTAAATTTAAGGGTATTGCAAAATCAATGGTCGTAAGGAAAGAGAGCTTTCATTCTCCAATATTTCCCGATCGATTAATGGACAGAATTAGTAAAATTACTTAAGAACCCGTACGTTAATATATTTTAAATATATTTGGAATTCTATCGAATAATCATAAGTGTAAAAATTCAAAATCACTAATAAAGAAAGAATAATACAAAAAAATTCTCCTTTCCATTCCCAGAAACTGATGCAGAACTTACGTATAGGAGTATCGTATCGGGGACACTTACGTGTCGGAGACTTCGGAGTTGGGCGAGGCGATAGCCTGATAGTGCTGCGCCAAGCGGAGTTCGCTGCGTAAGTGTGAATATGAACTGGTGAAAGCTCCCAATGAAAGCACAGAAGCAAAGTCGCGTGGTACCCGATGGTCCTTATGGAACGAGGTCTGAGCGAGGTGTTGTTTCGAAAACGTGAACAGAGATGTAGCTACATCGGATCGTCAATGTAATACTACTATGGAAATTATAAAAAGAAGAGCAGAAGAAAGTCGTACTATTAATGAGATTGTAATAACGAAGTGAATAATCTATTTTGTTCAATTTTTTCGGTGTTGGGTGAACCTGTTGAGCCAGTAAAGAACCGCTCCTGGAGCCGTCCCGTCCGTCCGTACCTTACCAACCTAGTGTGCATTTAACTTCAGAGTGCCCCCATCGCATAGATTTCATTTGCATCTTTGTCTTTCGTGCGGTTTTTTCGTTTATTTGAAATCGCATCGTCAGAGGCTACTAGCGACTCTAATGGTTACTGAATTAATACATTGCTCATTTGAAGCATTTTTACATTAATTATGCCGTTATAGTTAGAGATACAACATTTTTTGCATTATAATACACATTAAAGTAAAAGTTAATAGATACAATGGAATTTAGGGTCATTCGATTACTTTAAAACCGCATTTTGTTAGTATTCCTGCTAATTCCTTTGAAGAAAAGGGTTAAATGTAAAAAATAAAATTTCGGGTTTAGAAAGGCTAAACATAGAATTGTTTCAGGTATTTCTCGGTAGGTATTTCTTTAGCTTTGTGTAAATTAAGGAAACACATTTTTGTTGACGATATTATTGTGTCTTTTTATGTTAACTCCTGCTGCTCAGTCTCCACTGACCCAAAACGGAGAGAATACCTTAGCGTCCACTCCCTTTTTGACCCCACTGACTCTATGAACGAGAGCAAGAATGCAACTTGTACTCGTAAAATTGCCATGGTGTAATTTTGTTAATTATCGCAGAATGAACGAATGTAACGCGCTCTTTCAATCTAAAGAAGATACTAGTGTTTATATTTTTTTTAATTCGAGGAACGAATTACGTAAATGTGGGGGAAGAAAGTGTCAAAACTTAGCTCTTTTATTTTTCCTCGAACTATCCTTTAGCTTTAGGGGTAGAAATACTCGTCGAAAGACTCTATTAAATCTTAGAAAGAGTTTATACCGCATCGTTTAGTGAGTGCTCCAAAATGTCCACTGAACACGAAAGATTTCACGTTCTATTCTGCGTTCGCGTTTATCCCAAAAAAATATTTCACAGACTACTCATCAAATGTATATTATCTTATGCAACCTTAGTAAAGACACAAGAGAATATCACTTCTTATATCATGCTAATGATGAGTGGCATGATGCATGCAATGGGTTGGAAGGAGTTCTTGTACAGAGAGTACCATTTATTGCACAGTCCGCCCAGAGAAAACAATGGGTGCCCCCCCCCCCGCCCAAACAGCAACAGGGAATGGGGAGAAGCAGCGACTGGTCGTCAAAAGGTGACTCGAAGCGAGCGCGAGCTTTGAGCTGACCCGGCAACCCACTTCCAAAATTCTTTTCGGCGTATTACTGCGAATAGCGCTCTCTGTGCTTCTTTTTATTTATTGCACCCCGGACCGTGGATAAACCACTTTACAGGTCAGAAATTGGATACAAACACTAAACAAATAATACAATATTAACTGAAAAGCACCGAGATACTTGCAAATCAAACTAACTTAACCCAATTTTATCTGTGAGAGAGAATCTCCTCTGGGAACCTTATTTATTAGGATTTTATGCATAGGGCAGTGGTGTGAAGGGAGTGGGAAAGAGGGAGGGAGCCTTTACTCGTGTCGCATTTGTTTTTAGGAGAACTAGCATCTTTTGAATTGGAAAAGGGACAAGGAAAATGTCTTCTCCTGTTTCAAAATGAAGTACTTTCATTCAGGATAAAAAGCTTTTAATTGTGACTTCCGTTAAGAAGGTATTATGACTAATAACTATGGGGCTTGATTTACAATATGAGGAAGAAGTAAGTAGTCATAATACCCCATAGTTATTAGTCATAATACCTTCTTAACGGAAGTTATAATTAAAAGCTTTTTATCCTCAATGAAAGTACTTTATTTTGAAAAGTACAGGAGAAGACATTTCGATCCCCTAGTAACAATAAACCACCACAGAAAGTTCTTCAATGTAAAAGAAAATACTTGCTTCAGTAATGAGATGTTTACTACTGAACTTATTTCACGCAGTTTTGCCTGTCTGTTAGCTCTGACAACTCCACGCAAACGCCGTTGCTATCGGTCATGAAGTGAACTGCGTCGGCCATTGCGTTGACCATAATGAGAGGTTATGCCTGAAATTAGATTTACTCGGCACACTCTTGTCACTGTGGATCTCGGATATATAATTCCCTAACGATTTTCGAAATGGAATGTCTAATGCGTCTAGCTCCAACTACCGTTCCGCGTTCAAAGTCTGTTAATTTTCGTCGTGCGGCTACAATCACGTTAGAAACCTTTCAACATAAATCACTTGAGTAAAAATTACTGCCAATGCACTGCCCTTTCTTACCTTCTGTTGCGTGATAGTACTGCCATTTGTATATTTACATATTACTGTCCCATCACTTTTGTCACCTTAGTGTATTTATGCATAAGAAGTAAGATTGAGCTCCCGTCCTAAGGAAGGACTGGCGCTGTCGCGTAATTGCATGCCGTGTTTCTCTCTGAGTCTCGGCATTTGGGCATTCCACCTCTGACGCTCGCAGTGACTGGTTTGCGAGATAAAAGATAAACTCTATAAAATGTAGCATGTGCAATTTATAATTCTGCTTCGACCATCTAATTGCTCGTGTCAGTGATTGTCTCATTGAATATAAAATGCAAAACATGAGGTCTCGATTGTACGTAATTCACTTACGACAAAAGATTCCAACGACATACCATTACGCAATTTGCTGCATTGGGAAAACTTGCTGATGACTCTTGAAGACTTGTAACTTCTTTTGCGTATTGCAACCCACTGCCAAATCACACGAGTCGTTTTAAAAAAACGTGAATGCATAAACTCAAACTCCGTGTTCGAAAAAACTTTCATATTGTGAAAGTATCGAAGAGCCAAAGAGATCTAAGGGAATTCAAGGTTATTCAACGATATCACCAAAAAAAATGATAAAAATACATTCTTTCCCAAGGAAATACCAAGAAAAAGATAATTAAATCAAGAAGACTGGTTAGATGAATTTTCGAAAATACTGTTAAGCTGTTAAAACTATTATTGCAATTAAAAAATATTTGTAGTCTCGTCAATGACGACAGTATTAACGACTGCAGCTGCATACGATATGTAGTCAATACAAGGTTTGAATTTTTCAGGGAGCACCTAGAACTGATTAATTTTCTTTCTACAAAGATGTTTTCTTGTCCCCTGAACTTTGATCTGACTCTCTTATGACTGTAGTGGTGGATGAATTGACGAATTATGAAGGCTTTTGAACGTAAACACATGACGAGGCATTTATCGCAATAATAACTTATGGTACTACAACATCACATACTTTCGCATTATTTCTAACTGCGCCACCATATTATACTACTAGATGAACCTGCAAAAGTGTTTTCAACCAGCAAAAAAAAAAAAAAAAAAAAAAAAAAAAGTCTGCACCGAGACACGAACTCCGGTCCTCCGAGTTAATTTGCCAGGAGCATTACCTCTTAGCAATGGAAACGGTTTGACTTTTGAGCTCACACTCAAGTTTGTTTAGATCGATCGCGGAATATTAGTTTTGGAGAAAAATGGGCTGAACGGTTTAGGCGGAAGAGTTAACCACAGACAGACGTTTTGCCGTCAATCCATTTTTTGGTATCAAAGACCCACACAACAAGGATTCTGGGTTAGAGAAAATAACTTACTGTACATGGCAACAGGATTTATCCACACACACATGGCCTGACAATAAGAGTTTTTCTGCAGAAAATTCAGTGTCTTCAGACGCACGATTACAATTACAATACTTTCTCTTCTTATTAAGTAAGGGCAAAAAAGTAAAAAGAAATGTATCTAGTTACTAATATGAAACCAAGCTCCATGGACAAGAGCGTTAAGATGAAATTAATATTATAGGAAATTAGGTTTTATGAATGAATGAAATGTGTTAGGCAAGGAGTCGCAGTGAATTACCATTGTTGGTGAAGGAGTCCAACGTCAGAAGTATTTTCTGTTGTTAAATGTGGACATGTTTTGGCAAAATACCTCGAGATTTTCTGAATTTATTGTAAAAAACTGCCTAAGAACTACAACCAACTATTTTATAACACATTTCTTTTGCTTGTATTTGAGATAATTTATTGACTCAAAAAAGTCATAGTAACTTGCACAAAGGAAGATATGCGTCAATACAGAATTTCATTCTTTCTCAAATATAACCATCCTTGGTTTTGTGAATCGTGCTTTTGTAACAAAATATTAATCACATCTTCCAATTTCTGATCATTGAACGTCAATTAAATGAGACACATTCTAATAAGTGGAAGACAATAATTAAGTTAAAAAAGATTTGTCAATAATTTACAAAATCATTATCGAATTAAGCCGCTCGGGAGATTCATGGACAGCGTGTTGGCTTTCTGTGAGGCGGTCCCGGATTTGATTCCCGGGCGGGGCAAAAATGAAACTGTAACTCTCTAATGCAAATCGCCTTAGCTTCGGGTAACGAAAGAATGCTCAGACAGGCCAAAAAAGTGATGTGAATACTTAATTCTCACCACTTGTCTCCCTTATCTCCAGTCGTGGATAATAAAAACAAATCCCAGGCCTGGACGCTACCACCGCTAACTGGTGAATGTCACATTAATCCGACCCACAATGCCAAGTACATGCCTACATACATACATTCTTGAATTAATACCAAGTCGTGAATGGCTTAAAATTCTCTACGTCGATATTCAATTTGCCATTGTCCATGCAGATTAGCTGAAATATTTCCATGAGGAACTTCCATAAGGCAATTTATTGATGTCTGTCCGAATGCAAACTTAAGGATTTTGTATTCTTCAGTCCAATGTTCTGACTTAAGTCAAATTACTGATAACATTTTACAAAAAGTGTGAAAAAATAATCCGGTCCGAACGGAATAAGTCTTGTAGAAAGGGAAACTGGTGCTATGAAAATTATGAGGCAGCTGTTCATGAGGAAGATACCGGGATCACTCTTTAACGAAATGCAGCGAAGAGTTAAGAAGGTGAAGCCACTTTTCAAGACCCATCCGACCGGTTGGAACCTCTTAGCACAGGGCGGGCCACGGTCAGGTGAGTCACAGTGAGCAGCTGGCTTGCAGCAATAGTTCATCAACCTGATTTCTTTTAACGCCGCGACCAAATATATGTTTGCTTCGCTGTCAGATTTGCTACAGTAGCCTTCGAACGTCAACAAGTATGTGAGAGACCTTGTTTAAGATTCACTAAGCGTCATTCTCCGGAAGAAGACGCAAGCACAGGTTGGAGCGGCTCTGGGCCTCGAGAGAAAGTGTCAAAACGCAACTGTTTACTGGGCTGGAGGTGGGAACATTTTGAATGTAAATATTTACTTTTAAGATTGTTCTCGAACATTGCAGTTCTGGACTTTGAACTAGTGGTGAAAGTAACATAAAATCTTTTTTTCCATTGGTCATTTTGTAATGTACCGGATATACTAAAACATAAAGCCCTAAATTATGCTTCTGGTTATCGATAGACTGCCATACATTGAATAAAAAAGGTGGACACAATTGATTGATAACCTACGTTCAGGGACGCAATGCTCAGTGGCGCAATCAAGGGAAGGGGATCATGGGCCTTCAGCCTCCCTACCACACCTCAGAAACTAATGAAATGTATTCACAAGTAATAATAATAATAATAATAATAATAATAATAATAATAATAATAATAATAATAATAATAAACCAAGCGAAGTGGCTCAGGGTATACTGCGATGATTCGTAGTCGGGAGGCCCGGGTTCGATCCCCGGGCCGGCCATCCTGACCGGGGTTTTCGTGGTTTCCCTCGGTCATACAGGCGAATGCTGGAATGGTTCAAAAGTGCCACAATCACCTCTCATCAGCATCATCATCATATCACCTCATACCTCATAATTCATAATTCAATGCTTAACAACCTTGTCTTACCTAAGGATCCAGCCGAAATGCTGATCCCCATAATGACACACGTTAATATCTCTCCGGGATAGAATATGACTGGGCCTCGGAAGAGAACAAGTGGTGGGAAATGGCCGGTACGCAAATAATATTCTGTTTATTTGAATTAATCCGATTCTGAGAATAATGGTTTAATCCAGTGACTTCTCAAGAATAAATCCCAAGTTGACAGCGTGAATTGTAATACATACGTTCTTATAATGCAAGTCTGCAACATGGAATAATTTCTTGGGATGATTCCGAATTCGAAATTTACATTCTACGAGTACTTATCAAATTCCAAACTAGTGAAGAGGCTTCCGTTTAGAGACTAAAAATACAGATTAAGTCAGAACTTCCTGAACATCTAACATCTCTCGACGTGAATATGACGATAGCGCTGTGATTCAACCTTCGTATATTCACCGATACTTTTGTGATTCAACGCTCTTCCTGTGCAAGGAGCATCATTCGCGCGTCGTTTCCCGTTTCTCCCAAGTGCGTTTTCGGAGCTTTCCGCCGCCGCCACCGCGCCGTCCGGATGCGAGGGAGGGCTGACGCGCCACACTCGGTGCGCATAAGGAAGCGGTGGCGGCGGCGGTGGTTCGCCGCGTTGGCATGCGGGGCGCGACGGGCGGCGGCGGCGGCGCGAGCCTCCGGGAACCGCCACGCGCGGGGAGGCATTGTGCTCGGCGCGCGAATCCCGCTTCCGCGCCGCGCCGCGCACGCGTCAGCGGCTGTGGCGGAGGCGACAAAGAGCGCGCGCGGGCGCGGGCGAGGGGGCAGCGCGGGGCGGAGGGCGGACAGACACGATGACGGAATAAAAGATACAGGGCTGGAGGAAGCGGAGGTGGCGGACGTGATGTGGGCAGCTGAGATGACCTAGCGCAGGAGTGAGCGAGTATTTAGTAATTCCGGCTACGTCGAGTACTAAGGTCATTAGTTCCATAAGTATTATAGTACGTGTTATACCTCACGCTGGAACGTGAGATTCGGCGCCAACTTACACGTCGGCTTGGAGCTCTCCCTCCTCCAGGAATCTTACTCCAACGCCACAGCCTAGACAAGCCTAACTAGGCTCCCTAGTTCAATTACTTGTAAGTGGGGGGGGCAAACAAGTGAGGAGGTGACGAACCATGTGAAGGTGAGGGCGGCTGATGGCTCCGCTGGCCCCGTACATATTGGCGGCTCACTCTCATCCGGCAGCGCTTTTTAGAGGCCGCTGCCAGAATGTTTGCGTTGTTGCATGCCGCTCGCCTTGGACTTCGCCTGAGCACACTGTGATGTTTTAATGGCAACTCTCCACAAACGGAACTAGTGGTGCTCAAAAAAGCACGTACTTTCTGACCCGTCTTTTCAAGCAAAATTGCGCGAAAAGTACTCAAATGTTTAAAAAAAATGGACATGACCTTATTTCAAAATCAATGTTTATAACATATTTCATTAAGGGATAAAACTTTTCCTTTAATATTTTAGTTGTAGTAAGACCCCGAGAAAATTTTCAACATTTGCAATTTTCGAAAAATTAGATAAGAAGAAGAGAAAGGTGAAGGTCTCTTGTTCATTAAAAGCCCTGATTTTTGGAAAATTTTAAAAGTTCAAAATTTTTTCAGTCTTTTTACAACTAAAACAATAAACATAGATATTTTTACCTTCATGAAATCTGTTCCTTAAAGGCAGATTTTGAAATAAGGTCACGTAGAATGTTTCGATAATTTGAGTACTTTTCGCGTAATTTTGTGTGAAAATACGGGGGAGAAAGTACGTGCTGTTTTAGCACCACTAGTTTTGCGCAGCATTACATAATTTTCTCTCTACTCCGTAGCGAGAGAGCAAAAAAGATTGCTTTGAGGGAGAAACAGCAGCTGGATGGGAAAGGAGGAGACAAAGAGCGCAGTACACTCAACATATTTCGTCCAAGTAATTCACGATAACAGGGAAATAATAGGTTGTAGAAATAAGGCCACCTGTAACTCTTCAATATGACTCTCAGTACATACGCATACTCGGCTGTCCCTGAGGTATATGGTTTAATTATTAGTTTGATTATAAAGCTGATTTATTTTTGGAGCAAGTGATCAAAATGTATTAACTCCATAACAGTCTCTGCAAGAAGGTGTTAACTCAAAATTTTAATCACTAATTTACTCCTATCATTCCGCACCCGCGAACGCCATCAACCAGAATGGGCCCACTAAAGGAAAGATTAACATTTTGAGTAAACATCTTCTTGTACCGAGCTGATGCAGGGATAATTTACTTTGATCAGATGCTCCATAAATGAATTATAAAGAACCTACGATAAAATGACAGTCTCGAGGAGCGAGGGAATTCCGAGAAAATCTGCCGCGAACCCGTTTTGTTCCACTCACATTCGAGACCCTGTATCCAGAGGTGAAAAGGTAAACAGTGTGACAAAACCATGCGGCGCCGCACCTGCAAAACCAGCTAAAGAGATGTGCCGGGGAAACGCTGCCCGGCTGTGTGCGCAGGGGCAGGCGGGCGCGCACAGCGGTGAGGCGCAGCCACGGCCGCCGCCAATCCCACACAATGACGGATGGTCAATGTCGCGACGCGCGCGGCTTCCGCCTGTCGCCGCCCGCGGACGCGCGCCAGCGCCCGCCTTTGTGCGGCTGACACGGGCCCGGGCCAGGGGCGCCAGGGAAACAAATGAATGCGTGCTTAGCTTAATAATTCAAATCGCTCATTTCTAATGCACCAAATTACCACAACGTCTTACCGGGAGCGGTAGCTCAGTGCATCAACTGATGTCACTGCAGCTGCCTCACGGCGGCAGGATTTTCGACACTAGCTTTCCAGCTAGGTCGAATTCAGTTGCTGTCTGGAGGAGAATTCTAGCGGTCGGCTGCACTGATCGGTAGTTTTCCGTGGTTTCTCCGATCAACACCAGGCGAATGCCGGAGCAGTACCCTAACAAACGGGCCACGGACCCCGCGCGATCTGTCCTTCCTCTTCCTTGTCCTATGCTCTCCCCTTACACACACACACTTACACTAACATGCACTACACTACCACATATTCCGGGAGACCGGTCGGGTGCTTAGAGCTTGTCCCGGCTGGGGCGGTGCCCCGCTGGTTGGAGAGTCTTGGTTAGGGGGAAACCCCACTAGCCGACGGTAGGTCGGCGCCGGATCTCGCTATCCAGCGGTGGAAGATCACCGACATCTCCCGAAAAACAACATGCACTACACTAACGGGACTAATGACCACAGCAGTTGACGCGCCCGGAAACACGAAAAAATCAATCAATCAAACCACAACGTCTTGCGTTCTCGTACTCCAACTTCTTTGGGGCTTCTAATAAAACACACACTACATTCGTATTTCAGTCCTATTAAAGAAGCGCGATACCAATTTCGTACTGGAAGAAGAATCGTATTTCTTTGGCCTGTATTTCACCTGCACGAAAGCGGTGGCGTGGAGTCCACGCTATCGCGGGTGACGTCATGATTGTCTTAGCAACCGCCGAGGCAATCCGCGCCTAGGAGGTTGAGACGCATTAGGAGTCGGCCTACTTCACTTTAACGGCCGTCGTGGACGGTGGGGCACCCATTTGGCGCCTTTGTGAGTTTTAACTTCTCAGTAGAATTCCGTGCGCGTACCATTCAAAAAGTCATGTTTCTATTAAATGCAAAATACTTGTAGAAGGAAAATAAATTTAAAATATAATTCTTCTGTAAATAATTAGTGAAACGCCACTTTATCTACTTTCACTGAATAGCCGCCCCCTGGCGTCGGCGCGGGGAAGCTGGAAAGTGGAAGTGTCTGAGGAAGGAAGGTGGCAGGCTGTGGCAGTTTTGGAAAGAACCTCCATGTTGTAATCTAGGGCATGTTAGCAGAATGTGTTCTTTAAACTGAGCGAAGGGCTGCTCAGAAAAAAGAGGGGGTGACCCGCACCTGGCGTGATAGCAAACCTGCGATCCTTCCGCCTTTGTGATACCGGGGCTCAAAGCCCGATCGATCCATATGGAATTGGCAGTGGACAACGACTCTTTGAGATTCCCGCATTTCTCCTGCCTCTCATTTCACAATTGCATCAACATCATTCACAGCATACCAACATAGTCATCTGGACTTCAAACCCGTCTCTTATAAGACTTAGTGATATGCATCAGAATGAAGAGAAAACACTGAACAGAAAAAATGTAATGCTATAGTCGCGTGTCTTAATAGCTGTGGTGTAAGAATATACTGACTGAATGCTTCGGTCGAAAGGCTCGTGGACTTTATTTTTAGGCTGGGTATGAATTCCCCCTTTTTATTCGTGTGTGCGGTCTTTTATGAGTGCAATCACATGTCAAGTTGCCTCAAGTATGGTCTACGTGCCAGATTCACAACTAACATAATGAAATTCTTAGCGGAAATACAATCGAATGGAGCTCTTCTTTAAATATATCAAGTTTTATTTAGTTCCTAGAAATCACGAACCGTGATCTTCCCTTGTTAGATTGATATATTAGCATTGATTGGATGAAATATAGAAACGGATACTTTCGGATTATTGAGGCAGTCTCCTTTGCCGCGAAATTCATTTAAGGATAATGATTGATTGATTTTTTCGTGTTTCCGGGCACGTCAATTGCTTTGGTCATTAGTCCCGTTAGTGTAGTGCATGCTTTTTCTCGGGAGATGGCGGTGATCTTCACCCGCAGATAGCGACATCCAGCGCCGACCTACCGTCGGCTAGTGGGGTTTCCCCCTAACCAGGACAGTCCCACCAGCGGGGCACCGCCCCAGCCGGGACAAGCTCTAAGCTCCCGACCCGTCTCCCGGAATATGTGGTAGTGTAGTGCATGTTAGTGTGTGTATGTGAGGGGAGAGGATAGGACAAGGAAGAGGAAGGACAGATCACGCGCGGTCCGTGGCCCGTTTGTTAGGGTACTGCTCCGGCATTCGCCTGGTGTTGATCGGAGAAACCACGGAAAACTACCGATCAGAGCAGCCGGCCACTGGAATCCTCCTCCAGACAGCGACTGAATTCGACGTAACTGAAAAGCTAATGTCGAAAATCCTGCCGCCGTGAGGACCCGAACCTAGGACCTCCCGGTCAGAGGCGCTGCAGTGACATCAGCTGATGCACTGAGCTACCGCTCCCGGTAAATTTAAGGATAATATTACGCGTTATACTATTCTATAAAACATCAGTTGAGGATGAGTCGCTTTTACTGAGAGTGTATATTGGTCCTTTAAACGTATCCTTTGATCTTGATAGCCAAAGAAGGAAACCCTTTATCAGTCATTTTTGTTTATTGATTGATTAATTATTTCGTTGTTCCGAGAGCGTCAACTAATAAACTCATTAATCCCGTAAGTATAATGCGAGTTTTTATCCCGGGAGGTAGCAGTGATCTTGCACAACTGCATGGCTAGATACAGCTCTAACCTATAAACCGGCTTGCGGAGTTTTCCTTAATCAGGTATCTCCCACCAGCGAGGCACCGCCACAGTCAGAAGAAACTCTAAGCTCCCAATTGATCTCCCGACATGTGTGGTAGAGTCGTGCATGTAAGTGTGTCAGGGAAAAAGAATACTTTTTCACATTCGAAGACATTGTAGAAGCAAGCACAGCTGAGGATTCTAAGAGTTGTGGTATAAAAATGATAAAAAAGGATAATTGTGAAGAAAAAATATAGAAAGTATTGCAATTTCTAAAGAATTAATTGTTGAGTAAACGTATATTTATACAGTCTGTGCTCCAGTTTGATATGAATTAACTTTTGAAATCGATTGACACATTAAACCCACGAAGAAGCCCATTTGTGTCATTTATCATCAAAACTTTCAGGAAAAAATGTTGACCTGAACCCTTACGACCCATGTAAACAATAATACTAATATTCTATTTGTAGGAAAACGTTTCTTGCAAACACTTCGAGGAATAGCAGTCGGAAGGGAAGTGCCCCCTTCATGGGTCGGGTGCAAAAGATAGTGATTATCTTCTTATATGTTTTTTATAGTACACTATCACGCGCTTTCAGTATATGTCAGCAATGACCCGCGATGAAGGTTGTACGTTAGGGAAACCTTGCCAAATAAACTATGATTAAAATTTGAAAAACGTCATTTCCAAGAATATTTCGCAATAAAGGAAAAAAATTGCCTGTCAGAGACAGGCTACATTTACCTTCTAATATTTCGTAGAGAAATATCAAGTACTCGTTTAGGGCAGGTAAACTCTGTCTTAAACGATTTTTCTCCGCCATAATGGACTGGCGAAAAGTGTCATTCGCGATGCAGATCTAGTATTACCTGGAACTTCCTCTTGGAAGCTAATAAGTTATTATTGTACTATTAAATTTGCTATTATAATCAACGTACAAGTCATACCAGTGGCATGGGCGTCTCGGGCACATAGAAGGGGGGAGTCATCAAAAGAAGTAATTTAAAAGCTTGAACCTCCGCGGAATTTTACTTTGGGCCACGAATATTTCTTAAAATTTATTTATTGAAGTTAATAACGAAATGGACTAAAAAGATCAAGATGTATCTCAGCTATTCATGAATTCAATAATAAACTTTTAAAATGAACTTTCGAAACAATTCAACACGAATAGTTACTGTCACATATCATTCTGTTGATATAAGCAATACAGAATTATTTAAATCCTACATTTACCTTACAGTTCGTGTCTTTTTCATAATGTTTTGGTCTATGCATTTTTGTCTTTTTAATTAATGAAAACTGTGAAACGTTTTTGTGTACATCATGTTGTCTTTTCGCAGTCAGAATATTAAATGAATAAGTTAAATAATGAATCGTTTTATTTGATTGTACTGAAAACGTACTTAGAATATAATGAGGTATTTGAAATAAAATCACTAGATTTAGTCGAAAATACTAGGACAATTCCCTCCTGTTCTCTGGATCAGAACCCCGCGGCTGTGGCCCGTGAAATCCACAATTTTGAATACGCCGTTCAGCTCATCCTTTGACCTCAGTGTCTTTGGGCAGTAAATATATTGAGGCTAAAAATAGCGTGTATCTCGTTTTAGAAACACACTTTCAATGTCATTCTCAGCACGAACTGAAGGGAATTATGTAGTATGTTATATTTCAAATAGCCAATGATGAGCTACCGGGCACCAGCTTTAGCGAGTCCTGGAACGGAGGGAACAATGGAATAGGGAGGACTGAAATAATTGATGGCAAGAAGAAAAGAGTTATTTTAATTGTCGGAGTCAGCAACTAAGGTGGGAAGGACATTGTATGTTGCGAAGACATTGGAGACGGAAGATGCTGTGAAACTGAATGGTGCGTGTCATGGATTCGAAGAAAGTGAAGGTGGAGGAGTTTGCCGACAATGGTAAATACAATGAGAAACGATGATGACGATAATCCCCCTGTACAATAAATCTGACTCTGAAAGGTTTCCTATTCTGAAAGGTGTCCAAGTCAAGTATTTTGTCCAGTATGAAGGATATGTGTTCAGTACAGAGATGTGTCCATTATCTACATAAAAATCTTGAAAAATAGGGGTAGTTTTAGTTTCATTTATTTTATCACTTGTTCTATGTTTTTTCAGAATATCATTTTTCACATTTCTGTAAGTGTTGTTGGTTTCAATATAACGTCGCAAGTATTAACCATTTGCAAACGAGTGCTGATTGGGCGTATGTTCAAATGTTCCTCAAGGTCTTACTTATTTTTTGAGGTGTTGCTTATTTGTGCTATTAAAATTTGTAGATTAATCAGCAGCTTTTCTTAATTTCAATAATTTTCATTTCTATGAGTCTTAATTCAGCAATTAATAAACTATAGGACATTGATGGCTAGCAATTACGGTCTTCAATGTGAGGTTACTCCCAAACTTGGCCCCAAGGGTCAAACAAGAAAAGAGCGTTGTTTTGCTGGGTATGAATTGGAATTTTTCTTAGCTCAAAAATAAACAAACAACCGAACAATTAGCAATTCTATGAAAAAACATTGCAATTATTATATTTCCTGTTAATGCGAGAATATTATTTTATACACACATACACCGTCGGACAGTTCCTATCAGTGGCGATTTCTTTGGGTGTGCAAGGCGTGTGTCAGCGCCCACGGAAATTTTTTTCCTTTGAGTTTATTTTTATTGTTTCATTTATTCGGTCTTCCGTGTGATCGGCATCAGGCGTTCAATGCAATGCGGGTAGTATGCGAGCCCACTTCAGGGCGTTCACGAATGCCTCCAACGCCTTAAGGACGCACCGGGTGGCGACAAGGCATGCGCACGACGTCCCCCCACTCAAGGACGAAGCGTGCCAAAGCGTTGGATCTCAAATCAACAGCCTGCTAGTGAGCGGGCGTCCGTGATTGTGATATTCTCCCTTGCGTGTTGCAGCCGCCAGCGATACTCATGAAATTAGGGTTATTTTTTATATGATTTGATAGGGATAAAAGTGTTTCAAGAGCTTTTAAATAATTGCTTTTCTTCCCTTTTGTATGAAGAAAATAAACGAGTAATTGATGATGGGCGACCATGTCCTAACCTAATAATATTTCAGAATTTAATTGTTTTAAACGACTACTGATGAATAGGAAAACATCGAGGATGTATTTTTAAATACTTTAAAATATATTATTCCAAACTTTGCAATAGAATTTACACAGCCTCCCCGTAGCATGTCACACACAGTTTTTAATTGTTTTTGACGTTAAATAAATAATTAAATAAATATTTAAAATAATTTTAAAAATTCTACATCCTCATTGTTATTATTTTGTGTTTGCCTTTCCCTCATTCTTACAATATTATAATTTAAAATAAACTAGAATTTGTTTATATAATTCAATTTCACTGGAGATTAACACTTTTCTTTACGGTCAACGCCCTAGGTCTAGAGTGAGAAGACGCCACTGGTTCCTTCATGTAGACTTGATATCTTGTTAAAAGGCCTAATGTCCATTGGAACTGGGCCAGAACCCATTCTCATTAGTACCAACCCAAGATTTCCAATTTCCTCGATTTGAGTTATTTGCTTCGAATTCTTCACAGTTTGAAAATAACAAATAAAAGAGATCCGCAGAAATGGATTTATTGCATGTTTGGCCGGAAGATAGATCAGGGAGACAAACTCTCGGGACGAGTCCAGCTTCTCCCTTTGTCAATCCGCGCCCTGGTGTTTGCGAACGATGTGCCGCCGTGTTCACAGCGCGACCTTCGCCGTCAGAGCATCCGCCTCGCTGCGCGGGGCTTGGCCGCGGCGCGGGCGGGGGCCAGGGCTGGGGCGAGGGCGGGGGCGTGGGCGGGGGCGGCCAGCGCGCAAATGCCCATCGGCGGTGGCACGAGCGCGACATCAAGCGAAGGCCACCGCGAGGTGCCGCGTGGCGTCGCCCCCGTCGCAGCAGCGCAGCGGAATCCCTAAGAGCCGCTTCGGCTCGCGCCTTGACGTGACTATGGCGCGGCACAGTGGGGCGGATTGCGGAGACAAGAATCGCGTTCGGAAATGAAACGAGAGACTACGTCAGAGCTGCAAGAATTGCAAGCATTGTCCGCTGAGCCGGAGACTGCGGGCGGCCTGGGTGGCTTCAGAAAGTATTTTAAGGGAGGGAACATTAAAAAATGAATTGTATTTATTCATGGTAATATCTGGGCATTTAATTTACGTCACTTTTTATTTGTACATTTTTACTCATAAACAATTTTATATTAATTCATCTTAAAGAGACTGTATTATATATATACCCTAATTAAAGTTTAATTAGGGTATACATATGGTTTTATTTTAAACTCACTAACGTTTAAAATTGTTGTATTTTAAAACAACGTTCATTATTAATATTATTAAAATGATTTTGAAACGTTATATCATATTGAAGCATATTTTTAAAGGTTCTACAACAATTTTGTAATTCTGTACATTTTAAGAGGGCCCTAACTTTTACTTATTAAGACCCATCTACGAGTAGGAAAAATCTTTGGCCGCATCGTGGACCACTGTGTAGCGCGCGGCGGCGCGGGCGGCGCGTCGTGTCGGGCCGTGCCGTGCCGTGGAGTGGCGTTTCTCTTGCCCAACCCTCGCGACGTGCGCCCCTCTCCCTCCGCCGTGCGTGACCCGGCTGGCAACTCCCTTCTCTTCGTCGGTTTACTCCCAGATGGTCCGTGAGAGGGAAACTCGAGTCACTGAAATAATGATTTTTTATTGCCCGCGCGGGTTCTTTGTGTGACTTTTCTGGTCGGTTTCCGCCTTGGGTTTTGTTTTCACTCCTGGATTGACTCGGAAAGTCATATTTAATGTGAGGTTTCATCCTGAACGAAATTGGTTCATTATTTTTTTGCGTGCTACTAGATTGATTTGTTCAGGTATATTCATTTTTGCCATATAAAAATAAAAGAAGATGTAATATGAATAATTTTCAATAGAATGGAATGTAATAGTAATACATTTTAAAATGTAATGAAATAGTTAAAAATTAAATACAAAAATATATTTTCAAAAATAATTTAGTGGGCTGGAGAATGAATTCGGGAGATGTTCGGACCGAAATGATTCGGCAAAATTAAATGGACGAGAGTACTAGAGAGGTTTTGTTTTTGTTTTAACGAGGTGGTTTTAACGTTGTTTTAACGAAGCAATAGTGACAATGAAAATATTTTCTTTCAAGAGTCCAAGCAACTGCAGGCATGTAAATCAGATAAATCAGAATTAGTGAAGTATTTTTGTACTTTTTTCGATTTAGTGGCGGTTTTTCTTTTTCAAAAAGAATTTCTCGAGCTTAAATGTTCCTTTTATGATATTAAAAAATCAGAAATTACAACGAAATGAATGTCAAATATGTTGTTATTCATTTAATCATTTTCTCTAGTTACCAAATAAATATTTGGCTTATTAAACATAAATGTTTCTCTCTTATATCTTGTTGAATCTAATACATTTATCTATATTCGTACCGCGAGAATACATAGAAGTGACATCACTCACATTACGAGCGTGCACATACACAATCACGAGATTAAAGGAAGAAAATACATGAAATGATAGTGAAAAGGGTTACGTTACTACAAAATTGAAGACAGAAATTTTTCTTTCAAAAGAAATTTGTTGTCCATAAATAGTTCTTTCATTAGGGTCTTGTACATATTTTTAAAATTTTTAGATGTTTTTGTGCAACATTACGTGCAATATGAGCAATTTTAAAAAATAACAAAAGCAAAATTTTCTGTGAAATGACTCCAAATTGTTTCTTTCAACTTTTGGTAGGGAGAGTGCTCATTGTACTCTGAGTTGACATAAATATAATTTTGCTCCATTCTTTGTTTTTTCGAAAACTACCCAAATGTAATTTTTTGGCTAGCCTTTCACGTCGTTAATATTTAAATTAGCGGCGATTTCTTCACATTATTTTATTTATTAGCACATGTGGTATAAATGATGTCTTACAAAGTTTCTCGAAGACTCAAAAGTTTTCTGTGAAACCGAGCTCAAAATTCCGCATTTTCGGAAGCGCCGTTTTCTCAAAAACGGCTCAAATTTTTTTATTCGTATGTTCGTACGGACAGTGCTAATTGCACTGTTAAAGATAACATAAAATTCATTTTCCTGTATTCTTTTGTTTTTTCAAAAATTACACAAATGTATTATTTTAATATCTCTCACGCCTTTAGTATTATCATTTCCCTAGATTTGTACTTTATTATATTTGTAAGTTGAATTGCTTCAAATGACTGTCAATTATGATTTTCGAAAACTCAATAGATTCCTTGAAAAAGAGCTTCAAATTTCGCATTAACGCGTAAACACAATTTTCTTAAAAACGGCACCATAATTTGTGAACGAAAATTTCCACCAAGACGAGGTTTTACTCTTCTTCAGTATTCTTAAAGTGATATTTCAGTTCTACTATTAGGAAACCAAAAAATTGAGAAAATTTTGAAAAAAGTATTTTAAGCGGCGATAGATGACAGATGCCAACAAGATGGGTCTATAAAGTAAAGTTGGCTCAGACAAACGAAATTAGGAAACTAAGTAGTTCGAGAACGTTTCTGCCAATCTCTAGCGTCTAGTTATTACTGTAGGTAAGAAGAAGTTTTTTTAATAAGTATCGTACTCGTTTCCCTTACTACAACGAATGTATTTTTCAGAAAAAGTACCGTTTTTTAAATATGATTTTATAAGTATTTTATTTTATTAATATATTAAATATTTATATACAAAAGCATTTTCTGAATGACCGTGAGACTTACTTTTCACAGAGGAATATTTTTGAATATTTTTCTCGCTTATTAAAATTGTATTAAACGATTTTTGTGAGAATTTGCGTTCTTCATTACGATCAATAAAATTGATCGATTATGCAAGACATAAGAATGCAATAAGGATACAAAAATGCACCTGTTACCACCAATCAGATCTGGTCTTGCGGAAATCACTACTTCTCTGACCATGCTGATCACATTGCGTCACAACATGGAGCACTGGCGGCTGCAGTAGGAACAAGCTTCCTTTCAGGTGCACGGCCTCTGCCCATGGAAATGTTACGATAGGTGAAATCGCAGATAGCACGCTTCCTGAAGTCGAAGGCAGACTAGAATGTGAAACTTGCATTCAATTCAGTGTCCACCCTTTCAGCACGAAGAATATAGACACATTTAATCTGAGTCATTTCGAGAAAGAAATTAAACGGTATTTACTGTAGTACAATTAAGTTGAAAAGACGTCTCTATTTTCTGTTTGGTTTAAAAGCTAGATTCAAGACTTCTTATGGTGAAAAGTTTTGGA
The DNA here is from genome assembly GCA_011170035.1 of Teleogryllus occipitalis. NCBI lineage: Eukaryota > Metazoa > Arthropoda > Insecta > Orthoptera > Gryllidae > Teleogryllus > Teleogryllus occipitalis. The sequence goes on from BLKR01000141.1 coordinate 465,838, forward strand.
GAAAATTACATAGTAAAAGGAAGAACTCCCTAACACGATTTATTGGAAACCAATATTTTACAACACTGCTATTGTAAAAAAACATAAGGTAAATACATTTAGACTATAAACTTTAAATCCCAAAATTATTTTAAGACAGTAAATTTTATTCACAAATTAACGCTTGCCGCGTTTATTTTATTGTTGAATGCATAAAATTTTTCGTTTTTTTCACAACGTTTAGACATTGTATTTTAATGTGTTCTTCCGTTTTACGTTCCAATTTAAGATAAAATTCTATTAGATGCGTAAGGATTCAAATTGACACGTAATTACGTAGACATTTTTGTTTCTCCATTTCTACTCGTCGTTACAGCATATTTTCTAGAGATATAGGGAAGAGGGAGAGAAACGTTTCCTTTTCTAGAGACAAGTTTACAATTCATCAAATTGACATTTTTAAAAAAACTTCATTCATAGTCATTAAATCTGTACAGAGAACCTGAAGAAGGCATTAAAATACAATGTCGAAATGTGAAAGAAACGAAAAATATATTCACCAATAAAATAAATGTGAAAAGTGTTAATTTTTGAATAAAAAACTGTGTTAAAATAATTTTGGAATTCAAAGTTATAGTCAAAATGTAAAAGACAGAATAAAAAATTTGACAAAAGAGTTAAATGAGCCGAACGAAGTTAAGAAGCAAATTGACTACATATCAGTTCTCCTCGTTTCCTCAAGCACAGATTTGTTCTTCCAATTCAAACTTCACTTGAAAAAATAAAATTCAGATATATCAGAATGTTGACAACTGGAATATCCGAGGTTGCTAGAGCGTGTACCGACTCGGCCCGAAGGGTCGCGGGTTCGAGTCCCGCAGTGTGATTGTCTTTCATGTACATGTGTTTTCGCGGAAAGTTTTGTGAGTCTCCTGACCACAGCCCGAGGAGCCTGCATGAGTGTCCAGTGTAAAGGTTAATATGAGTCCCCATGAGGAACATAGTGCCCGAGGAGCCTATCCAGGGCAAATAACAGAAATCTGCATCTCCTGAAGCTGGAAAAGCCCCCAGAAAAAAAACATCAGAATATTAAAAATATTGCATTACATGCGTACTAAACAGAGTAAGAATTAGAATATGAAAAGTGAATTAACCTTTAAACGACAAGACTTAGTCATGTGTGAGATCTACATTCAGTTCTTTGCTCGCGTGTGCGTCATTTCGCGTCAGTTGTGGCTCTCCCCCCTAATTACATTCTTAGGCATTATTCAATTACACTCTGTAGAAGTTGTGTCGCTCTCTTTTCACTCAATTATCAGTAGTGTTAAGTCTATGTCAGTGTGTGTCATATATGACACAGACTTGTTCTTTATGTTACAAATTTTGCAGACTATCCAAAAATGAATTCAGGTTTTCTAACAGAAGAAGAAATTTGAAATGAACTTCTGACTAATTGAACAAATTATTGGTACCAATAGAAACGTGGCGCCAGATAATTGGTACAACACTCGCGAATTAGCCCAAGAACTGTCTAAAAAAATTACCCTTGTGGGTACAATGAGAAAGAATAAAACTGAAATCACTGAACATCTTTTGAATGCAAAGCGTCCTGTTGGAATGTCATTTATGTATGATACTGACAATTTGTTGGTTTTATACACTCCAAATCGCATTAAGAACGTGATTTTCTTATCATCCATGCACTCTACAGGTTACACTGATCCCTCGATGGAAAAATCTGAGATAATTTTATTTCATAATATAACCAAAGGTGGAGTAGATGTTTTTGATAAATTGTGTCGCTCAAAAACAACTACTCGTAAAACCAAACGTTGGCCCATGAAGTATTTTTTCGTGAGAAAAATCTAGTATTCTCTTTCACAAAACTATACTTAGAGGAGATAATGATAAACAAATCCCTTCCAAAAATCCTTCGAAACGAAATTAAAACCATGCTGAAAAAAAAGTTAAACAAGCAATAGATCCTGGCTCATCAGAAAGGCCATGGAAATATGCTTTCTGTCATTACATGAAAATCGACGTGGCTCAAGTTACTTTTTACTTTTCCTGCAAATAAATTTTATTTACGCAAACATTTTTGTGAATTTTTTATTGGCACAATGTATTGCCTTCTAAATGTGAAGGGACGTGTATCTGATAATTAGAATCTATTAATCCATTGAAATACTTAAGATATACAATAGGTGTCATATATGACAAACCCTTGCCTAAATTGTCACTCAGAGGAGCCTTGTTGTTTGAAGGTTAAATATTGTATCTCATCAACAGTTTCAAAAGATTGGACCTGCCACAAAAAGCAAATGTGGAGACTGTGTTGGCTTTACTTTCCACGAATTTCTGGCAAGAAACGTTTATGACTATTCTCTAGTTCTCTTGACACTACATGTTATATTTGAGTGGCAGATGCGGAACTAGCCTTCTTCCAGAGAGTGGACCCAACGGTCTTCGATGCATCGATGAATGTACCATTGCTGCAAATTCCGTTGTCACAATAAATAGAAATCTCGTCTCTCTCTCTCTCTCCTTTTAAAGATAAATAAAATCTTAATTCTCTGTCCTCTGGAGTGAAAATCTGCATGTTCTAGGAAGTGTATTAAAATGTATCTTACTTAGGTTTCATTTACTGAATGAAGTTAAAAAACGCAAAAGCGTAGGAATAGGTGTTTGATGAATTGAGGAATTAATCTTATTTTTAAGACCAGGAATACATGTTAGGCAGACTTCACTTTCTTTAATGTTACTGGACAATATAGGGGACGATCTGTTTATTTGGTTCTGTTTACTTTTCCTTCCTCGTGAGTGACCACGGCCTTCAAGAAGGCCACAGATCAGAGGCATGTTGAAATGTATACCTTCATGTAAAGTTGTGAATGAATCTAACATTTCCATTCAGAAATAACAGTTTGACTCTTATGTATGCAAGCCAGCGAAGAATCACATCGCGATGTAGTAATCCGTAGCTTCAGCATAACAGTACTCATCAGACGAATATTTTATACTACTCTGAGTTTCACCAATATTAAGGTGGCTACCTCTGACAAGTAATTTATTCTCATTGCCTTAATTTATATGAAACCACAATTTATTAAAATTACTATCATGACACAACCTTTTAAGAGACGATTAGATGATCCAAATTATAAGTTTCTGACTAGATGTTAAAAATTCAAACTTCAGAAGTAAAAGGGATTAAGCAGATAAATAAAAATGTTTAAATAGGTTGGTGGAAGAAAAATGATATCAATTGCTTCTCCCTTCCAAGCGCAGCTGCCTTCCAAGACAACTCAGCAGCGTAAGGATGAGAACTGCGAGACTCTCGAGGAGCAAGGTCGAGATCTACATCCGGAACCTTATTTCCACGACCTCAGGGCCATGGTGTCGTGCGAAATACATTTATCATTTAAGAGCCAACATCATTCAGGTCCATCTATGTGCATGGAATCATCATGACGTTAATGCAAGCTGATGAGTCGAAAACTGTTTTCAGAGCGTTTTGAATTTCCGAAGCGATCTTTCATTACCACAAATACATTAATAAAACTGCGAATTCAATTTTGATCCAAAGCTGGGAACAATAAAAGAGACGCTAACATTTAATTTAGAAAATCTGCGGCCATTTCTAATTGTTGAATATTTCTCTGTCATTGGAATGGTACTCGTTCATACTTATCTCTATTTTTATTCCTGTGTATATTGTAAGTGAAATGTGTGTTGGAGTTTTCAACAATGTTGCCAATAGATTCAAATAGCAGTAGGAGATATGAATTTTCAAACGTCAAATCGCTCCAGTCAGTGTCACTTTGCTGTGAATCACAAAATCTTTCAGTTGTCAAGCCTAATATTCAATTACGTCACTTTCCTAGATACGTAGCCTAGATATAATGTCTTACCCGTTAAATTAAATGAGTTTTCTATTTATTTGTTTGTTTACTAGTGTGTTTTGAAAATTTGCTTATCGAGTATCAGAGAAGTCAACGACCGGACCTTCCTCGCTAGAGACTCACTTTCTTTTTTTCTACCTACATTACTCATTTCTAAATCGCCGAGAAATTAAAGAAACTTTATAGCCTACAACCATGTGACAGGTGTATATGATTTTGTTAGATACCGATTAACTCGGAAAAAATCCAAACACTATAAAACATTTTGACAGAAAAATGCAAATATTTGATTCTGATATTCCGCGTATTTTCATACTGCCCATGTAGACTGAATTCTCAAACTCAGTGTGTCACTGAGTACAATACAGCTGATGTCATGCAACAACATGGCCCTTAAATATATATGTTTGCTATATACGTGTTGCATTATGGAACAGCAACTATTTTCATATTCTTGGTATGTAAAGAATTGCTGTACTGTATATTTATAATAAAATGTTATTGCAGTATTCTGAAGGCTTGTTTTGTTAACACATTTAATTTATTGCAGTGTTATTCGAGACTAATTTGCTGTTCATAATAAAGCTGTGTGTTACTTTTAGGAAAAACATTTTGCATGGTTTTGACCAGCAGCATTTTTTTCTGATTTATGATAACGAGGTTGTTTTATTGGTGTTTCAACCTTTCTAAAACTTCCACATAAATCTCAGAAATTTTATAAATTAGTTGAAATACATTGAAGTTAAAAAAGGCGAGACAATTACCGATGACACTGATCAAATCATATTTCCATTTTAAACGTTATATGATTTATTTTCGACAATTAGACATCGTAAAACGATGACGAAAAGATAAAATGAGGATTCATTAGCATTTCCACAATTCCCACAGTCATAAAAAGAGGCTAAGAAAAGAAAATCAGAAGGAGATCCCAGAACCCACACTGGACGTGAACGCGTTTCCTAAAATTCCAGAATCTTTCGTGGCAAGAAAACGTGTAAGCGGGATGTAATAGACTGCTCTCCAGACCCACGTGGAAGAGGAGGTGGGGCGCTTGGCCAACGCCCGCTCGATTAGCATTCCCGCGCCTCATCTGCCGCACCGCAATGGGCCCGCGATTTCTCCGGCTTCGCAACGCGGCAGCATGCTGGCCCGTGCGTGTCGCCGGCGGGCCCCTCCCCCCCCCCGCCACGCAACGCTTCACTGGCGAACGCAGCAGCAGCAGTCGGTGCACTTCCCTCTCACTCCGGGCACAAGCATTCGAATCCAACATTCGAATTTTTAGAGGGCATACCGGGCTTAAGGTATTCGTAGAGTTCGAATGGAGCAGAGATCGTCAACGTTTTGGATATTGCGGACTACTAAATTCGCGATTTCATTTTTTCCCGAACACTAAGATAATTGTTAGAAGTAATATGTTGATAATTGTTAGAAGAAAACATTGAAAGAGTTGCCTACAAGTTTGCGTTGATCCAAGTTTAATATTAAATTTATGTCAATTTTTGTAAATTATATTTTATTGAAAATACAATTTAAATTGAATTTGTTCTTATTAATTTTATTAAAAATTCACATAAAGATATGGTTATACCATTATGGTACTATTATATGCATGGGGAATGAGCATAAAATTATGGCATGTGCCCACAAATTATGATACGATTTCGCAGCATTGGGTGGATTCCAAGGAAAAGGAATAAAAATTAGAAAATGTGGAAGAGGTACTTCCTAGAGTATGATGTTTTCCCGTTATACGATTTGCAAGTTACAGTAATAATTAATCAATTCACAACTTTTTTTTCTATTTTTCGTCGTTATCTAAGTATATACGTATAAAATAAAGTTTTGAATTTTTCGTGCCAATAAACGCGAAATCTACTGCTTTTGTCATCAAATGAATTATTTCAATCGTTAGAGCGTTTGGCAATGATGGAGGTGTTTAAAGATGCTTCAAGGATACTTTTAAGTAATGAAAATTTTCTAAATTAAAAAAAATAATAAAAATATCCCTTTTGATTAATATGAGAATATAAATTGAGACATTTCACTAGTTGATGCAACATGTTGACAAACGCCCTTATTTAATTCCTTGCATTCTATTTTGTGAAAATCAAATGTATTATGTGTCGAACAAAAAATTTGTTGAAAAAATGTAATGTAACTTACTTATGAAAACGTTCATTAATGACTAATTGGTTTTGCCTACGGGCTCGCGCTGTTTTCTCGTGTGTTTGCATAGATTTAATCTTATTCTCTTCTAAAGTAGAAGAGAGTGTGTTTCATTCCTATCTATGAGTGACAACAGAAGTGAATGGCGAAGAGATCGCAGCCTTAGATTTTCTATTTTTTTTTTTTTTTTACTGAAAGTAAGCAGAAAGTGTGTCCCATCTAGAATATGTATAAAGCAGCAAGTCTTTGTGCTTGAAATTATCACAACCCAATGGTATTTATTGATAAGGAAAAACTTGTCTGAATTTAACTAATAATATTTTTGTGATTTATCATATATCTCAACAAATATATTTATTGTTTCAGGAGAAACGAAAAACACGCTTTTTCCCACAAATTATTTTGCCTGTTCCAAAGTGTCGAGCGGTCATAATTTATTTATAAATGTGGCTTAAACGAAAAATGTACATATAGTGAAAATAAAAGAAATTTTATTCTTCATTCAGAAGAAAAGGCATTCAAATGTTTGTTGTCTTTACATATGAACATCATGTGGGAAGTTCATAATTTAATTCTTCCTGTTGATAAACAGTGATACGATGATATTCGGAAAGTTCATATGGATTCCTATGAAAATAACACAAATATTGCCTCAGAAAGAAACTATTGTTATATCAATGTGATATATTATTTTCTTATTGATTTCTACAAGTTTCAGCTAATATTATTTTGATTAAAGTACTATAATTTACTTTGAACGAAGCCATGGCAATGCGCCTTGGAATAGTGTAAAAATTCGTCTGAATTTTTAAGAGACCAGCTACTAGGATCATCAGCTAGTATAACAATACAGCTTTAAAATTTATTTTTTTCTTAATTTTTTTAAGTGAGGTCTGATTAGAAATATCTGAATTTCTTTTCGAATCATTAAAATTACGTCAACGTCCACTGGAGGACAACCGGTTTCCACCGACGTCAAAGATTACTCCTCCTCCTTTCCATAAGATTTCATCATAACTTTACTGATCATCAGCCATTACTAAAAAATTTTCCATCATTTCCCAACATGGCTATAATTCTGAGATATTTCGTCGAATGTGATAAACATGTTAAATGTTTACTGTCACTGCAGCGCCACTGACCGGGAGGTCCAAGGATCGAGTCCTGACGGCGGCAGGATTTTCGGCACTAGCTTTTCAGCTACGTCGAATTCAGTCGCTGTCTGGAGGAGAATTCTAGCGGCCGGCTGCTCTGATCGGTAGTTTTCCGTGGTTTCTCCGATCAGCACCTGGCTAATGCTCGAGCAGTACCTTAACAAACGGGCCACGGATCGCGCGCGATCTTTCCTTCCTCTTCCTCGTCGTATCCTCTCTCCTTACACACACACACTTTAACATGCACTACACTACTACATATTCCGGGAGACCGGTCGGGAGCTTAAAGTTTGTCGCGGCTGGGGCGGTGCTCCGCTGGTGGGAGAGTCTTGGTCAGGGTGAAACCCCACTAGCCGACTGTAGGTCGGCGCCGGATCTCGCCATCCAGCGGGGGAAGATCACCGCCATCTCCCGAGAAAAAACATGCACTACACTTACGGGACTAATGACCAAATCAGTTGACGCACCTGGAAACACGAAAAAATAAATAAATCAATTAAATGTTTAGAAAAGCTCGTTTCAATTGCGGTCATTTAACACATGCGACAATTTTATCATTTTTCAGAAGTCCATGTTTGACATGTTATGTTGAATTATGCGTACTAAAATTTTATTTAGGTTATCAAATGTTAAGGAATGCTTTATATTATGTATAATCTGTTTATAAAAAACTTTCTTGTGTATTACAAGTATATTCTTGTATTTTCTGAATAACAAATAATATCATTTTCTTCTCTGGCGTAACTGCAACTTGCATCACCACCTATCGAATTTTGAAAAATATATAGTAAGCTCGAGCAGCATGATTCCTTAGTTTGTTTTGCAACTGAAGAAAATGTTCTTAAAAAATTACTACGTCCTGGAAAAACACAAAATCTGCCACTACAAATATTTAAATAACTTAAGTTTTAATTGCATTACATTTTTTGCACAAAATTGATGAGCTTCTTTCTTTAACATGAGTCACCCCCTTGGATTATATCAAAATTTGAAGTCGTGTTGCGTTACTAAAGTTGAGGACAGTTGTAATAAGGTTATCAGTGCATAAGGACAACTTGTGGTTTCTTGAGGCCTTTCAAAACTAGTTATGCAAGCAGAATAGGTCATCGACACTGAATGGAAGTAATACGACTGCAATGATTAATAATATACTAGTTCTCATTCATATCTATCACATCCATATTCCTATCCATCACATCTGTATTTGGTTTGCGACATTCTTAAGTGCAAGATGAATGAACGAGATAAATTCACAAATAATTCATTTGTAGATAAAATTAATGGTCATTTAAAGAGACATTTTAAAAGAATTATTATATTTCTGAAACATTTTCTTACACTGTTACAAAATAGGAATAGTTCATAAAATAAAGTATAATTGTTCTCTAATGAATAATATATTTATTTCATCATGTATGTTGTTTTAATGTACATCACACTAGTCGCTATAAGCATATCTTTAAATACATGAATTAAAATTCATGAATTAACCTTCTTTAAAAAAAGATTATTGTAGGTGTCGTGCGACATTTATTCTAATATACTGTGGATTGGCATGTAACAGGTCCTCATTGCTGTTACCATTAAGGCTTTGAAATAGTAAATCTAAAAATATAAAATAACACAACACGAAATTCATTTTAAAAGCCTTTTTTCATATTGGCCTGGAAATTAGAAATATATCGCACTGCAAAGAGTGCGCCAATCCTGATCTACGTACAAACCTCAATCTTGGCACTACAGAAGGATTGGTTACAAAAAAATGGTTAAAAATAGCAGGTGTGCATTATTCGTAGGAAATACCCAATCGGCTCGGATTCAGTACGCCTTCTCGCAGGCCGTCACTAGCGCCTACCGGCATGCGGCGCGGCGGGACCGAGGCGTAATAACCACCTGGGCCTCCCTGGCGAAGGAAAATGAGCGCCATTCAGCGCTCGGCCCAGCTCGATATGGTGCTGGTGTTGTGATGTCTTCCACGAATAGAATACTATTGACTAGCGGTGCTACATCACATACTCTCTCGCATTATTTTTAAGTGCTCCGCTATATCATACTACTATACATACATGCAAAGTATTTTCATCTTGCAAAAAATATTTCCAACATGCAATTTTCGGATCTTGTTCGCCGAACAAGAACAATGTTTCTTTCTGTCCCTTGTTACATACGAGGATAAAATTTATTGAAAAAATTTGGAGCAGTTTTTGAGAAAAGAATTTAGAAATTGCATACATTTCAGACTAAATATACTCGTTTTTCCAAAAAAAAATGTGCATGACCTTTTTTAAAGTACGAAATTCTTTACACGAGACTTTAAGCTTAAATCTCTATCTTCAATTTTGTAGTTTTGAAAGCTTTTTTGTTGCGAAAATACGAGGAGTTCGCCAAAAATGGGGCAAGTATCATATTTTTATTATCGCCTCTTGATATGTTCGAGGAAAAAATTTGAATCTTTCTTGCGAGAAATATTTTTTAGACATTTCTTAAATTTCAGACACAAATTACCCAAAATACACTCGCTTGTTCAAAAAATTGTACGTGGTTCTTTTTAAAGAGCTGATTTTTAACAACACACTACCTGAGGCAAAACCCTCATTGAATTTTTTAAATTTTGAAATGTTAACTATTTCCATTTTTCGAAAAAGGCCGAGAGTTCGCCGGAAATGGGACTAGCACCATATATTTTACTGCCCTTTATAGCATATGATCAAAAAATTTAAAGAAAGAATTTGGAGCATTTGATTGTTTAAAAAAATTAAATTGCCTATATTTCGCCCAAAGTTACACGAAAACTACTCATGTTTTTGAAAAATTGAACATGAACTTATTAGATCTGACTTAAAGTAACATATTTAATTAAGGAAAAATCTCTATCTTTAATATTGCAGTTGTAGAAGACACCAAAAAATAGCACTCTTGCAATTTTCGAAAAATCAGGGATTTCAACAAGTATGAGCCCTGCACCATTCTCTTAAGCGTCCTTTACGTGAGGACAACGTTTAATCATAAAATTTGGTGCCATTTTTGAGAAAATTTTGAAAATGGTTTTGAGGCTTCATGTAAAGTACTCTAAAAAATCCAAATATCCGTTTGAAACTCCTAAAACCTCGAGTTTATTAAGATCGATCGGAGAATATCAATTTTGGAGAAAATCGGATAACTGTTTAGTTGCTAGCGTTGACCACAGACGTACAGATGGGCAGACGGACTGGTAGACGTTTTGCCATCAATCGATTTTTCGAAATTAAAAACCCTCAAAACATGGCTTCTGGCTACACCACGTGTTAGAGGAAGTAATTTACTATATATAGCAATGAGATTTATCAACACATTCGTTATCAGGGCCCGGCAATGAGTTTGTTGTTTTTTTTGCCAAAAATTCGCCGTTTTCCGGCGTACGTTTGCGTAACTTTTTCTCACGAAGTACTTCCGTATGGGCGAGAAAATAATAATAATAATAATAATAATAATAATAATAATAATAATAATAATAATAATAAAGATTTTTTAGAGTCTTCCTCCAAAAAATTAAAATTAAATGAAAGTAGCTAACGCAGCGAAATGGGGGAGGGAGGAATGCCACAACCAAATACGAATAAATCGCCAGTCAGAGATAGAATACTAAGGGTGTCATCCTAGAACTCGGAGGCCACAAGAAAGTACATAAAATGGCGAAGACACGAGGAGAATTTCCGAAAAGAATGTGAAGAAAATGTGACAAAGAAAAGTTGCACTGTTAAGTCATAAACAGCATGCTTAAGACATCATTTCCAAGAAAGATAAAATGAGCTTCCTTTCACCCTAGGCACTGCTCAGAGGGGTGTGGCTAGAGCGTGTGTTCCAACTGCGAGCTTGGTCTTTGGCTGCGCAAAATAATAAAAGAGCTGATTGAGAAACTCAGAGTGCTGATTGATGTCGCAGGATTACGCGGCCGAAGACGTTTTAGCTCTCAGGTGTGCAGGCAACTTCGTGTTTGAAAGATGTTGACCAACAATTCTATCCTTCCCATAGCGTTTTTCTTCAACATATTTCAGCCTTCTCACAGCTAGGGCATCGAAGATAGTCAAAACGACCTCTAACCAGTCTACGACAAAGTATTACTCGGAGCCCAAAAGCTGAAAGCAAGATTGGTGGTCTTTAAGCAATTGAATCATCACTATGAGTCAAGATTGTAATGTCGCTAGAAAAGAAAACGAGGGACCGGGATTGATGGAGATGGGCAGGAGATGATGAATTCAGTATTTGAGGAGAGTGTAAGAAATTAGAAATCTCTAACCAGAGACATTTTCAATTTTTAATCGCTCAAAATTACTCTCAATTGCACAAACAATTGAAAAAATAGGCCAGAAATAAAAGAAAAAAGTTCTAAAATTCAATTCATGAAACAAAAACATTTTAAAAATATTTATTAGCGGTTGATTTTTTGTTCAAGCTACTTAAGCAGTGTGATTGACTCGTAATTCCTTAAGCAAATTTGGAAGGAAAACACTGTTAGTTTCTCGACCAAAGTTTTTCGCCAGAGAAGAACAACTGAGAGTTGTTTTTAAAGAAAAGAAAATTTTCTACTAACGACGACACGATTTAAACTTGTCAAGTTCAAGCTGATTCATTTCATAATCTATATCACAGCACTTCAACAACGTGAATTAGGTATTTTGCATATAAATTACGCCATCCGATCTCTGGACACTGAGGAAGCTCGGAGTCATTGAACTCACCTGTTCCGTAGCGAGATATAACTTGAATGGGTATCGCAACGGTTTCTGACACACCTGAGACACAGTCGTTGATCCATTGTTCCAAATAAAGACAAGGGGCCGGTTGACTAGGCTGACTGACGTCTTCCAGATACTTCCTTTTGTTGCGGTACGCTGCATCGGGAATCGCTAAGGGCCATGAATTCGTACTTAACTGTGCTTTAAGTACTTTTCGGAAAGGCATATTTCTTCTACGAGTAATGTCAAAATTCGCCAGACAACAAAGTTTGCATTTGATTCTCAAACTTTCAGGCGACTTTCGTTCTTTGATCCCCTTATTCATGCTGACAATACAGAGTGTAACAATATGTGAAGGAAGGATTTATTCCATGCAAATCCGTATTTGGATTTCTTTTCAACAAGATTTATGGCACGCAGATCTAAGTCACTTTCAATTCCATTTTCCAGAATTTATAGAATATATCACTTTCAAAGACGGTGAAATTCAGCTATTTCCTATGCGTCTCTCCTTTCCTTGTAAACAGAGCAATTGGACGAGTAAGAGTAAGCCACTCGAGTACTCGTATGTCTTTCAGATTCACGAGTTTAGTGAGAGTCGTAAAATTAACATCACTACGTTTTCTTAATCTCTAAGCAAGACTATTCATTGATACAAATATCAATGAAAATTTGGTTGCATTATAAACATCACATATGAATTCCCATGAAATATTTAACTCGATTCTGATACGGAAATAATAATAGAATGAGTAAACAATAATCGTGTAATGTTTAAGACAATATAGAATAAACCACTACTTCGGTGCGAATGAAAAGAAATTACGGGAAAGACCAATAGGTTAAGGCTTCGCTATTCACCAGCAAACAGTGGCTTGTTTTGACCCACCATATAGTTATTGAAAATCCTGTATCATCGGGTCGAATTCAGAACATTACAACTAACAGAACGACAGTTCTTGACGATCAACCATTGGCATCATTGTAGCTGGCTGTGAACACTTACGATGTAAATGTTTCATACAACACAAAAACTCGGAGCGCGATTTGTGCTTCTCTGTAGGCGGTGGACGCCGGATAGCATTACTGCATCTGTAGGCGGCTGCTTGGTGGCGAGGAGTGCATCATTCAGCACTAGCTAGGGTTCAAATATACAGTATTTCTTTTAACAAAAACAAAGAACACGTAAGTTTTCTCCTGATAGTATTGCGAAATTACAAAAGTCACGTCTCAGGTAATAGAATATTGCTTTTATTTTCTCGCATAACACTTATGGAGAAATTATTGTATTACTGCTGTAAAAACAGCAATTTTTCGAAGGAAAAAAATTGTGGTCGAAAAAGGGGATAATCATTGTTCCCATGTGTAGTAAATTCTTGTCTTATTCATCTAACTTTTGTGTAGCCAGAATCCGTTTTGTAGTTCCTTAATACCGAGAAACTTGACAGCAAAACGTCAGTCTGTCTGTCCTTCCGTGGTCAACACTAGTGCCTAAACCTTTCAGACGATTTTGTGAAAAATTGTTATTACCAATCGATCTGAAGGAACTCCAGGCTTTGCAAGCTTCAAACGTATATTTTGATTTTTGGGGCAAGAGCTTTACACGAAGCCTTAGCAATATTTTCAAAATTTTCAAAATCTTCTTTGAGGTCTAACTGATATTTCTCGGTTTGGGTATAAAATAAAGAGAAACATTCTGTCGAACTCCAAAAATATTTAGGAAATTTTTTCGATTTTCTCTTGAAACAACTCTAAAGATATTGGGATAAGAAAAAATGGATAGAAAACATCTCGTTAGCAATTTTGTCAGCTTTCATTTTGTGTATGGTATTTTTTCCTTACGTTGCACCGTTTTTATACATAAGTGAAAAAAACGTTTACTTCAGAGTTATGTCTAGAATGGTTAGGATGTAATCAAGTTAAAAAATCATTTGAACAACGAAATGTGCCGAATGTGGGAGGTCATGAAGAAGGTTTCTATATTGAGTTATCATTCCATCTTAAAAAGATAATTAAAATTAGTATATTTTTTAGTCCCATGAGTAGAGAAAGACGAGACGAAGCAAAATACGGAAACTTTTTCGGGACAACACGACAGACGTCGGCGGCACGATCCCGTATTGTGCGGGACGTATGTAAACCCTCCCGCAAGCTTACAGGCGCGCGCAGTCGTACGTTCCGCACCGAAGCGCCAGCGTTTGTTGCGGCGCGGCGCGGCCGCGTGCGGAAGTGGCAGCGCGCGCGGGGGGAGCGGACAGGGGAGCGAAAGAGAGAGCCCGCAGTTCGACCCCTCGCGTGGGCGTCGGCGGTCGCCCGACGCCACGCTCGTTGTTTGCCTCGAGCACGTGCAGCGATTGATTGAGGGGAGAAAGAACACATGCAGCTGTGGATGATGCGAACTAGCCCAGCAACGGACCAGGTCGACGTTCCATGGAAACAATGCGAGGAATTTTTACTATTCCTTACCTTGGGCGTTTCAAATATAATTAGCATCCTTTTCTTTTTTGCATACCTGTTCACGTTACAATAGTGTATAAAAACTTCACTGATGTGAAATTCTTAAATATTATATTAAGCATTTATATTTTTATTGTGCCATACTATTATTACTGTAAATCTGGAAACATTTAATCTTATATTAGAATTAATGAAATATGTAGAATAAAAAGCTCAACTTGATAATAGAAAATATCGTTTTTGGAACGAAATAAAAATATATGAAAAAAGAATACCGTTATTAGCAAAAAATGCAACACGCATGCTCACTTTCCTCGTCATTCGCGAAAACACCTGACGTGCGGGCCTCGGTATCATTAACGTTTCATTCCCCACTTTCCAATTGCCTCGGAATCCCGCATTCAACCAAGGGAGAAGAAAACGCTTCCTGGTGCGCAAATCGCGAAGTGCGCGCGGCGCGCTCGGGGCCGCGGCGGGGGCGTGCCCCGAGACAAGTGCCAGTCGCAAAGGCCACGAGGAAGAAGAACCTACCTTGTGGTCAGAGGGAGCCTGGCTGCGTGAGCCGGGGCATGCCAAGGGCAGGCGCGGGGCGGCGGCGGCGGCGAGGGTGGGGGGCGTGGCCACGCTCCAGGCGACGCCAGGCGCAGTCGTCGCCGGACGGGCGGCAGCTGCAACTGGCGACCGGACGAAGACGGTCTTCCGCAGGCTTCACCAGCGGAGACCACCCGATTCTTCAAGACGATCGCTGAAGGTGTTTAAGTAATGATATAATCGGTAGCCGTATGTTACAGAATGTTTTCGGGGGGCTGATTCTGTTGGTTGCACGAGGATATAGACTATTGTAACGAATTTAAATGAATCGGCGAGGCTAGTCGAAGAACCAAAATGTGGCTTCCGGTTGTTGATGGGCGTGCCGGAGAAGCGGGTGCTGGCGTTGGCCGGCGTCCGCCGCGAGGCGCGTGGGAGGGGGCGCCGCAGGGGCAGCGGAAGCGCGGCTCGGAGGTCGAAGGCGAGGCGAGGCGGGCGGAGCCAGTCGCGTGGCGACGGCGAGCGGAGGGCGAGCGACGCGGAGGCGGCGGCTGCTCGGGCCGGGAGCGCGCGGGCGACTGGCGCGGGCGGCGCCGCCGCGCCGGCACCAGCCCCAGCCCCAAGCCCGCGCGCGCACCGCCGCCGCCGCCGCCGCAGGAGAGAGCGGCAGGTGCCCGCGCCCGCGCCCGAGTCCACAGGCCACGCACATTCCGCCTTTAATCCAGGGATTTGATGCACTGGGATGAAAAGTGATGGACCATTCAATGAGCGCTGCTGGCGGAAGAGACCATCCTTTCCTAAACAGGACCAGCTAAGATGGCTCTGTGAAAACATCCGTTGGGACATCCGGGCGACTCTGTCCGCGAGGTCTTAAGGTTCGTCACGAAGGTGTCGGATAGCTTCCTAGCTACTTCGAATTCAGCCACTGTCTGGGGGGAAATTCTGGTGGTCAGATGCTCTGATCGGTAGTTTTCCGCGCTTTCACCGTTCAAAACAAGCGAATTCTGGAGAAGAACTCTTAACAAACGGGTGACGGGCCGCGCGTGTTTTTCTTCCACAGCTCTGGCCCCTTACATGCACTACACTACCATCCATGTCTGTAGACCAGTGAGGATCTTATAGATTGTCCCGGCTGTGGCAATGCCGTGCTGGGAGAGATCCTGGTGGGGGAAAATCTCGTCAAGACGTGTAGGTCCGCGCGGGATCTTACGTTCCAGGGAGAGAGGTGCTCCTCAACCTCCCGGCAAAATTTGCCCTTCACTCATGAAGTTGACTACACTATTAAATCCGTAAATATTCACTCACTCCTAAGCAGGTGATCAAAATTCACGGTTTGCCTTGGCTTTGGATCCCTAAACTGTATGATCTGGAGGGGCGAATTATGATGGAGAAATATGAAGAAAAGGAAAAATCCTCTTGACAACTCAAAATTTTGACATTATTGAAAGGAATATTCCAGTTGATGCCAGAAGAGAAGAATTATTGAAAGAACACGAAAATCTGAAATCCATTCACCCTCGTCTATTTACACAGAAAGAAAATTTCAATAAACCCGGGGAGAAATGGAATATCACGAATGGTCCCTCTGGTGCTTACAGATGGCAGCCGGGACCGATTTGGTCGAACGAAAAAGAATCTTGGATATAAGGAATTTACTTTCTCCGTACTATTTACGCAGTACGGAGTATCGTAATATTTTCCCTATATATAGTACATTACTTCCTCTAACAAGTTATGTAGTCAGAACCCATGTTTTGTTGGTCCTTGATTCCAAATAGTCGATTTGGTTGATATCGCGGACCCTTGACTTTGAATTCAATATTTTAATTTTGTTTTGTTTTTTACATGAAGGCCGTGGAATACTTTCAAAATTGTCGAAAGATGGCGCCAAATTTTTATATATATATTTTTTTTTCGATACCGTAAAGGACGCTTAAGCGAATGGTGCAGATCTCGTACTTGTATCGTTGAAACCTCTAATTTTTTTAAATTGCAAAATTTCAAATTTATTCGTCATCGTACAGCTACAAATACGAAGATATTTTTTCTTAAAGAACTGTGTGCATCAAAAGCAGATCTTCAAATAATGTCATGTTCAATTTTGCGAAAATATGAATATTGTTTCCTAATTTTGCGTCAAACGTACGTAATTTTCATTTCTCGTATACATACGTGTATACGGAGTAATATATGTAGTATAGAGAATGTTATGTAATGCTGCGGAAAATCAATTTCGATATTTCAACGGAAATACACGTTTTGGGGTCCCCTGATACCGAAAAAGCGTTTTTTTCTTGAGGGATTGAACATTATGGTGTAGAATGTTTATCTTTTGCAAGTACCTTTATGAATGTTTTTCTGCTGCATCTGAGTGTACTTGCTATATATCCATTTTTACCTCGAGTGCATGGTCGAAGGTTGTAATGTGTCCCAGCAGTGACAGTTTGTGCGAAAATTGGGGCGTCAGATGTAGATGAATTGGTAGTGGGAATGGAAGAAACGGGAGTAGGGTCAGAGGACGATGTAAGAGGGTTCGAAATAGGGGTGGAGAATGTAGGGAAGGTGAAAGGGATGGATTTTTGACAGGAGACAGCGTAGAACTGGACTTGATGATGTATTGTACTAGCTTGTTACCGACTGCATGTTTCCCAGCAAGGTTCATGTGAAGACCATACCGGGTGAAATGTTTTGCTGAGAGGAAATTAATTTAAAAAATGTTACATTTGTTTCTCTCAGTTGCAGTTTTAATTGTGGGTTTGCGTGCTTAATCTCGCTACATAGTGTTGGTCTGTTGTACCAGAAGGGAAGAGTCGAGACTACAATGATAGTATTTTGGACGGCACACGGTAATTAATTTGTTCACATGTTGTTCAGGTGTAGTTATCGCCCAAGTTAATGTCATTCTGCCCTCCTATGATAATGATTGTGTCCTGATTGGTCAGTGTCTTCGTGTGGGTGCCCAACTCTGCAGTTACATCTGCAAACCTCCCGTTAGGTTTAAAAATAGATGAGACTGAGTAGTTGGAGGGTAACTTCCTACTGAGAATGAAGGAAAGATGGCTGTCGTCTAAAATAAGTACCTGTTTTTAGGCTCAGTAGGAATAAATTTATCGACAATTTCCAAACCACTCGTGGAATTACTTATGATAACTAGATAAGTAGACCGTAAATAGATAAAGGATATTAACTCAAAATTTGTCTTGGAAATATAGAGTAAGATTTGAAACACAAATTCAAAACTATTCGATACACCGTCCTCGTAACAATCAAAACAACGGAATCGTCACTCGTCATATAAATACAATAAATTGTTCAGTAGTTAAATTAGCACAGTGATATATTATCGAAAATAAACAGAATTGTTTATAGATTTTAACACTGATGAACAACTCGTAAATCTGAAGTTCGTTTAAAATTAGTTACACGTTTAAAATTCGTAATCTGTTGGTTCGTAGAAAAAACTAGTCGAAATTATATATTCAGCTAATCTGCAACAAGTAATGAATGCACTTAAATACACCACAGTACAATCGCTAAAAATAATAGATAAATCACAAAAATTCAAGACCACAACCAGATGCGTCCGTCTCGTAAGATGGCATCAACCAGTCCTATGCAACTTACTGTGTCTCAGATAATTCAGAGAGTGACATCTGTTAATAATATATTCCTTATCTTCATGTCACAATCCTGTAAATTGATTCGCAAATTGTACAACCTTCTCCACAAAATACAACTTATTCTTCAAATTCAACCATCTCAACTGAAGCCAACAATTTCAAGAACAATGTACAAAAATGATTCAAGAAAAAAAAGAAGGTGAATAAATTCCTCATTCTAAAGGCGAAGACTGGCTCCTGATATCTCAAATCCTTCTAATCCGCTTATACCTCTTCACAATAAATATGCAACACTATCTAATTTACAAGAACCTCAAGATGAGAACAGAGAACCTCAAACCTTTAACATTCCACCAATCATTGTTTCCAATGTATATAACTTTAAAAACTTTATGACAGATCTCCAACATATAGTTAAACACAAATTTTCATCGAAAACAATAAAAAATTATGTAAAATTATCTTTCAAAATATCGATGATTTCAGAAACTACAAAACATTTTGTGTCACTAATAATATTCAATATTTTTCATACCGTGATCCTATCAAAACGTTTACTGTCATATTTGAAGGTGTTTCTATTTGTTATACTAATGAAATAATTTTTATTGTACTGACAACGTTAAATTTTCCAATACAAAAAGTATATCGTTTGTAGAATAAACAACGTGAACCAATAGAAATTTGTTCAACAAAATTAATTAAAGACCGTGTCAAAAATGTTAAACTCGAAAAAATTATTTCATAATTCAATAAAAATTCAAGGTAAAATTACAAATAATCTCCCACTTCAATGTAAAAGATGTCTGAGATTTAATCACACTCAAACTGACGATTAACACCTCGTTATATTTAGATGTAAAGAAAATCATCATTATTCCAATCCTAAATCCGCCTGTTTGTGTCAATTGTGGCAGGCAGCATACTGCAAACTACAGAGGATGCAAATTTTTTAAGATTTATCAAAATCAAATCTGTTCCGTCTTCCAAACACACAAACACCCACTAACAAACAATTACCCACTAAGCAATTCATTACCTCCCCTCCGCCTTTAAAGAAACAAAATTTTCCACCTCTTAATCATTTAGACCACAATACTACAACACAAGAACCTTCTACCCTTACTGTAATACACACATCTCCTCATACAACACACATCTTATTCAAATGTTTCAAAACAACAAACAAACATCTCAAATTATTCCTATTTAATTTCCAACATAACTTCAAAAGTACTCTCCTCAATTATGCCTTATTTCCAAACCTTAATACAAAATATTCTCCAATCGCTCCTTCATCGCATGTAATTTAAGTACTGCTTTAAATTACATTTCACTACTTGTATAGAATTATAATGCAATCAAACGTAAAAAAAAATATTTTAAATCATTTTTTGCAAAAATACAATATTGATATTGCTTGCATGACCGAAACTCACTTAATTCCTGGGGAGGAACTGTATATCAAAGGTTACAAAATTTACAGAAATAATCGGATTTCATACCACGCATCTGGAGGTATGCCATTGTTATTAAAAATAACATATCATGAACATACTTATCCATTATCTGCAAATCTGAAATGTTTAGCAGTTAGTCATCGTTATCTATATAAAATACACAATTTATTCTGTTTACAAACTCCCGAATAAATATTTTCCAATTTAAATATATAATAAAATCATTCAAACTTCTATCCTACTAAAGTTTTAGGAGGTTTTAACAGTAAGAACACGGCATGGACATGTCAATCAACTAATCCTCAAGGAATCAGACTTCAACAATACATTATTCACAATAATTTGGATATCCATGCTCCATTTGAACCCATTTACTATTCAAATCATAATATTATAATTCCTGATATTCTTGACATTATTACTGCAAAAAAGTACCTTCCTATCAAATACCCATTCCTGAACTAGATTCATATCACTTTCCAATTAAAATATCATTTAATTCTTCCTTTTTAAATAATAATTATCCTCAATTCAATAAACATATAATTAGAATTCTTATAGAAATATTATTTATTCTGACATACCAATATGGGGACATGTTTTATTACAGAATATTTGTCGTAAATGGGCGAAATGATTAGGGCAAATAATATGCAATATGGCGCCTTAGTAACGACGTCGTGGTTGTCAGGATAAACATTCATCTGACCGTGGAGGTGACGGCGTGAGTAGGAGGAAATATAAGAGATTTGTGGATTGGTTGAAGAAGCGTCGACTGGTAATTAAAACGGAAGTTTGTGGCATTTTGTCGAAACAAGATAGTAAAAAAAATAAAAGAAAGGCGAGGCATTGTGGGTTTTAAATGGACGAAAAAAATTCATTCGGTCGCATGTCGTGACGGTGAGCAGTTCGCTCGCGAATAGATTAATTTGTGCATGTTAGGACTTGTAAAAATTTCGGGGGTCTACAGTACGTGTTCAGACTTTGAAATATTTTCGTGTGGTAGAGCAAGAATCGGACTTGAGGGACATATTCGGACTCTGAATATTTTCGTGGTAGAACCAGAAGTCACCAGAAGTGACTTGTAATACTTTCTAAGATTTGTGGAACGTGTCGAGTTCTGAATATTTTGCTGTGCATCAAAATAAGACTTGGACATTTTTCGCGAGTGAACTGTAATCATTCTTGAACTTATAAATGTGTGCGGTTCACGAACGATACCGGACTTTGCATATTTTCTTGCTATAAACGGAAGATAGAACTGAGAAATTTTTGCTGTGTAATCATAAAGGCGCTGGATATTTATACGGAGAGAGCGGGCATCAGACATAATATAGTGGAGCTGGAACAAATATTTGAGTGGTGCGAAGCGGTGAATCGGCGGTGTTCGTTTTTAAAGAAGAGAAGAGGATTCGTGGTAATTGGACTTCGGGACTTCGGAGCCTCAAGAAGAAGGGAAGGCGTTTCTTCGAGGTAGCATCAATCAAGAGCACGCGAAGACCCGAATCGCCGTATAAGGTTCGAACCAGGTCATGACTAAAGAAAGTTTCTCATTGTAAATTTTTACATTTTAATTTGCTGCATTTTGATAGGAAATAAACATTAAGTTTCTCTTTGAAAGAAAGATAAATGATTTTCATTGGCCAATTCAAGCTGATAAGTAGCTAGATCAAATAATCTGTTTTCAGATTCCTCGCCATTCTGTATAGATGGCAGATCCGGTAATCGGCTATTAATAGATAATAGCGATTATTTCTGACGTGACCCATCGACCCAGCTAGCGGGATAATATTTAGTTTTTATCAGAGGAATAATAGGTAAAATATTATCGTAACCTTTTTCCTGGCGCCCATGTTATTAGAAATTCGGAAACGGGTTACGACGAATCGCCCAATAATTGTAGCAGTTAGTGGGCATGTTTCATTATTTACACTACAACTTTCCTAAATAATTATTGACTACTGAGAATATATATAGCGAAATTGACAAATTCACCAAAACTCTTCAATTTTCCTATCAAAATTCAATTACACATTTTAAACCTTATATACTTTCTCGAAACCAATGACCTATGTGTATACTGAACTTAATTAAATCTAGACATAACCTAAGAAATTATTGGCAACAAACTCTCCGGCCAGACATTAAAACGAAAATAAGTAAAGTATATCAAATTATTAAATAACGTGTTGATAATTATGTATTTAATAAATTTCAATTTACATACAACAAATTCATCCTAATAGTAGATCCCAATGGCATACTATTTGAAAAGCTAATTCCCAGATTCCTATTTTAAATAATGGTTATTTTACAATATATTCTGATGAGCCAAAAACAAATCTAATTGCGGACCATTTTAAAAAATCGTTTACCCCAAATCGTAAAATTAATCGAGCATTTAATGACAAAATAGAAACATTTCCCCCATTTATTCTGTTCCTACAGTCATTAAGTATATTTCTCCTCGTGAAGTAATGAAAATAACACAAAAATTAAAAATCAATGAAGTTTCAGGTCATGACGCTATTTCAGACAAAATGATAAAAGAATTAAATATCTCAAATGTAGCTAAATTAACAAATATATTCAATTCTATGCTTCCTCTTTCTTATTTCCCTCAAGCTCGGAAATTAGCTCTTTTCTTTCAATCTGTAAAGCTGGCAATGATCCTAAAAACCCAATGCACCAACGCCCCATCAGTCTTTTGTAGTCATCAAAAATTTTTGAAAAATGATTATCTAGTCTTCTTAATTACATATCATCAATTCAAATTTTACCTAATAATCAATTTGGTTTCCGCTCAAATTACTCCCCCACACATTAACTTTTACGGGTTTATGAATTAATAGCAGATAATTTTCATAAAAAAACACACCGTCGGCCTTTTCGTAGATATAGCTCCAGCATTTGACAAAGTTTGGCATGTAGGTTTATTATTTAAATTATACGATGTAAGTATTTCAATATATTTATTCAAAGTTATTAAAAATTTTCTCTCCGGTTGTCATTTCACAGTAAAAATAAAACCTTTTTTCCAGTGTACGATCAAATCAATCAGGAGTTCCTCAACGTCCTACGCTTTCTCCTTTACTTTTTAATATCTACATGTCAGATATTCCCTACTTACCTTTTACTACAATAGCTCTCTACGCTGATGACACGGAATTATTCGCTATTCATAATAATATCAAAATTGCACGTAATATACTACAAACATTTATAAAATGCACTCAACTCTGGAGAATATTGATAAATCCTAATAAAACTTAAGCAAAACTTTACTCTTTGTAGATCAACTAAACCTCTTTCCCTAATATTTACCATGTGAATATTCCTTGGCTTGACAATAATATACTAGCTAAAACTATTTAGGATTACATTTACGTCTCACTTGAAAATCACACATTCAAATTGTCACTAACAAAACCAATCACAAAATTTCAAAATTGTACCATCTCTTTAATAACAAATCAAAATTAAGAATAGATTGTGGAATTTCAATTTTTAAATCTATCCATCCTATACTCAAAATGAAATAATGTTTTGGAAATAAGATATGAGATCCATTTAAAATGCATTATTACTGTTCAGGGAATGCAAACAATTAAACAAAATATAGTACTGTAAAGAAAAGAGGTTTCTATTACAACACTAATACTTCCAAAGACTGAATTTATCATTCCTCGTACATTTTCAATTTCATTGGCCCATGGCTGGATGTAGATACTGTGGGTCTCCAAACACAAAATTGTATTGGGCACGCCTTCAGAAAAAAAATTAATTAACTGTGACGGTCCATTCGGACGCGTCCCGGGAATATATAAATAAATTGGACAAAATATAGTGGAAATGGCATTTACAGAAACGAAATGAACGTTCGAAGGAGCTAGGGTGAAGGTAGAAAGTGCTATTTATTTATTAAAAAAATCTAAGGAACTGTGCTGTTAACAAACCAGCGAGAAATAAATAGAAAAAAACCTAAATAAATAAATAAATAAATAAATAAATAAATAAATAAATAAATAAATAAATAAATAAATAAATAAATAAATAAATAAATAAATAAATAAATAAATAAATAAATAAATAAATAAATAAATAAATAAATAAAGAACATTTACTAAATAGATAAACAGTCGCTTAATTCCTATATTATTTTGGAGTAACGAAATATTAACTTAAAAGAAAATGTTCCCATATTAGGCAAAGACAATTGAATGTGTTTGACATGCGTTGAGCGATCACATAAACCATTAATAATTTAACAAGATTTGGAATTTGAAAAGCGAAAAGTTATCAATGTTATTATTTGTAATTTATTTAGAAATAATTAGAACGAAGAAAACAAGAGAAAAATAGACATTTCTAAATAGAAAGTGTAAAAGTGCAGCAGGCTGAGAAAACAGAACAGCTGTGTTTTCTACACAGCTGCGCGGTGTAGAAAGGGTATGCAACAATGCATAAAATGGAGACGAGTGCATAGAGTAAAGAATTATTACCTCTTTATTCTATGACGAGTGTGTAATTTCGGTCAGGCAACATCATGCCTATTTTGAGTTGTTGATTGATTAGAAATGTTATAAAAAGTGTACAGGTTGTCGAAAAATGATGTTCTAATTGGTGAAACATTAGTCTGGGAGCGATTTTGATTTTGGATCTTCGGAATCGAAGAATATGGTATGGAATTAGGCACCACCTCCTAGAGTTATAAAGGCTGCTCACTGTTTCGTGACGTCACCGTAGGTATTCATGGAGAGCGTCGGTCATTCCTCGCTTACCATTTCCACAGCATTTTCAACGCCAGGAAACCCGTTTTCACTCCTTTTGTATTAAAAATTATCAATTCATGATAAAATTTCTTTTAAGTATACTTTTAATAAACATGGGTTTTCAATACAGTATATTATAACGTATTTATTGAGAATACAACTGATAAATTTACTGGAAAATATTCAATCTTCTGCAATTTGTTTGATAATCTATCATTTTCTTTTAACAAAACTTGACAAAAATACAGCTTTCCAGCGTAAATATTTGACTAAATCATTTACTGAATGACATTAACACAAGCATCATGAACTAATTCTCTCTCAGATATTTTAAGATAGTGGGACAGCAAACATTTCTTTCATTGGTGACTTTTGAAGCATTCCTTATTACAAGGAGTCATTGGGAGCAGTCACCCATTCTCATCTTACATTTTCTTCAGTGCATATTCCAGGAAACTAAATTTTCTTCCCTTTTTTAATACAATAGTATATCAATGCATGATTAAAAACTTTTTTTCTGAGCACATGGTTTTTATTAAACATATTTCTTTACAATATAATGTACTAAACCTAATTATTTACAATATAATACACAACACCTATTTATTGACAATATAATACACATCTATTTATAAAACATCACTGAATTTATTGGAATGTAATGTAGTTTTTCTGTAATTTCCATTTCCAGTCTTTCTCGCTTTTCACAAGGACCTTCCCGTCTGGAACACTCCTTGGTAAGGTGAGCTGGACAGATAGGGAACCCACAGCATCACTTCTTAACTTCGGTATATTCAGTCTCGATGGCAGTTTCTCCCCTTTGTTCATTATACACCTTCTCTCAAATAATGTCATTTTGATGGAAATGAAGGTGGCACACCTGAAACAAGAAAAAATAATATATTATAAAACGTATAATATAATAATAACATTGAGGTTGCATGAGAGGTAAATTAAAATTGTACAGTGGTTAGTCTATAATATCAAATATGTACTACGAATTTAAGTTTCACTTTCAAACCAATTTTACCAAAGAACAAAAAAAATTAATTTGAAATTAATTCATGCATCACTGAGATTTTTGCTTTCATACTTCCCTAAGGTAATTCCTTTCACATAAATTATTGTTTTGTTTTAGTAACTTATTCATACAAGTTACAGGAAATCTCTAATATTGTTCGTGAGGTTATGAATTTTTTACGCATTACTTACAATTGAATGCTATAACTTAAGTGCTACTATTCTTAGATTATTTAACTGACAGTTTAAGTTTTTACTATCACTATTCACTTAACAGTATACAGACAATAGTTGCAAGTTCAGCATCATATTACACGGAAGAATTGCAAGATCTAATTGCAAACAACTTGGTTTCGTGATAGAACATTAGGAATATTACTAAATAATGTCAAAACCCTTAGAAACTTACATACAATTTATGCTTTGAATAAATAATAAATATAATAAATGTAGGTTCTACATGTGCATATGAACCACAGCCTTACCTTTGAGGATTTCGAAGGAACAAAATCTCTGCGAATAGCAGTCGTCCATTTCTTCCGCAAAGCAGGATCTTTTGGAAAACCAAAAACATGTACTTTCGAGGCTTCATCGCAGCTTCCTCGACACCTCGGAACTACACATCTAAACAGAATATCAAACCGGCAGTATAATACAAGTATGAACTGCAACGAACACATGGACAACACCAGACGAATTCAACTGAAAACAACATGCCTGCGCCCAGGCCACCCATGCCTCATGACTACCTACACCGCCATCTTAGTGACATCACGTTCTAGTGATAAGGCTTTATAACTCTAGGAGGTGGTGAATTAGGGGTGGACTTGGAGGCGGCATTGGCAATGGTCGGGGACGCCACTTCGAACCCAACTAAATGATACCAGGGAAGTGACAAATATTAATCATAATAAAATTTATAGCAAGGCCAAGATAGTGAGTAAATGTTAAGAGAATTCACTTCCTTAAGAATGCACTCGCGTGAATGGTATTGTAAATTAAATATGAATGAATGTGTAAATAATATGTTGATTTTTCCTAGGCAAGACAATTTGTTTTATGTCAAATGTATTTATGCGTGTATTTTGCTGTTATGTTCTGTGTATTAGAATAAGGACTGGACTCGCTGAGAATTAAAGAGAAGCAGTATAATAAATAACTGCCGACATTGCAATTGTGAAATCTGTGTTATTTTCTTTCCAATAGGTAGTAGAAATCAAATGGCAGGGAAAAGAATAGGATAGAGAGTCAGGCTTCCGAAATAAACTATAATATTATTTCGTTACCTGAATAGGGAAAAACTGTAAACAGATGGATTTTGTTATTAATACGAAGTAGGGTGTGCACGTCACACGCAATTGATATTTCGGGAACTCACCGAATAAATGAGTCCTGTGGATTTGGCGGTCATTGTGCCAAAGTAAATTTCTGTTTATTTACGTGAATTTATAAGCACGAATAGGTCTAACTCACCCAGGTTGGGGATAAATAATAAATTACATCAGTTATTACCTATATTAACTATTGCAAGGTTTATGAACCGTTACTTAACTAAAAAATCACTAGTTATGGTAGAATAAATCATTGTAGAAATCATATGAAAATTAACAAATTGCGTACAAAGTGGAAATTGCATTTTTAATTTCCCATTTACAAATGCATGTTTAGTTTCCTAAGGTTTCATCCAATTTATTCTTAATTTCAACCGTTGTAGTATAGTAAACTATTTGATTAATGAGTTTATTCAGATAAAAACATTTTATGAAGTTTTTAATATTTAATAAGTTTTTTAAGTTTATTAATTATTTTTAATTTTAATAAGTTATTTAATAAGTCCCAAGCCTTCTTATTTTGCTAGTAGGGAAATCCTGCTCTGCATTTACCTATTTCTTTAATGGTTGATAACCACACCAGCATAAAAACATTTTATCATTTCAACTCATTTGATACCACTAGGAGATGTGCATAGAGGAAAGGTTCATAGAGGTGCTGACCTATGCTAAAGGTTGATGATTTGAGTCCTGTGTAAGGTATATTGTAACTGTGGTGTAGAAGGCAATGACATCTATGTATCTCGCACATTGAAAGAATATGAATCATTCTCGAATAATTAATCATTCGAATAATCAAATGAATAGGTAATCATTGTTCAGGAGCAAAAGTCAAAAAGCTTACATTGGGCACAAAACGAAATAATAATGCTGTACTGAAGTGAAACATGCCCGACGTTGACTGGTGCCAATTTGAAACAAGCCCCGTCTTTCTATTTAAAAAGCAAGCCCCACTTATACGGGCATTTTGAAACTTTGATTTTTACTGATACATGTAATTTGGGCGCCAGGAAAAGGTTACATTTGAAACCTAATGATTCCTACGTACCTAATTTAAATATCTCTCCTTCCAAAATTATGTTGTGCTAGTTCAGTTAATTGGAGTTCAAAGTTCATAATTATAGCTATTTACTCTGCAACCAATTATTCAATTTGCCATCCATACGGAGTGGCGAGGAATCAGAAAATCTTATTAAAATGCTGGATTGCACGTAACGAACAATGATAATCAGCTTTCTTTCAACTTAACAAATTGGGAATTTATTATACTGATAATCAAAATGAATTCATCTTTGGTCATGACCAGTTTTCTCCATATTACAATAGTTATAAAACCTTTTTATTCATTCGTGGGTCTTCGCGCTCTTCACTTCTTCGTTCGATGGCACCCCGTAGAACCATGGTGGAAATATTTCCACCATGCGTAGAACCTTCTCCATCGACGCAGCAGAATCTTTCTTCTGGATAAAGTCCTCGCCTAATGTCCGTGTCTGGTTCCAAATTCTCCCGGCGATACTATTATAATCCGTGACTTCCGTCACTGTCTCGGATGGACAATTTTAAAATTTCAGGTCGGATCTATCTCATCGCCATAAGGGCCCATGTAAAACGATAAATTTTACGGTCTCGTTACACAAAAACTACACAGTGAAATCCATTCAAACTCTAACAGAACATAAAACAACCTCTCATATTTGGATTAATACAATAAAAAAGCATTTTAAACATAGCGCGTATCTCACTTTTACCACCTTACCGCATATTCTTAGTTTTAAGCACATCATTGGCTATTTTAAATGCATATATTTTCAACTTTAATGCATGGTTGCATGCATATTTCTAACTTTTTTAGTGCATGAAGTTCCGGGGTCTAGAAATTATTTAGCCATTCTTAACTAATTAGAATAGAATAAATTTCTAGAATAATAAGTTACTTCTTTAATTTACAATTATTAATTAGTTTGGATTAAATTGATGCCATGACAACACCGCTGTTGCCGCAACGTATTGTAGACAGCAGTGACTGCCACCGCCGGATCGCGTTATTAAGTTCCAATTTTTTAAAGGCAAAAATACGCATTTAGTTGTCGAATTTGTGGTGATATATTAGCTTTAAAAGAATAAGTGCCGGTTGCATAAACGTTCGATATGGAATCCAAAAGCTTATTGGTTCTATAAATAGTCTATAACGGCAAAAAATGTTTCTAGAACAACCAATAAGATGTATGGAAACTATAAAGCTTTCTAAATCTTATGACCAGATGAAGAAACGTTCGATCTGGAATCCATAAGCTTATTGGTTCTATAAAATAGTCTATAGTGGCAAAAAGTGATTCCGGAACAACCAATAAGAATTATAGAACCTATGAAGGTTTCTATATCTTATAGATGCTGATGCGGTTCTACAAATGTTTATAGATTCTATACTTGGATTTTTCTAACGAGGCATCTGAGGGTAGTATCTCCAAGATGGAATCTGGGACGGCTTTTCGCGTCTTGTCGGTCGTGCCGACTATGCAACATCTTACGGCAGGACCGAGGAAGACGCAAAATGTTTTTCATTCAGATTGCCCAAATCATTATATTCATCACATTTCCGCTTTGCTGAATACCTGGTTAATATCAGAGGCAATATTTCCCAGGAGTGAGGATCTTTTAATTGCGCCCAGAATATTCAGAGGAATGTAAGATCCTTTGCCGAAGACTTTTCACTCAATTTGAATGAAACCATTCATAGTATCTTGGAGATACTACCCTCAGATGCCACGTTAGAAAAAGCCAAGTATACAAATAAGCAACATGGCGGTTCTGCGCACTGCTCAAAAAGCTGTTTCCTAGTATTCCAGGTTATTGGTGGTTCTTGACATCCGTGTGTTGTGTAGTGTTGTAGCTTCGTGGCTTTTTACGAGTTTTATTTGGTGTGTAGAGTGCGTTTTAGGCTACTTTTGGGTTTTGAATCCGTGACTACTAAATTCACACATTTTTCTGCGTTTAATATTGTGACGTGAATCTATATATTTAAAAAAATAAGGTATTCTGCCATGGCTTCGTTTAGAGCTTCTACTGTACCGATTGTAGTATTTTTTCCTTTAAATGAAAGAATGTGATCCCGAGATGTGTTATCAGATATTGTTTGTGTCGATTCTCCAACATTCTTTAATAGTACGCTTATCAATAGTCAATTGTTTTCTTCCAAAGGGTGGCTGTTCAAAATCGATTGAATGAAACGACAGATGCAAGTCCACGTTGCTTCATGGTGGCGCTGCTTGATGTTTTGTTTTGATTGTTGAGATTTGTTTACAATTCGGCAAGGTTTTGTTTCAATGTAATAATTGCATTGTGGCGTTGACAGTTTGCATGTATTTCCTTTTGTGCTGTATTTTGTAGAGAACATTCGGACAGTGAGTTTTTCTCGGTTGTACTTAAGTAGTGAGGTTGTTCACAGGTTATGTCGAATTCCGAATCGTTGCCACGCGCCCCAAAAGACGCAAACGCACATTAACTGGACGCATGGTAGATTGACTTGCGATGAATCGATGGTTGTTTACGTTGCGAAGGATGTGAAACCCGTTGCTAAGTATGTAAATTTCTTCACATGCAGGTAAATACAAGTGCACTTAATAAACCTGCTGGGTTGCATGTTATAACAGAAGTTAAAGACGCACGTGATCGATAAATGTATATTATTTGTTCAGTTAGGAAATTACTTGTTACTTCTTATTTCAAAGAGCTTTGAATTATCTTTTATCTATTATTAACAATTGAGTTAGCAAAAAATAAATTAATTATTAAAATTAAGGATGAATGGAAAACGAATTTATTTAAAAAAAGCCAATGGCTCAAATTAAGAATTGTATTTAATATATAAGAAATAAATAAAAAATAAACAAAAATGAAATGAATATAATTAAATAAAACGAAATTGCTACAGAGAACTTATAGTGAAATACAACCAAAAACACCTCCCCAGAGTACAGTCGAATCCCTCTGTATATACCTACTTATTAGTATAAGTACAGAGGGACTTAACACAGCACAAACTAAGAACGTTCAAAACAAAACACAGAATAAGCAGTATTCAAATATCGACTTTGTCGCTATCTATTTGCTTCATCTCTTATATCTCAGTTCTTATAATATCTATAGTTATAGATTCCATGCCTTTGCTTTATGCAACTGTTCACGGCATATGGAACATATATATTTTATTGAACCCATTGTTATGGAACCCATATGGAAAGCTTCATGCACCCGATCGTTTTCGTATCTTTTGTTATAGTTTTACAAATGATGAAATATGTGGTAATATGGGCAGCAATTGCGGTATTATGTCACATATCCGTTACTCTCTGCGAGAAAGTACCTGCTGTTTCACCACTTGTTTAGAACAGACAAAAAGCTCAATCTTCCTTTTTGTCGTTTCCAGAAGTTATGTTTTTGCAATTTTCAAAAATACAAAAAGTTCCACGAAAATAGGACTTCCGCCATTCTTTTAAGCGTTCGTTTTTCTATCCGTTGTAAAAGATTAAGAAAAAAATCTGGAGATTTTTGAGAATATAATTTTCTTTGAAATTGCGCAAATTTCAAGCATAATTTACGCAAAAAGACTTAATTTTTCTCAAACGCGACGTAATTTATGCAAAAATAGCGTAATTTTCAAAAAATTGTTCAAGACCTATTTTAAAAAGTTAATACCCTTTTACAATCGATGCCGAAAAAATTTGAGTTTTTGTAATTTTCGAAAAATAAGAAATTTCTACAAAAATGAGACCTGCAGTTGATACCACTAGCAACAAAATGCAATTAGAAAAATATAAAATTCATATATGATATTCATCAAAACTACTCGTCATTCCCACACCTTACCACGCAAAGCAAAATGATGCATGCGTTTTCACATTTAACACAATTAAATGACACAATTTAATCCTTAAATAATATTAAACGTAATCTTTCTTTTCAAGATTCGAATGAGTGATTCCAAGCACTTTTCAAATTATATACACAGATTGCCAGCGCCCCCCAATAAAGTGCGGGAAAATCGAATTTACTATTTGGATTATTTTCAAAATCCACTAGTGCGCCGAAAACTTTCTTTCTTGTTCTTTGCCGTGAAAAATATTTTAGAACGTTAAAAATGTACACACGTGGAAAATACTTAAAGAAAAAATTTGGAGCGGTTTTTTTTTTTTTTGAAATAATTTATTAAAATTTAAACATTGTCTAACCGATGTCAAATTTTAATCCAAAAATTGGATGCAGTTTGTGAGAAAAAAAAGGGTTTAAAAATTATAAATTGCCTATATTTCATTTAAAATTACCCGAAAAATACTCAAATTGTAGAAAAATAGAGACCTTATTTGAAGATGTTTCTGATGATCACATTTCATTAAGAAACGAATTTTCGTAGGTAATACCACGAGAGCTTTGGAAATTGGAACAACCATGGTGGAAATATTTCCACCATGGGAACAACTTACAGAACAATTAATTCAGCTTACAACAAAATTAAATAACATACACCTGATCTCTCTTTCTTCAATATTATTATTATTATTATTTAATCAATATCATTTAATTATCAACATGCCGATCAAAAACGTTTACCTGTCAGTTCAAAATAACAAAAATTGACAAATGTTCCGTAGACCAATTGCGATTAGTAATCTAAAAACAACATGGATGTGCATTTACATAAAAATTTCAGTTATGACATTACACAATTCAGGCATTATAATAAAGGAAATTCCGTATTTGCTGTTATAGGACAAAACGATACCATGTGTGTGTGTGTAAAAATCTTGGTAAATATAAAACATTTGAATATTCATGAAAATGCAGTATTTTCTGTGGTAACTTATCTACAGCTCTTCTTCTGTGCGGTGTAATCGCACGGGTTCAGCTAGTATATAAGAAAGTTCATTAAATACTTACAATTGGAAATAATCGTCTGTCGTAATATTGTCGGTAGTAACAATTACAATCGTTTTAACAACGCAACGCGTTCTCTGAGCAAGAACTTGCTCTGCCATTTTACTCTTCCATTTCCTGCCAATTTGCGAAGATGCGCATGACGCCATCTTCCCGTTTCCATTTTACCCGCGGGTTTTAAACAACGCAAATTTCGTAGCTTTTTATTAATAAAGGAAAGCTGTGATCTATTCAATACATAATTTCCTCCACTCATTTTTCTCTTTTTTTGGTACCTCATTTGTTTAAAGCTTCTTTACAGCTTTAATATATATGATATTTTATGTATTTTTGTAATAATATGATAACACAAATTTGATTTTCACTGTCATTGATAGCATTTTTAAACCTCTCTGACAATATCTTCGTTTACACGTCTTATTTATAACAAAATCCCAGTGATAAGTTCCAGATTTTGAGGAATCGCAATGCAACTTACGGCTTCTACTTCCATTAGAATTACACGAAATATTTTTTCTACCACATTAGCTTCAGAATTCCTTGTCGTTTTTGTAAATAATTACCTACAAACTCATTCAATTGTTGAAATCTCATTAAGGCCACCGATATTTTGACATAAAAACTTCAGGGGTTCCAAATTGAGAATAACAAAATGTTTAATTTCAAATTTGGTCACAAAATGTTACAACGGTGGAAAAAGTGTTGGTCACACGTGCTCTAAGAGCCTTTAAGGACTTGGCCTACTAATTAATTACTCTTCTTCGCTATCGCTCTGCCTCGTATTGTCCTTGAAGACACTTCGAGGACAAATAACAGAAATGTTTTGGTCAGTGAGATGAACTG
Organism: Teleogryllus occipitalis; assembly: GCA_011170035.1. NCBI lineage: Eukaryota > Metazoa > Arthropoda > Insecta > Orthoptera > Gryllidae > Teleogryllus > Teleogryllus occipitalis. Next base: position 499,719 of record BLKR01000141.1, read on the forward strand.
CATTTGACACTTCTAATTTTCTTTCTATTATTTTAATAACTACTTTTTTCTTTACTATATAGTGTGCAGAAATATCCCCAGAAAAAAACTGAAATTCCTTTTTGAACACGTTGTCAATACTTTCGATTCAATTCAGTGATGCCATATATTACGTGGTGAGACTCAGGACATCTAACCTGATCTTCCATTTGACCACGTAAAGGCTGTAGCAGGATAAGGGGGGTAAAAAAAAACAAGTTTAATTCAATTTTGAATAGAGGGCATGTTTAGTATTATATTGAAAGTCATTTTCCCAAAATCTCAGATCGTCAGCCTGATTATTTTGTAAGATATCAGAAACGTACGAATTTGTTTTTTGTTTTGTTTTTTTTTCATATCATTACTCTGAGATAAAGTTGTGAAAAAATTGAGACATAGTTGACATCTATACGTATTTTGGAGAGCCTTGAAAAAAAAATTGGCGTGAAATTCAATTTGTAAAAACTTATTAAATTTTATTGTATTCAGTATTTTTCTGTTTTATTTCTGGGGTGACGAATCCAAAAAATTCTACAAATCGGTATTAAGATGTTCTTTACTTCTTATTTTTTTAATTGGTGCGTCGTATTGAAAAAATGAAAATATTTTTTGAAATTTATACGCATATAACTGATAATAAGTTAACCTTTTCTATGGAAAATACTTTTCAGGATGAAAATCAAATCATTTTACCACATATTGCGAATTCTTTTTGGAGCCAAATTCAAATTTTCAAAAATAATGTTGCAGGTATATATAATGAAAATCAAAATGACGCCAGCATTTTGAAAGAGATTATGTCAAAAGACGACTTAAATTCTTTATTGAAACAGGGAGATATTTTTGTTTTAGACATAGGTTTCAGAGATGTTAAAAGTGTACTGGAAGACAAAGATTACAAGGTGCTAATGCCAGCATTGAAAGGATATCTCAAGCAGTTGTCAACAAAAGAATCGCATGAATCACGTTTTGTGTCGTGACCGGCCGCACATGATTGAATGTGCCGCCACAGGAGCACGTCAGGGGGGCGTTACCGCCCCTGGCGGCAGCGGCCAGCAACAAGCGCGGGCCAGCGGTGCGCGGCTGAGTGCGGCCGCCACGCCTGAGCGAGCGGGGCGAGATTCGACCCCGCCCCTTTTACACAGCCAGTCGGCGGGCCTACGGCCCGGGGGGCTATAAAACCTCGACGCGGAGCTGAGGCAGCAGTCAGTGAGTGAGCGAGCGAGCAGCGGTGAAAGTGCGTCGAGACAGTGGTTAAGTGGTGATTACGGTGAAGTGCGATAGATTACGACGACAGCGCTACGACAACGGACTCTCTTTTCTGGTTACTCGGTGGACTCGGCATACATTGGTACATCTTCTGGACTTACGACAACACGGCTTCGTCTCTGTACCAATTCTTCAGGATATCCCGGCACTATAGCTTTGTACTTGGTTTTTGGCAATAAATTGTTTATTGAACCTTTGTGTTTGTAACTTGGACACTTCAAATTGGCGACGAGGAGAAAACAACGACATGGAGTCCGAACAAATAACAACTTTAATTACGCTGATGCAGCAACAGATGCAGCAACAGCAACAACAGATGCAGCAGCAGCGGCAGCTGGCGGAAGCACAGATACAACAACAGCAGAAGCAGCTCGAGTGGCAACAACAGCAGATGCAGCAGCAGCAACAACAGGCTGATAGGCAGATGGCGGCATTGTTGGAGGCGGTCAGTGCCCGCTTCCCTCCACAGTTCCCTGGTTTCCGGCCGGACGCAGAGGAATGGGCCGAGTACATACACAGGTTGGAGCAGCACCTACTGTGTTACAAGGTAGGAGACGCAAAAATGAAAAAGGCGTTCTTTTTGAGCTGCGTAGGTAACAAGGTGACCAACCTAGTGAAAAAACTGTTCCCAGAGAGAGAAATATCGAGTGTCAAATGGGCAGAAATGCTAGAGAAGCTCAACAATTACTTCAACAAAGTGCCTCATGTGGTAGCAGCTAGGTTCAAGTTTTTTCAGTGCAGAAAAAGTGAGGGACAAACACACAGTGAGTGGATTACAGAGCTAGCCGGGCTGGCGCGGCATTGTCAGTTCAAGTGCCCGCCATCAGATAAGGAAGTGTCATACGCGGAGACTTTAATAAGGGACATGGTAGTGCTACACACACCGGAAGAGAAAATTAGGTTTCAAGCCTTACAAAGTGATAACCCTTCATTAGAGGAAATACACAACCTATGTAAGACGTACGAGATGACTTGTGAGACAGCTCGCCAGATCGCAGCAGAATCGCACTTGCACCACATCAAAAACAGTGGGTCGGTACGCAGCGGAAAGACGGCAAAAGAATACGAGACCGACAGTGACTCCAGTGAGTATAGTGACAGTGCCGGGAAAGGTTACCGCAACAAAGGCGGCAACCACTGTGAGTGGAGGCGTAACCCCGACCCAGCGGCAAACCAGTGTTCAAGAGAGCCAGTGGCAGTGGAAGTGACAGTGACAGTGTGCAAAGAAAGAAGTCGTGTAAAAGCTGTGAGAGGTTACATGCAAGAGAACAATGTAGGTTCAGAAACGCGCAGTGCTTTTGGTGCAAGAAAGTGGGCCACATTAGGGAAGTATGCGGAAAAAAGAGGCACGCGGAGCGGTACAAGAAACAAGAGCAAGACATGGAAATCGATATGATCAGTCAAGTGCTCGATACCAGCAAGCAAGATAAACTAATGGTCAAAATTGAGTTGGGAAAAGTGCCGGTGAGTTTCCTGCTAGATACAGGGGCCGCGGTAACACTCATCAATTTAGAAACCTACCAGCGGTTAGGGGCACCCAGGTGTCAGAGGGTGCAGAAAGGCTTGTACGCTTTCGGCAGGACCCCAATTAAGGTGTTGGGGAAAGTGTCGCTAAGGGCAGCTTACAAGAAGAAGCAGGCTGATATTGAAGTGATCGTGGTGGACCGCTACGACGTGAACATTTTGGGCCTCGACTCCTTTGATAAACTCGGGTTTGGAGTAATTGACTCAGTGAACCAGGTCGCGAAGAACGAAGAAACACAGGTCGTCGGGAAGCTAGAACAAGAGTTTCCAGAAGTGTTCTCTCCCGGGCTCGGGGAATGTAAACACTTCCGAGCAAGCATCCAGTTGAAGGAGGGGCACAAGCCACGCTTTTTCAAAGCAAGACCAGTCCCGTGGGCCCCCAGGGAAAAAGTAGCCGAAGAGCTGAGACGGCTGCAGGCGGACGGTGTTATCACTCCAGTATCAACAAGCCAGTGGGCCACGCCGTTGGTCGTGGTAAAGAAAGCCAATGGTTCGATTAGATTGTGCGGTGATTTCAAGAGCACTGTGAACCAACAGGTAGAAGTAGAGCAATATCCAATCCCGAAGCCGGAAGATCTGTTCTATAAATTGTCTGGTGGACGACAATTCTCAAAAATTGACTTACGGGACGCATACCTACAGCTGCCACTCGACCAGGAAGCCAAGGAAGTTTTGGTGATTAACACCCCGTTGGGACTCTTCAGATATAACAGGCTGCCATTCGGCGTGAATTCCGCAGCCGCACTGTTCCAGCGCTGTCTAGAACAGTTGACAGCAGAGCTGAAGGGCTGTTGTAACTACCTGGACGATATCATAGTCACGGGGAGCACGGAAAAGGAACACGAGGAAAACTTGAAGAGTTTATTTAAGGTGCTCCAGGACAATGGTTTGAGGGTGAACAAGGTCAAGTGTGAATTCTTTAAGGACCAGGTAGTGTTCTTGGGGCACGTGCTGGATAGCACCGGCATTTCACCCACTAGCCAGCACGTAGAAGCCATCCTACGACTGCCACCGCCAGCAGACGGGAAGCAGCTGCAAGCATTATTGGGAAAAGTGAACTATTATAACAAGTTCATTAGGAATTTTTCTACTATCGCAGCTCCACTAAACAAGCTGAGGAAGAAAGGAGTGAAATTCGGATGGTCCCAAGACTGCGAAAGAGCTCTGAGCCGGTTGAAGGAAGAACTAGTCAAAACAGTTAAGTTAAATCATTTTGTGCCGGGTAGGCTCACCACGGTAGCAGCGGACGCCTCTGAGTATGGTCTTGGGGCGGTGTTATCGCAGGACAGCAATGGGGTGGAGAGGCCTATTGCGTTTGCATCAAAATCCCTCAACAAACATCAAAGAAATTATTCGCAAATTGAAAAGGAGGCGTTAGGAATAATCTTCGCGGTGAGAAAGTTCAACGATTATTTATATGGCAGTAAATTCCATATAATTACTGACCACAAGCCGCTAGTGCAACTATTTCACCCTGGAAAACGGATCCCGGAGAGCACAGCGAAGAAACTGCAAAGGTGGGCGCTATTCTTGTCAGACTACAATTACCAGATCCACTTCAGAAGCACAACGCAGCACGCCAATGCGGACGCTTTATCCAGGTTGCCAGGAGGTCCGGACCTGGAGTTCGACAAGCTGGAGGAAGAGTGCCTCCAGATTGATACGGAAGAATGCCTGGTATTGTCGGAGTTCCCATTGGGAGCCAGAAGAATCGCGCAGGAGACGGATAAAGATCCAGAGCTGCGGGCAGTGAGGAATTATGTTAGGGAAGGCTGGCCACTTAGGTGCTTGAGGAGCAATGCATCCTGGTATAACAAGAAAGACAGGTTGACTTGCAAGGCAGGAGTGTTGCTCTTAGCCGGAGAGGAATTTACGAGAGTCGTCATCCCGAAGGTACTAAGGAAGACCGTATTGGACCTCCTCCATGAGGGACACTGGGGGGCGGTCCGCACGAAGCAGCTGGCGCGTCGTCACTGCTTCTGGGAGGGGATGAACTCCGACATCGTACAGTTGCTCAAGAGATGTGAGGCCTGCCAGTTAACTCAGAGCGCACCGAGGAAGGATTTGGTTCCCTGGCCTGAGCCTAGTGAGCCGTGGGAACGGGTACACGTAGACTTCGCGGGCCCATTTTGGGACAAGATGTGGTTGGTCGTAGTAGACGCCAAGTCTAATTACCCATACGTAGTGGAAATGGCTAACACCACGTCGACTCAGACCATCAATGCGCTAGAGAGAAGTTTTGTGACCGAGGGGCTACCGGTCACGTTGGTGTCAGACAACGGAACCCAATTCACATCCCAAGAGTTCGCGAATTTCTGCGCGAGCAATGGGATCCAGCATGTCTGTGCACCGCCGTTTCACCCGCAATCGAATGGGGAAGCGGAGAGGTTCGTGAGAACGTTCAAGACAGCCATGTCGAAAGCGCGCGCAGCAGGTACGCACAGGTCCAGAGCGCTGCTGCGGGTCTTGGTCACCTTCCGCACCTTGCCAGGCGCGGACGGCAGGAGCCCTGCCGAGGTACTTCACGGGAGACAACCGAGAACGTTGTTGTCACTGCTTAGCCCGGTGGATCCTTACAGGTCGGTAGGAACGCAACCAAGATTCCAGGTGGGTGATATGGTATATTGTACCTCTTTTAAAAAATGCCCAGCTTGGCTCCCGGGCATAGTAACGGCAGCAAAAGGGAACAGGACATACCTAGTCCGCACAGAGGGTAGGGTAGTGACACGCCACCAGGGGCAGTTGAGACCCCGGGTAAATCCCAGCAGGGTGGATTCACTCCCCAAGGTATCACAACAAGAGTTCTATAAAAAAGTGATGAGGGAAACCATTTACATCCCGCAGGAGACAGCCGCCGCAGGGACCAGCGGCCAGGACACAGCAGAACCCCCACCAGAGGAGGTCAGCGAGCCAGGAGGAGAAGGCGCAGTGGAGACACCCAGGGCGCAGTTGCGCCCCCGGAGGAGCACCAGGAGGGTGCGTTTTGCGCCGTATACGACGCAATTGGGCGCGGAGGGTGTCGTGATCGGCCGCACATGATTGAATGTGCCGCCACAGGAGCACGTCAGGGGGGCGTTACCGCCCCTGGCGGCAGCGGCCAGCAACAAGCGCGGGCCAGCGGTGCGCGGCTGAGTGCGGCCGCCACGCCTGAGCGAGTGGGGCGAGATTCGACCCCGCCCCTTTTACACAGCCAGTCGGCGGGCCTACGGCCCGGGGGGCTATAAAACCTCGACGCGGAGCTGAGGCAGCAGTCAGTGAGTGAGCGAGCGAGCAGCGGTGAAAGTGCGTCGAGACAGTGGTTAAGTGGTGATTACGGTGAAGTGCGATAGATTACGACGACAGCGCTACGACAACGGACTCTCTTTTCTGGTTACTCGGTGGACTCGGCATACATTGGTACATCTTCTGGACTTACGACAACACGGCTTCGTCTCTGTACCAATTCTTCAGGATATCCCGGCACTATAGCTTTGTACTTGGTTTTTGGCAATAAATTGTTTATTGAACCTTTGTGTTTGTAACTTGGACACTTCATTTTGTAACTACAGTTTGCAGACCAGTTGAAGTCCATGGTGAATTAGGTAAAAAATATACTGTAACATAATCAACTCGAAAATAAATTGTTACCAAGAGGGATTATCCTGTAAGATTGCGTGTTTTCTTAATAATATTTTTGTTAAACTTTTAATTCCGACCAAGGCATGGTAGAAGAAATCCTCAACCAGATGAATGTCAGGAAATATGTTGAAAATAATCTTATCACAGAAATTGAAAATACGAGTTGGGGACGTAAAACTGTACCATTTAAAAATATGACATCCATTATTGACTTTCCAGAAATGAATGATTTTTTTTCACGGGCACTTGTCAATTGTCTCAAGCTATATCGTATTGTATTTAGCGGAAATGTTAAGTAAAGATAATAATATTAATCATAGATTCTTAAAGGAAAAAGCGAATATTGTAAAATTCGAAGTACAATCGTGACACAAAAAAGCAAGACATAAATGTTTCATTGACTATAAACCACATACAATAGGAATATCTGGAATCTTACAATATGCATGTGATTGTGCTAATGGCAGACTTGGTTATTGTTCTCACTTAGCAGGAATTGTATACTTTTTGTTATATGCTCGGAATGTGTCCCGTAAAATTAAACCAGCTGAAAACATATGTCATATTTTTGATGCACTAGTGTCGACAATTGATGACGATCGTGAAGAAGATTAAATTTAATACGATTCAATATGATTTTTATGTAACGTTAGGTATTATTTCTGAATGCGTTCACAATTATTAATTCTTTCCACGAACATAGCAAAATTGTATATTTTGATTTAATAATAATAATAATAATAATAATAATAATAATAATAATAATAATAATAATAATAATAATAATAATAATAATAATAATAAATTGAAATATGGTTTGAGTTAAAATAATTTCAAATAATTTTTATTTTTTACATCAAAACAGATTACAAAAACATGATAAAATTATTGTTTTCGAATTTTTAATTTTTGGAAATTTGAATTTGGCGCCAAAAATAATCCGCAATATTTTTGTATGATATAATTATATGATTTTCATCCTGAAAAGTATTTTTCCGTTGAAAAGTGATTAAGTTATTATGAGTTATATGTGTATAAATTACGAAAAAAAGAGTTATTAATGTTTTTTTAATACGACGCTCCAATAAGAAAAATCTGAAAAAAATCAGTAGTAAAGAACACCTTAATGCCAATTTGTAGAAATTTTTGGAAGTCGTCTCCTTGGAAATAAAACATAGAACAATACCGAATAATAATTAAATAATTGTAAAAAAATTGAATTTCCCGCCAAATGTTTTCGAAAAAGCTCTGCAAGATACGTACAGATGTCAAATATGTCTCATAAATTTTTCAGAATTTTATTTCGAAATAAGAATACGAAAAAAAATCAAAAACTAAAAATTCGTATGTTTCTGATGTCTTACCAAATAATCAGCCTGTCGTTCTGAGATTTGGGGAAAATTACTTTCAAAATAACACCAAATATGCTCTCTATTCAACATTGAATTAAGCTTGAGGATATTTTTACCCTCCTTATTCTGCTACAGCCTTTCGCTTAGCTCCTTTCACCATCTAGCGAAGACAGAAAGTGTCTCTCGAGCGATGACACAAGGCGATTATAAATTTATCTCAGAAGGTATTTTGCATACAGCAAATACAATGGCTGTTCTACCCAAGTTTATGATTCGGTAACCGCTATACCACCGAAATCGTTGAGTTTCCGTCATCATTGTGACTTCCACACAATGTATAAAAGTGAAATGTTTTGAATTTGAAGGGACATTGAAATACGTGTTTTCTTTGTCTTCAGGCACCCCTTTCTTTGCTCCTCTATTCACATTGTACTAAAAAATATACTCACTCTAGTTCACAAAGGAACCGTACCATAACTTTAAAACCGTAACATGAAAATAGATCACGACCCGTAGACGTTCTTTCCAACTCTGTTCTTGAAGGACTAGAAAGGACCACAACGCACAAATGTTTGTAAACCTCACCACATAGAGGGAGTTCATCATGGTTGAGACATGAAAGGGTTGACCCACCCTTAGATGGTTCACAGTGAAGGCGGTGAACGCTGAGAGAATATCATAGGAGTTGAATAGAAATAATTTGCACACGTTCACAATTCTTCAGTTCGCATTTCAATCAACTAATGTCATTGACTTTGCTTCGCCAATCCGGTCGAATGACGAATGTTCGCGGCAATGTGATCGTAAATCATTAAGGAACGGTCTCGGAGTAACCGATAAGCAGAATTCCCCTTTAGGAAAAGCGTGACTTACATACAGATACCTTCATTACAACTATAGCGCTATCTCAGCTGTGAGGGACAGCGAACACTGACCTCTGCATTTAGTCAACTTTGGAGTGTTAGGCCTAGTGTCTGACCCTATAAAGGAGCGTCAAATGCTCATGCCATGTTTGTGCACCACTCTAACGGATCTTTGTTTTATGTAACTGCAGCGCCACAGTAATTTCCTTCCGTTGCGCCTCACGAAATAGGATGTGCTTGCGTTGAGTTACAGCCATTCCCTGCCTTCAACACGGCAGCGCGGCGAGCCGAAGTGAGTCTGCTTCCCGGGTCGCGAGTCCGGAAGAATGCTATTTGGTGCGGATGCAGTTCTAAAAGGAGGAACTGCGACATGAACAATGACGCAACGGAATACGATCCATTTCACCCGCGCACAGAACACCGTCTCTAAAAGGTGAGGGTGAAAATGAAATTTTTATTTTGGGGGAACTTTTGCTACTCAGTAAGGTCTTTGGTAAAACTACATAATAAAGTGTACTAAATGAACTCGTTGATTGACAGTTTCAAATTGTTCGACACTGCGGAACACTTACATATATCTTGACGACTTGGGTGTCATTTCCACTCCTTTATATTTTTAGCTGAGTGCTGTGATGACAACTCAATAATTTGTTGGGTTTCTGCATTCCTTCACTTTTTTAATATTTTTGATTATTTATAGAATTCATATTTGGAATAAAATATGTGTATTTAAGGATTATTATATGCAAAATAAATCAAAGCTATTGATAAAATTCTCGTGGACGATGTCCATAAAAGTAATGACTTAAACAACCAGCTGAAAACTTCTCTGCATTGTTAAGTTCTCTTCAAAAAACCTTTATGACTTAGTTCTCTAAATACTAGTAACTAAAGGCGTAAACATCACTATCAGCAGACACACGTCGACGGGTCTGTCTTCATTGTCGTTTCCTCCAGGTCCTACCAAAGCCTCATCCGCAATATCTCGCAAGACCCGAAGTCACACCGTCGCAATACCCGAGAAGAATCACAGCGGGACTAAGACCTATGAGACACATATTTTAGAAACTAGCCTATTAGTCTAGTAAAATGGTAGAAAATAATAGAAATTTATGGCGTAATTTTGAAAATATCTTCCTATATGAGTCGCTGAACACGAATATCAGGTTTGCAACAGGAATTTTGCGTGAAAACGTGCTCTTTAAACAATGTGTAAAAATCCCGACTTTTACTTTCTTACTACCGTTTATGTAGTATAGAGAAAGTATTGTTAATGATGCAGGAACGGCCCATTCTCGATAGAAAAACTCTTATTGTGGGGCTCTGGTAAGGAAAAAAATGCATATATCTTTTGTATACGTACAGTACATTACTTCCTCTAGCACGTTGTGTAGTCAGAATCCATGTTTTGTGGGTCCTTGAAACCGAAAATTCGATTGACGACAAAACGTCTGTCTGTCCTTCTGTGAACAACGCTAACGGTTAAACAGTAAGCAGGATTTTCACCAAAATTAATATTACCCAATCGGTCTGGCTGATGCCGTGGCCCTTGAATTTAAAACCGATATTTTAATTTTTGGGGGTACTTTACATAAAGCCCCTGGAACATTTTCAAATTTAAAAAAATGGCACCAAAGTGTTTGATTGAATTGTGTCGGATAGCGTAAAAGACTCGTAAGCGAATGGTGCAGGTCTCATATTCATTGGAATTCCTGATTTTTCCAAAATTGCAAACATTCAAAAATTTTTCGGCGTCTTCCTACAACTACAATTATGAGGATTATTGCACTCGTAAAATTAATACCAATAATGTTTAACTATAGAAATTAAATTCCCCAATAAGGGCGGTGTATCTCAAAACATTTATAGCTTTTTCTATCCGATTTTTCTTACCGCGCCTTCCTACTGGCCAATAATTGGCTGCGACATCTTAGGGGGCGGTATTTGTCGATAGCTGTGTGATCGATTGCACTTGAGTGCAATAAACCGCGTATGTACTATAACATAACCTCTTTGATTTTAACATGCTTTCAGATATTTTCATATTTGGCGCATTTTGGAACTCTGTTGGACGGAATAGCGTTCGTGAAATAGTCCTATTAAATACCACTCGTGCTTTTGAAATTCTCTGATAGATCTTCTCCTCGGTTCGCGAGTCGGGTATTTATTGGAAGTATCGGATGTAGGGAAAACCACTGAAACCAAGTGGTCTCTTTGTACTATCTTATTTATCATATCTGCTGGAAATATTACTTATCCCATCCGTGAACTGAGCAGTTTAAAAATGTGTGATATCGTTTGACATGTATTTGTACGAACTACGGTCAACAATGGCAAATTGAGATACAGTCCACCAAATTTGGTAATTAATTATTAAAATTATATAATATGCACGCGCAACCGCCGATCTGAGTAGCCAAGATCGCTGAAGCAGTAGTACCGTGGCGGTATTGGATCGAAGGATCGCGGTTTCGAGTCAGTCCTCCTCGGGCATGGTTGTTTCCCTCAATAAACATGACTGAGCCCCAGTGGGTTGCAAGTTCGCGTGGTCTCAAGATGGCCAATCTGCGACCAAAAAATGCACGCGCAACCCGCAATACACATAACCGTAACCCACACTACCTTGCAATACACTTTACCGTCGTGCATAATTCGGAAACCATGGCCCTTGAAACCGGATTTTCGAATCCCTAAGAGACACTATTTTTGTTTTTTTATGTTTAAATCTAGAAAAATGATCTTTTTATAATTATGGCTTTATTATCACGTTTTACGAAGGAACTTGGGTTTCAATATTACGCTTCTTTCATTTTTTCAAAACGATTTCAAAAGTGCTATTTTTTTTGGAAATAGCATTTTGGAGAAAAATATTTCAGCTTGTTTATCCCTTTTTGGCGAGTTTGGGCACTTTTTCACTTTTTGGCGAGTTTGGGCACTCCAGCTATCAGAACTTCCTATTCTGTTCCCCACGGGAGCCAGTGCACTATCCGTCGGTTTAACGTATTCCGTAATAAAATCCAACCTCAATCAAATTTTTGAACTCCCAGTTTAATTTTCAAAATAACATGTGCGGGAGCATACGGTGAACACACAGCGAGTATGTGGGGTTTCATTGTGGGGGGCATTTTCGAGAACATGCGTAACCCGCAACAGTCGGCAGCATTTTTGAATTTATATCTTTAAATAACCCCTAAATGTAGCGTTCTAGGGCATTAAAAACTAAAATATTGAGGCCAAGGGCCTCAAAGAAACATTTCTGTCACGGTAATCTACAGGATGAGATCTTCTTGGACATTCTATTACATTTTTGCTGGTCCGGAGCTTCTTCATTACCCCACCTGCACAGAGAGTGCAGAATTTGCAACTAAATGTGAATGAGAGGGACAGAGAGAGAGAGAGAGAGAGAGAGAGAGAGTCAGACTGTGACAGGAACAGAGAGATAGAGAGGCAGAGAGAGAAAGAGTCAGAGAGAGAGAGAGAGAGAGAGAGAGAGAGAGAGATGGAGAGAGAAGAAGAAAGAGGGAGATGAAGGGCAGAACATCTGCCGGGTTCCGCTAGTACAATATAATATTGAAACGCCCGTGCGTTAACACGGCACTCTGTTTGGGGAAATATGCAAGAATACATGCGGGGGGTAGGTAGAGTCTCAGTTCTTAAGCTGTATTTTACAAAATGAGATCCGTCTGTTGCATCTTTGGAAATTTAGCTCTTCTATAGCTATCCCCACTCTGTAGCATGCGAGGGTCTATGTAAAGTTAGAAATGCAGAAATCTATGTAAAGTGAATTGGCGCGCCAATGAGCCAGACATGCCGTGGTAATAATTCTTTAACATTGAATGAGGGGATGTTCGTTCGAAGTCACGATACTACGAGAAGCTATTTTCACCTTCAGAACAAGGATTTACATGGTGCGGAATGCTAACGCGGATCCAGCTAGTATTATTCTTCTTACTGTGCCCCACACTTGACAAGTCAGGGAGCTTCCGCTCATTTATTAATATTAGTAATTAATATTTACAGCCTAGTTTGTTTTTCAAGAGTCGATCTCCTCAACATTACAAAATCCTCACGGTGTGTGTTTAGCTCAACATTACTGCTGCAGGGAAGCAGCGACTGTGAACGGGAGATCGTTGGGTTCGAATTCAGCCGCTGTCTAGAGGAGAATCCTAGCGACCGGCTGCTCTGATCGATAGCTTTCGGTTTGTTTTTCCTATCAATATGAGGCGAATGCGGGAATATTTTCGAGAATGGGCCACTGACCGCGATTTTTCCTTTCTTTGCCTTGTCTTATCCTCTCCCCTTGCAAACTCGCACACTTACACTTACAGATGGCAGCACAGACCACACATGTCGGGAGCTTAGAGCCAGACGGGAACAGGGGGTTGATACTTGGAGGAAGAAATCCCCCGCAAGCCGACGTGTATGTCGGTTTCGTTCGCCAGCCATCGGGTGAGGAACACCACCACCACTTCCCAGGTTAGTACATTCACTATAATAACGAGACTAGCAGTTTATGTACCAGGTATGTACTATGTATCTTATAATTTGAAATTTTGGGAAACTGTAGATAATTTACCGGGCTACAATTTGTATTTAGCCCTTCTTATGATCTGCGTCAGAACATGAGATATTCTTAAAAAACGAAGGAAAAAGTATTTTTTTCTATTTTTCCCTTGTTTTTTGTTCATTCTAACCCATATATGCCCAGTGTTGCGTTTTCGCAACAATGTGCAGCAATGCATACTTTTAATTTTCAAGAATTTCTGAGTAAGGCAACAATGCATATTATGATCTAATCTTGTAGTTAAAGGTTCGGGACACAAGTTGGTATAGTGTAGTGGTCGTTATTCGTGTAATCGTTGCTCTGGGGTAAACTGTGACTTTGAAGATGGAGGAAAAGAGACGCCACCCAAGTGAAAATAGGTAATTTTTTTTTTATGTAATCAAATATTTTTATTATCTCAGTGATTTAGATGTATTATTCTCTATTTTAACACGAGAATATTATTAGTTGCTCACATCAACCATTATACGAAAATTATTTGTCGTGCGATACGAATGTTGCGAAAACGCAACACGGCATTTATGACACTATTTCTCCAGCAACTTGTTTTTTCAGGACACTTACTGCTGATGAAATTTTGGCTATGCTGGAAGATAATTCGGAGTTGTATGAAAATACTGATAGCTTTGGCATATTTTTTGCTCCTCCTGACGTTAGGGTGGAGACAGACGAGGATAGTTCTGATGAAGATCTTGGTGGAACATACAACAATTTGACAGGTAAACTGCTAACTGCAGAAGGTGAACTGATGATAAGAAAGGATAGGAAAAATATCTATCAGCCAACCACATCTTATTCATTCTTACAACAGGAATATGGGAGGAACTGATCTAATGGATCAAAATATTAGCACATATAGGACAAACATTCGCAAAATATTTGTGCTTTGTATATTGTTAACCTACACGTTTATAAGTACATTAGTATCATTTTTTGTAAGTATGAACTATATTGGCAGCAAAAAAGTTCTGGGATAAGGGCCAAAATAGGATATAAACGCCTGAACAAATTCTCAAAATATCTTAATCGTTTATAGAAAATCGCAAGGATAATTTAAGTCAATATTCATCGGCTAATGTGGTTAAAAAATTTAAATTATAGAAGAAGCTAAAAAACACGTTTTTTTCATTTATAGGAAGTAATCAAGGAATGTTTATTAAAATCCGGCGAAAAACTTGCTTTTTTACCATTCAATTACGATTTTCATCATAAAAAAGTTTTATCCCCTAGAGACATATTTACCTATCTTATTCCGCTACTCACTTTTAAATTAAATCATGAAATTGCATAGATGATAATTAATTTTTTGAAATAATTTATTGTAATAAATGTTTTTACTCCTAAAATTTAGTTTATAATCACAAAATTAAATTAATGATGTCTTTAATTCGGGGGCCACATATTGTGTTGGTCCAAGAGCCTCCTCTGTTGAACTTCTGCCACTGTTCGCTGGGCACTTTTTGTACCAACTTCTACGCCCTCGGGGCAGCCATAAATGACACTACTGCTTGTCTGATATGTTGGCGTGTGTTCAAAATAATTATTAAGAATATATTTTTGTGCCAAAAAAATTTTTCTCGCGTACTACTTACATAATATAGATAATGTACTGTAATACTGAATAGTATTGTAATACTGGAGAGGAAAATGGCGACTTTTCGACAGAAAAACTCGAATTGTGGGACCCTGATCCCGAAAACCTAATGGTACTACAACAGCACATATTTTCTCACGATATTGTTAATGGTTATGTAACGTTATAATATCACAATTTCTGTCAAACACTTCAACAAACATATGAAAAATTAACCGTAATTAAAATTATTAGTTTATATTGGTATATTAGTTTATACTGTACTCGTGGCTCATTGCAAAGTCGCAAGCCTTTCACCACTGAGATCCGGGTTCGATTCCCGTCGAATCTCATGTGAAATTTGTTCCAACAAAACGAGTTCGGCTGCTTCACAAGGGCTAGTCCAACCCCTGTGAAGTGTCCTAAACCCTACCCCTATCCTTATTCCTTCCTAATTCTGGCCGCTGGGTAGTGACGTAGGAGGCGCGTACGCGGAGATGCTACCTGGCGGTCCTCTTGACAACCGACTACGACGAGACGCGACAGACAATATTAACAAGCGCTGTTAATATTGGGAGGATTACTCCGAGAAGCGCAAAGCGCTCAACGCCCCCAAGGGGCTTGGAGACGCGTTGCAAAGTAGATGCAACAAATTTAAAAAAAAAAAAAAAATATTAACGCGCACCATCGGCGGCCATCATGATCACCTTCTGTTAGCAGTGCGGCGTTGCAACAATCGGTTTCAACATTTTCTCAAAAATGGCACCAAATTTTTCCAATAGATGGTGCTATGTGCGCTGTTTAATAAGACGTTAAGTTCATTTTTCTGTAGGCATTATTCCCGATCGCCGTAACTTTTATTTAATAAATGTGTCATGGCGCCACTCTCGTTCTGCCATAACATTAATGCATTTGTTTTTTCAAAAATTATACTTTTTTTAAAAACCTCTCAATCCGTGAATTGGACATTTTCGTCGATTTGTATGCATTAATACAATTGCGAGTGGAAGTGCTTAAAATGATTTTAAATAAACATTTTCGAAAACTCAATAGATTCCTGTGAAAAAGAGCTTCAAATTTCGCATTTACAGTAATGCTTAATAGCCATTTTCTTAAAAATGGCTTCTAATTTTTCAATGAAAATGTCTACTTAGGACGATTTTTTACTCTTATTTAATATTCTTGAAGTAATAATTCGGTTGTACTGCTAGGAAAGCAAACAGTTGAGAAATCAGTTATATTTAGTTGAGTTCCAAGACTCAATAGATTTCATCCAATATAGAACATTGAGATACAAAAGAAACTGAAGCAGTGGGGAAGCCGAAATGAATTGGGTGCTTCACGAGTACTGGATTTAATATTCCAAAGTAGTTTCAAGTACATCATCTGTATAATCTTAATAAACCACGTCAGTATTGAACATTTTTCTTAGAGCAAATATTGTTGCATCTGTTTCGTGGGTTGCATATTATTCCCGATCGCCGTAACTTTTATTTAATAAATGTGTCATGGCGCCACTCTCGTTCTGCCTTAACATTAATTTAATAAACAGAAAAAGTAATGAATTTAATTTTTAGGTAATAGATTAGTAGTCAATGAGTTTTTAATTACACAGAATTGCGACGATTTGCCGCTTTTGATGAAAATGGGTGATTATGAATAAGTTTGATTATACACTTTTTTCTATCACGCACAGTTTTGCAAAATTTTAGGTTTTTTGTATTTCAAATTAGTTTGTATTGTAGATTAGATTCTGTCAATCCTTTATGTAGTACGTATTACGTATAAATTTTAATATTATTCAACCATAACGCCCATTTCCATGCCTATTTTCATTTGTGCAACCCTTACTTGTAAATCTCGCGCCAATTTCTCTGGACACGCAGCCTGCGAGCTCTAGTAAGCTTGTTACCTTGTCACGTGCCTGCCTCACAGTAGCCGCTTTCGTCCTCCCGCTTCTGCTGTTCCGCCCACTGCCCTCGCGGAGCGTGGCGGCGGCGCGCGAGCCGGGCAAATTCCCAGCGTCTTGGCCCCGCGCCCTCCGGGGCCCCGCGGCGCGCGCTATCGGGGGCGGACACGCCCTCCCCCTCCCCCTCCCCCCTCCTCCTCCGCCTGCGGAAGGAGGGTCGTGCCTTCGCATCCCGCCCGCGGCGGAAGGAGCGGTGAAGAGGCCGGAGATTTCGACAGGCCCTGGACGTGCGCTCTAGCCTAGCGAACCACACCCACAAAACACACGACTTCATTTCCAGCTGCCAGCCGAACCGGTGGCAGCTGCTTCTACCGCAAAAGTCTTCAGTTCGTAACTGCCTTTGTAATGTAATGTCCCCGTAATGTCTTAATTGCTACATGTAAGCGAAATACAACTCATGAATACTTTTTTATTACTTTGTTTGACGAACCAAAAATGTTTCGTATTTCGTTTTATCGTACCTCATGTTTATCACGGTAACTAGCTTACCGTGGCATCACCAGCAGGTATTTTCATAATTAAAAGCTTTTTTATGTTTTATAAGTTCATAATAAAAGTACATTGTAAACATATTACAGTTTCTCATTTTCGGGCACAGATAGAATACTTGTTTAAATTTTGCTTTGCAAATTATATTTAATAATTATCAATCTACTGAATCAAGTAATACGTCGAAACTATTCACGTAAATATCGTATAGTTATTCTTTGCGTTTCAACAATGTACTCATAAGTCCATTAAAACCATCAGAAACACGTGGTTTTTAAGATATTTTTCCAGAATATCCTAGAGCTAATAATTCTGCCGAGAGGAATTGAATGAGCTATTGCCCACCTCTGTATGTGCTGTAATTCACCAAAAACACGTTTTTGTCAAAATATAATTCACGTTTAAGAGAAATTTGTTTGGATTTTTTGGAGGAATCCATAAAAAAAATTAGTTCTCCATGAGGAGACTGAAATATATCGAGTAACATTTCTGGCGGGGTGGGGTGGTGAAGACGGAGTGGGGGCGGAGCGGGATTGGTAGGGGTGGGGAAGACGAGGTGGGGTGAAAAGACGTGGTGGGGTGGAGCGAGGCTAGTAGGGATGGGGAAGACGGGGTGGGGTGGAAGGGTTGGGGTAAAAGGGAGCGGGGCGGGACTTGTTGGGTTGGCGCGGGGCGGGGTGGGGGGGAGCGGAGCGGGGCTGGTTGGGGCGGGGTGGGAAAGACGGACTGACGCGTTCGGTGAGGAGGGGTGGGGTGGGGCAGGCGTTATATATTATATTTAGTATGTTTAATTATAGTTTTTAAGTGGTTTCAGACTAATACGTTTCTTAATAAAGCATTTCCTTGAAAACAATTGTAGTCAGTATAAAAACGATAGACCTTTTAAACTTGGAATGAATAAGCTTATTTTGTACATTTGTAGGGAAAGAAAATATTAATAAGTAGTAGATGTTCTAATTAATTTGTAATCTCAATCAAAAACTGAGCTCCCAGGGGCCTCCATGAATGCTCGCTTGCTGCGAATGCCCCCATGAATGTGCGTACATCCATTACTGTGCCTGGCCAAACGAAAACGTTATTTAGGTAAACAAGAACACACTTTTACAGAATAGTATTCATAATATCATAATTTTTCCTTCAGAAGAGGAAGTAGCCCGACCGATCATTGCAGCTACTGCCCTTGACAAGTCCCTTAAGGATACACGCTTCCGCTTGTAAATCCTTTTCTGTGCCTGGACAAACAAGAACACACTTTTACAAAGTAGTACGCACAATACCAATATTTTATGTTATAGCATCGCAAGTAGCCCGACCGATCATTGCAGCGACTGCGTGACCAGGAATCCTCCATTAATACACGCTTTCGCTTATAAATTCATTTCTGTGCCTGTGGAAACGAAGATTAAATGTAGGAAATCAAGGACACTTTTTTAATACTATTCAGTATCACCTCTTTTAACAGAAATAGTGATGGATCTATCATTCCCTTACATTATTCTCTGTAACATATCATACATCGTGGCAAAAACGATGGTATCTTCAAAATTTCGAAATTATCTTGTGGAAGAGCAACAGTACGTTTAAGTTTAAAATTTTGATTTGCGTTGTTCGATTATGATGCGCGGTGTTCGATTAGGGGAGGGGGGAACCCACTATAGGTGTTTCCACGTAAGAAAAGACCCTAAAAATTCAAGATGGCGGAGTTTCGGCACTGCCAACCTCATCGAAATAAAACGCGAAAGCGCCGACGCGACTTGTTTAAATGTACGTAGTGGCCTTCAAAAATCCAGATATGCTGAAATGATTTGTTAATGTTGTTGTACGACTTATAAATCGCAACAGGCATATGGTAAAATAATTTAATTTATAATTTATATATGAAATTTGTTTTTATTAATTAATTATAATATTAAATATAATACTTTTAATTAAATTACTTATAAATTTAAAAATATTTGAACTCTCAGAATTAATAAAATCTTATTGAAACTGAAGAATAAATGAAATAGTAGAATGTTATTTTATTATACAATAGGAAAAAAAGGTAATAAACAGGGAATTTATAGAATAAAGATGAAATGAAATGCAAGACTCAAAATAATTTTAATTTTCAAACAGTACACAATGAAGTGAAATGAAACTATTCTTTACTGAACTAGAAATATTTGTATAATAATGGTTTTATGCACGTAATATCGACACATGAAAATTGAATTGATCAGAAATATGATTTGATATAATACGAAGGTTCAGTAAAGAATAAACTGATGCACCATGGGTGGTCAATTTTAATGACAAATTGCAAGGAGCAGTCATTAAAATTTCTTGAACACCGATGGTCCACAGCAATTTATTTTCACAAAAATTATTGAATTTTTACAACAATTTTAAAGCCTAATGTCCCTGGGCTTACAAACATTACAAAACATCCCGGCATTTACCTTAAGCGATCGGGGAAAACAAAGGAGTAAGTATGCTACCACATATATTAAAAAAATTGAATAAAAAAGTGAATTAATCCTCAATTGGATTGTAAAAATAGTATCATTAAAAATCAACATTAAGAAATTTGGCTGACGTTACAAATTAATAAACTACTTGAAAATTTTACATATATTGATAGCATACCCATCCTCCCGATCAGGATGACGACTGAGGGCCGATTTCTAGCATGCATACAGAAACATAAGTCAAAATAATGGAGACATTTACAATACATAAAATAATATACATAAAAAATTCCTTATTTAGAAAATGAATAATCTGGTAAACACAGCAACCCTGCAACATAGAACAATCAATGCAGTATCTATTGTCCAATCATGATAAATTCAATAAACAGACATGTTATTGTTATAAGTTCAAAAATTATTCCTAGGAAATTATGTTCTTGCAATGAAAAACAAAAAAATTAAAAAAGGAATTATCACATTTAAATAAAAAAAATTGCTACTTAACTTTTATATTACTTCAAACTCCTGCAACATATGAAAAACAAAATTGTCCAGAAGAAAAATTGGCCCAAGAATTTTTGCTTCACATTACAGTATTCAATATAGTAATATGTAACCAAAAAAAATTTACCTATAAAACCAATAAAATTTACAAACATAAATAGAAAATCATTGAAAAATAACTTTAAATGAAATGTTAATAACCAAAAAGTAATATAGCGCATCAGTAGTAAACATTAAATTTTACTCTATATCATGCCAAATAATATCATGAAAAAAGTACTTCTAATTTCACTTAACAACTGATTACCATTTGAACAAAACATCTAAATAAAATGATGTATGTTCTGAACTCCATTATTGCATATCTGAAACATTTATAAATGTAATGTATGTTTCACACACATGTCAAATCTTTGAAGTGTATTCATTTATATCACTTAGCATCCGTATTTAAACTGAACACAAACTCAGACGCATTGGCAGTAATGATTAATTGTATTACAGGGATAATGTAAAGGAAATTGATTAACTGTTAATTCATTGGGGTTAATTAATGTTAATGAAATGGTGCTCTTAACTAGTGTCTTTAGTTGAATTGAGAAGGCAGGAGTTCACTCAGGATCTCACACTCATTAAAACTATTAATGCACACTCACTTCTTTCACATTGCAACTGTTCTCAGACCAAACAGACTGACTAAAGCACTGGCAGGAACAATTGACTTTAATTTAAAAATATTAATTTATAACCTGCAATAATCACACACCTATAATCAAGTAATTCAAGCAATACCTTTTCTGGGGCACAGTGTAACCAAATGTTTTCTTAACTTGACTTGGTGGTTGCTTTACAGTGGCAGGAATTTTATAATTTGAGACACATCTGAAATATTAAGTTACATATTTTACAAAATTATTACTTTTATTCCAAACGCTTTAATGCTTACTCACTGTTTTCACTTTTGCAACCCTAGTCGATCCAAACGCACAACTGAAGCACTGGCAGGAACAATTGACTGTAATGTAATAATATTAATGTAATAACCTGCAATAACCACAATTCTATAATCGAGTAAATTCAAGCTATACCTTTTCCGGGACACAGTGTAACCAAATTTGTTCTTAATCTTGACTGGGTGGTTGCTTTACGGGGGCAGGAATTTTATAATTTGAGGCACATCTGAAATATTGAATTACATATTTTACAAGATTATCACATTTATTCCAAATGCTTTAATGCTTACTCACTGTTTTCACTTTTGCAATCCTACTCGATCCAAACACACAACTGAAGCACGGGCAGGAACAATTGACTGAACATTGGGAGAAAGTGTTAATGAAATGAAATTTTCTTCAATTCTCAATGGAGTATTTTCCAGTTCTTACCTGTTCTGTTGCACAGGGGGTCCCAACATGTTCTCTAACAACTGTGGGTGGTTGCATTAATGTCAGATGTTTCTTGAGATGAAGTTGTGGAATCTCTAATATTTTTTTCAAATTTTTCACATTGAAGATGTTCCTGGGATTGGCTCAAATGGAATTGTCTCTCTTTCCTCTCCTGTGCCTTCTTCAGCTGTATCAGTTCCACTAGCACTGCTCAAATTTACTACTATTTCTTCATAATCTTCTTCCACTGCCTCTTTTTCATAATACTCTTCAATAATTTTTTCTGCATGTTCCACTGAATTCTTCCACATTTCTGGTGTGACCCTGTTAATGCCATAACATAATTTTCTAGTTTCTTGTTTTACTAATTTTGAAAAAAATTATAATCATAACTGTTATCATATATTTACCATTTTTCTATAATGGTGTATTGAAAACTTTACCTGATTTATTGCCTCATTCCACACAGCTTTAGTTCTCTCCATTCCTTGCCCTGGCCTTTCACATACAGTTTTGTGGTAGTACCCTTTTGAAATGCCCCACACATGTTCAATAGGATTGAATTTGCAATGATATGGTGGCAGCCTCAAAACTGTGTGCCCTTCTGCAGCCAGCATGCCATCAACTACATACCTTTACCAATACATTGCTGAGGTCAGTTATTTATTAGATTTATATATCGTTTATTTATCACAAGTGTAGACGCATATATTTGTACATATTTAAAGTATATATTTTAATATTTAATTACAATGATGCAACAGAACAAGATAATATGATGCAAAATATTAATGAAATGTATTCTTTAACGCACTGATATGTATCTCGTGGTACCTTTTTATCCTTTCACAATGTTGGCTCGCCAGGGCAACAAGTGAGATTTTATTTGCAGCTTCTGGCACTCGTACTCCTCGCTGGTTCAGCCATTCCTAAAAATAATTTTCTTTAGTTACATTACTTATTTCATTAAGCACAATAGTTTCATTTCATTTCTGATACTTACAATCAGTTGATCCTTTCGCCACTTTGTTGTTGGATGCCTCTCTACCTGCCTTGAATGGTATGAAGCATTATCCATGACAATGATGCAAGGTCTTAAATTGCGAATGCCAGGAATCAGTTGTTTCTTAACCCAGGATTCAAAAGTAGAACTTTTCATTGCTCCATGATAATCTTGCCCCCTTTTTAGGTCAGTAGCATATATCAGACCAGCACCTACAAAATGTCATGCTTCGTACACATGCCTCAGTTTGTACATAATTAATGCCATTAAAACTGAAAACATTTGTGGTACAAAACCTTCTCTCGTTCCTGCATGAACCACAACTAGCCTCCTTCCCTCTGGTGGTCTTTTAATTACTCCTTTACTGGTGCCTTTAATGGTAGTTGCCATGAATAAGTAGTTGAACCTAATGAAAATGATATTTTTGTCTCATAATTTTTACACATAAGTAATATACATTTAATATATATATTTTCAGTAATATACATTTTCAAAGGGCTCTTTTACCATTCATATAGATTCATGTCTCATCAAAGTACACTACAGTCTTTGGGTTTTGACTTCTCTTTTATTACTAGCAGTAGTAGCTTAGTAGAAGTTGCAGCAACTTGCTGAATTCTCTTATCATATAGTCTGCCACAAAATATAACCTCTTTACAATTATTTCATTTGACTCACAAATACGAATATTTGGGTCTCCTTTCCTCCATGCTAAACCATTTCCTTAATAATTCTGTACAATGTTGTGCATGACCCTCTGAATGAAAAAAATATCATAATTTTCCTTCATGTACTGCCAAACATCTGTAAGTGAGAGTCTTCTGCCTGTTGCAAATGAATAGGTCTTTAGAAAGTCTTCAAAAAGTAAGCCACATACTTCATCATTACTCTAAATATAAAATATCTTACCATTATCAGCTTCCTGGTAAATATATCTGCTAATAGTTTCTCTTGCAAATCCATCAGCTGAATCTCTCACGGTCGTGAATGCTACCTCTTCTTACTTTTAATAGATTTTCCTGCCTTATAATCCCTAATAACGTTTGCCAGAGTTGTATAAGGTCTCTGTAATATATGAATATATTTCAATAAAATAATTATGATTCACACACACATGTTCATTGTGAAGACGTTCTTGAGGCATGCAATAAAGTCAATAATTATTGTGACATTGATGGCTTACCCCCACAATTACAGCTACCTTTGCAATGACACTGCTCTCAAGAAGTTTCACTTCTTTACGAGATTTTTTCTCTCTCTTGTACTTATAAACATTAAGAAGGACCTGCCTTTCACCACTCGACAAAATCCACTTCCCCTTCTGCTTCACTGGAGAGTTATTTCTGGAATTACCTGACATTTCTAAAAATGTCAAGCCCAGCGCACAATAAGATTTTCCTTAGGAAACAATTCCCGCACTGGAAACGCAAAAAAATGGCTTTTTCAGCACGCAAGTGCGGGATGCGGCTCACTCACATAAGCTCACAATCTCACACGTTTTGCTGGTTGAAACCGTTGAAGTTGGCACAAATTCATTTCGCTCGCATGCATGCCAGTCTCCAGCCAAAAAAAAGTCCCTGGCAGCTGTACTTCCATTACGTGGGGAATTTACGTTGGGGTTGGCACCTACTTTCTCCAACTTAAATGGTAATCAAAAGTCCCTAAGTCAATGTAGTATGTATGGCGGGTGGTTTACGGGAGGTTGGTATTGCCAAGCTCTCTGGGTCACATCTTACGTGGAATAAATCTTATAAAGGTAGCATAGGTCCAACTTTCATGGTTAACTTTGAATTTTCGATAATTGCGAAAGTTTGAATTATTTTCGGCTTCTTCCTACAACTTCTAAATTAGAAGATAGGGATTTTTCCTTGAAATTAAATTTGTTGTCCGTAATAACTTCTTTCATTAAGTTCATGTACATTGTTTTGAAAATTTTAGTAGTTTTCGTACAAAAGTTGTGCAATATTTGCAATTTTAAAAAATTACAAAAACAAGTTTTTTCTCAAAAACGGGATCCAATTTGTTTCTTTCAACTTTTGGTAGTGATATTGCTAAATGTATCCTGTAAGATGACATAAACGCCATATTGCTCTATTCTTTTGTTTTTTCAAATATTACAAATTTCGCGTATACAGTAATGCTTAATTGCCATTTTCTTAAGAACCGCCTTCAAAATTTTCAATTTATTTAGGACGTTATTTTACTCTTCTTTAATATTCTCAAAGTTATATTTCGGTTCTGCTATTGGGAAATCGAAAAGTTGGCAAAATTTAAATAAAATGTAGTTTGGGCGGCGATAGATAGCAGCTGGCAAGAGGATGGGGCAAGACCGAAAGGCCAGTCCACACCAAGGAAATTAGAAAACTTGACGAGAAAGCCTGTGCCATTCTGTAGCACTCCTAGTTAATTATTTACATGGATAAGACGACAAATGCATAATTTAAGCACTGAATCGATAAGCACATGCGGAGACCACCGCACGCGCGCAGTGTCACGCCTGATCAAGCCCACCACTAGCGTCAGCATATTTGCTGATCACGCATTCTCTATGAGACGCTGGATGCAGTCACCCCAGTGCTTCCAACGAGCTTTTACAGGCGAACTCTACCCTATCTATTGGTGACAATAATTACATGCTCATTTTTGGAAAGATAAGACGCGCCAAATTTAAACTGTTTTGACTTTGATTACAAGTAAATGATCCTAAATTACTAGTGAAGTGGTATTAAAATGTAATATATATGCTTGGAAATTATAGAGGAAGCAATGCTTTCCTTGCTTTCATGGAATAAACGGTCTTACAATATTCTGCGTAAGCAGTATGCGTGGAAGTAAAATAATTAAAGTTAATAAATAATACGATCCATCATCGATGGAGGAGGCAGCGGCTTACGCTACAGCTCTGTGCTGCCAGCACTGCTTTAACACTAGAACGACGGGAGTTGGTTGCCTACCTAGAACGATGGCCACCGGTCAATTGACCGGTTGGCTTTTTTAAATGTTTGTGACGATGTCTAGGAATTGCGATGTGCCCTATTACTATTTTTAAATATTATAGATGTTTTTAAAATAAATTGTAGCCCTAACAATTTATTTTCTTTTGAGTTTGTTCTTGTTACTTTTTGCTCGTTCAAAACAGTAGGAAAAAACGTAAATCATGACATTTCATGGAAATTTTTAATTTTATTGCCGTAAAAGTAAATTAAATTAGGGTTTTAATTACAAAAACATTTAAAAAACATTTCAAACACAATTTTTACAATACTTTGAATGAACTATAGGAAGAATATACCGCCAAACTTGAAGGTGGTTAAAATATGGCTAATCAGAAGAACAGGTCAAAGTTTGCAGGTAAGTGCATCTTAACTTTTACAACAGATAAGTCGCTTCTCACTAATTTATATTTGGTTTTTAGTTACAAACTATAATTACAACTAGATTTCTTACTTTTGTGTTATCGTACAGAGTAACAAAAATTTTTAAGAAAAAGTAGCAAGTTTTCAAATCTTTGCGGAGTCTTTCACTTTTAGGTTCCCTCACATTTCTTGCAAATAGTTTGTTCACTTTGACATTTACCACACACACGTTTTTTGCATTTGTTACATAACTTCTTTGTTTTGTTTTCATTACACAGTGCGATTTGGCATGTTTTACGAACAGCAACATTTGAAGTTTGGACATCATTGGCATGCAACATGATCCTACTGTCTGCATAAGGTTTCGAGATTTCCTTCACAACTTTCAGGATGAAAGATTTGCGTGAAATGTTTGAATCAAAGGCCAGCTTGTACAGGGAATGAGCATTGATCATCGCTAAATCTAAAATATTATAAAATACATGAACGGGCCATCGCCATGTGCCAGCTCGCACACTGTATTTGCGAGTCATTTGGTCAACTGTTCGACTCCACATTTTGTCTTATTGTAAAACAGTACAGTTTCTGGTTTCTTTTTTTCAGTCGCAGTGTTGATTTGTACACCGGGATGCATACTATTAAGGATAAGGACATTTTTGTTAGATTTCGCTTGATAGCTTGTCAGAGTGATATCTTCGTGCTTGTAGATAACAGAGCTAAAACGAACATCTTTAGATTTTTTCAAGGAATTCGGTACTTCTTTCCTATGGCGACTGAGCGTACCGACCAGACTAGTTTTCTTTTTCCTGAGGTCTTTTGCAAGACTAACAGGGGGTAAAGAAATTATCCATGGTCACATTTCTATCCTTGTATTGGAAAGGCTCAACAAGACGTTTTACAACATTTTCGCCAACCCCCTCTGTGATAGGCCTGGCCTCATTCTTGCCTAGGTATGGAAAGGCATTGATGACGTCTCTAATTTTAGCGTCGATAGCAACCCACAATTTAATATCGAACTTATCCGGCTTATTCGCCTTGTATTGTAAAATGGGGCACCTGCATTTTGTTGGGTAAAGCTGCCCATCAACGGTAATATTCTCGCCAGGTCTGTAGCATGCTAAACAATTTTTGACAAACTTATTCCAAAGTCCAGAAACTAAGCATAATTTATCGGTTGCTTTACGGCGACCACGACTGTCTCTGTCATCGAATCGCAAAAAACTCATGATTTCTTTGAACCGATCCCTACTCATTGTCTCTGAAAAAAATGGTGGACCCCATTCTTTATTCCACAGATCACTTACAGAGGGTGATGTAGCTACACAAGCTCCACGTGCATACAGAATAGAAAGAAAAGCGTCTAGCTCTGTTAGTGATAGTGTCCAGGACTCGTCAAGCAGCACTTGACGTGCCTCCTTTTCAGTATAATGTTTGATAAGTCTTAGCATTGGTTCAGTCAAAAACAGCTTCAATGCGCTACTATAACAATCTTTCTCTAAGTGTTGCATAAAAATGCAGACTTGGGCCTATATTCATGTTGCTTTGAAGCGGTTTACAATAACAAAAAATGATAATAAATGTGAATGGCTATTGAGAATAAAAATCAAATTTGGGGTTGAACATTATTTATAAGGTTATAAACAAATAAGGTAAACAAATAAGGTTAACAACAAATTATTTATAAGGTTCAAAACTGATAAAAAGAAAAAAATAACGTCATGAATGTCAGTAACACACAAACAAATGCTAAAACTATACACCGGTCAATTGACCGGAAGCCGTCGTTTTAGGTAGGCTCGCTTGTTTCTCCAGTACCACGCAACATTTTTTTCAAACAAATTTATAAGATTTCTCTGGAGCCTAAAATAATAAAAGTCACGTAATATAAAACTCATACATATACTAGTTTCCTACATACGACAGTTCGAAACTCCTAACCGGTCAATTGACCGGTGACCGTCGTTCTAGTGTTAAAGCAATCGGGCGGTTTGTTTGGCATGTACATTTTACAACGCAGTAACACCGATAGCGATGGCAAACAAATGCAAATAGATCGAAAGATATATAATAGTATTTATTAAATACTGTGATATACTTCAAATATGCTCTTTTAACATGACTTACACGTTACTCCTTGTCTGAACATGGAATGCTGCATGTTCTCCAAATGTTTTCATATCTAAATCTTCATTTCCAAAAATTCTCATTACTAATCGAAGAACTAACGATCCTTTCATCTGTTTTCAAAATTCAACATGTAAATAGATGAGGGTAGATTTTAAGACAAAGTTCACAATATATTTCTCCCCATAACACGTCATACAGTTTTTAACTGTTTTTGACGGAAAAAATAATATATAAATAACTAAAACAAAGCCTCATAATCGTTCCATGTCTGTCCAACAAAGAGAAGAATTCAGAAGAATTTCACACTGATAGATTGTCAAACGAAGCGCGGGAAATTCAAAAATACAATTTCAAAAATTAAATTACGCTAAACTACTCATATTTTAAAACAATTGCACATGACATGTTTTAAAAAACTGATTTTTTAGAAAATGAATCATGCAACAAAAAACATGTTTTTTTGCGACGTTAATTTTTTGTTTGCAAATTTCGAAAATACAGAGTGCGTCGAAAATGAGACCAACATAATTTTATTTGCCATACTTTGTTCAACACAAGAAAACATTAATGAAAATATTTAGGGTCGTTTTTTAAGAAAAAAATATTTAAAATGGTTTCAAAATCGCGTGTTTTGTGCAAAATTACGCAATATACACTAACATTTTCGAAAAGTTGAACCTGACCTTATTTGAAGATTTGTTTCTTATGAACACATTTCTATTATGAAAAAACTCTATTTTCAATATTTTAGTTGTAAGAAGACAGAAAATATTGAACTATTCCAATTTTCGAAAAATCAGGTTTTCAACGAAAATGAGACCTGCACCATCGTCTTTCACATTATTCAACAACAAAATTTAATAAAAACACGTGGAGCCATTTATTTGAAAATGTCCCAGGGGCTCCATGTAAAGTACCCCCAAAAATTAAATATCGGTTTCAAATTCAAGGGGCCGCGACAGCAGCCAGATTGACTGGGTAATATCAATTTTGGAGAAATCGGTTTAGCCGCTAGCGCTGTTCACAGACGGACGGGCAGATTCGTTGTTACACCGTCAATCGATTTTGCAGTGTCAAGGACCCACAAAACATGGATTCTGGCTACACCATATGTTACAGATTTTTTTCTAAATTTAGCAACTGGATTTACCCACACTTTCGTTTCCTGGGTCCTGCAATAAGAGTTTTTCTGCCGAAAATTCGCCGTTTCTTCGCGCAGCATTACATAACTTTCTCTCTACTCTGTATCGAGAAAGTTGTTTTATTTCGGTTGAAGGAAAAATTTTACGAGGTATCATTATCACTTTTCAGTCTTTACAATGAGCAAGGCAAAGATTCCTCTTACGTCTCGTAACTTATCCTTAGTGTGAAACTCCTTAAAACAAAATTTACGCAATGTATGTAATAGGGTTTCCATTTTCTCTCAAAAATTATTTCTTATAGCATAAATGGATGAACTCGTGCCCATTAATGACTAAAATATGGTATATTCCATTTAAATATGGAAAAAGGTCACGCACAAACCATTTTTATTTTTTATGTACTAATACAATTTGGTATCAACATTATCATTTATTATTTTGTTACGAATTTAATATTTACGTAAAAGCCTTTTCTTTTTCAGTTGATGAGTAGAAGACATGTCGTTCAAGAAGAGCTCTTCTAACACCGAGAACAGGGGAACTTGAATAAAGAATTTAGTCCAGTTTCAAGCGTCTTCAAGAAGACGCAACGTGGCAATTTATGAATTACAACTCCATGTCAGTCAACAATCCACAAGGCTCTCTACACGAGAGCTACTCAGGTGAAGAAGCACTTGGTGAGCACGCTTCGTCTGGAGAAGTGGAGCATATACTTTGACGGCAAACGCATTGATGGCTTTGAATACCTTGTCGAGCTACTCAAGAATGAAGTAAAAGAAATTAAGTTGTCTGTGCTGAAATTGAAAGACGGGGAAGCTCAAACAATGGCAGGACAACAAGATGTGTTAGAAGAGTTCAAACTGTGGGGATTAATTGTGATTATTGTTGCCGACACAAGCATGAATACCGACCAGAAGACACGCGTCGTTGTTCGGCTGCAGCAAATGTTCGAAGAGAAAGGTCACCCCAAACCTAAGTTCATCAGTTGCCAACACCATGTGCTGGATCGCGTTCTTCGCGTTGTTATGGACGATGAGTTCCTTAGGTCGACTAAATTACCAAATATCGAGTACTTCTTTGTGCAGGATTTAATTACCAATTATGATAAATTGAAAGCAGCCTTCAGCAACGGTAAAACTGAGATTAAGGAAGCAGGCGGATGGAGAGAGGACATGAAGTTTCTTTCCCACCTCATTCGTGTATTCCGTCACTTCACTGACATGAATGAGATATCATTTGTGAAGTTTCAACAGATCCCAAACATCAGCAATGCACGCTGGAATTCTCGTGCCATTCTTGCGTTTATTCTGAAGCCTGAAACCCGGAACAGATTGCGTAAAATTTGTTCATTTATTTCATATTCCTGGGCTGATCATTGGTTCAGCAGTCAATTGTTCGGCATTGAACATTTTGATGAACTGTCTGTAGTTCTGAAGGACAACCCAATAGGTCTCAAACTTCACAGGAAAGCAGATGAATCTCCAATCAACATTGCCTGTAGCTGTAAGCAACCAGTGCTGTGAGCGTGTGATCAAAGTAATGCAAGACTTGTATAACTCCTGCCGCAACAAGGACAACCTCCCACTGAGGTACATTCTGTCGAATGACATTGTCGTGAATAATTGACTTCCGTATGTGTTTGGTCCTATATATAAAGTTGTATATTATGTGATTCTAAAGCGTGTGTTCAATTTTATTTCTGCTTACATTGGCTTCAAAAAAAGGCAAAAAATTATATAACTTTTTTATAATTGTGTGTGTGTTCTTTTTATCAAAACACCTTGAAAGTAAAATTGTATCTAATATTTAATAAAATCGCATCAAATTATGATACAGGAAAATAAGGTTGTAAAAAAGTCATCACACTAGTGTGCATATACAACGCCACCCGGGATACAGTGCGAGAAAGAACATGCTGTTGTAACACCACTAGTTCTCTTGTGCCAGTGCTAGCCTTTCGGATTTTCCCCACCATCTTTCCAGAAGCTATTTAACAGGAACTACGACATCTACCAGAGCCTCTGCGAAACCTACCACTCCTCTGGGGATATTCCCACTGAAGAGCACCTTGGTGCTCACCAAATATCGCATAAACATATCTCGAACTTGTACCTTTACATACTTCCTTATAGCATTCCTTGCCCCTATCTCTGTGTACCTGTTCAAAGCATAGAGATCCAACTCCTCAATTACACACAACTGCCTGTCATACAGAGATTATGGAAGGATTAGGGCATAGGTATACTTCAGGCGGGACTCCGAATGTCCCCCTCTCGTCATAAACAAATTAAATCATTCATGCCTTACGCGCGTTTCGAACCCACACTCAGTGTCCTCGTTCTTGGGCTCTCGCGCCCTAAGTCTGTCTCATGAGGCCGACTCACTTGATGTTAGGATATGGAAACGTGTTGGACGTCGTTGACAAATTACATAACGCTTAAGAGGGAGGAGGTTTGAGGAAGCGTTACATGATGAGGGTGGTAGTTTGGTGTTACGTTATGCTGATTTTTTCAACATTTGCTGAAATAATTATTTTTATTCAGTCATACACTGCAACATTAAAATATTAACAAATTAAATAAAAATATAAACAAAAAAGTAATGATGTTTCATCAACGGTATACGAGGGCTGTTCACAAAATACTGTGACGTACCGGGAATTAATAACACAGACGACTGTTTCTAAAATAAAAAAATATACATACATTTACACAATAATTTACAAGTTGAATTTACTAAACGATAAATCTCTGGCAACCTTTGTATTCCCTTAGCCGCGAAACCTCGCGACCGTCCCCAGGCCTAGCCCAGGACCACTGCTCTAAAGCAGGCAAGCAACGCCTGGTGCGAAGCTGTCGGACAATGAGTCCTTTAACCACCGTTATCACATGGCCTGACGCCAAATCGGTCTTCGCCTGGAAGGCCGCGTGCTAGGATAGCACCGGAGATATCACTCAGTCTTTCGACCCTCTACATATCCCGCGTGGGCGCCGTCGATGCTGCTTAAAGTACCCTGAGGTCTTTCCCCTCCCATGCCGGCGGGCGTCACGAAGGCTCTGTGGCCAGCTTCCTCTAGGTTCTTGCGACATCGCCCCTGCCTCGCACCCTAACCTTTCTCTATAGTTATTTTCGAGCGGGGCTTCCCTGCCCCATCCCCTTGGCCTATTCAGCGCGTCCTCGGCCCGGCGCGTGCCAACCGCCCCCAACCCCGCATCCGGCTTAAGCGTGGGAGTGTAACGGTTTTTCCCGGCCCGGCTCGCTGCACGAAGCCACAATACACGGACCGACGTCATAAAACAAAATGTACTCTACTTACAAGTTAGATAGGGTCCAAAATATTTTTTCTTCAAATGAAATTTGTTGCCCATAATTAGTTCTTTCCTTAAGGTCATGTAGATTTTTTGAAAATTTTAGTAGTTTTCGTGCAAGTGCGTGATTTTTTGAAAATTTTAAAAAATTACAAAAACAAGATTTTCTCCAAAACAGCTCCAATTTTTTTTAAAGATTTTAGTAGGGTTAATGCCAAACGAACCCTATACGATGTCATAAACCCCGTATTGCTATATTCGTTTGTTTTTTCAAGAATTACAAAAATGTATTTTTTTACTTATCTCTCACGTCGATAATATTTACTGAAGAGGCGATTTATTCACGTTATTGTATTTACGAGTACATGTGCTTTAAATAATGTCAAATAAAATTTCTTGAAAACTCAACAATTTTCTGTGAAAATTAGGTTAACATTCCGCATTTTCAGAAACGATCAAACGCCATTTTCCCCAAAAAAATGGCTCTAATTTTTTCTTCAAACTTTTCCAATGTATACTGCTAATTGCACTGTTTAATAAGATGTAAAGTTCATTTTGGTGTATTCTTTTGTTTTTTCAACAATTACACAAACGTATTTTTTTTAAATATCTCTCATGCCGTTAATATGCACATTTCCATCGATTTGAATACATTATTACATTCGTATTTTACAAATTAAACAATGCAATTAAACAAAATTACAATGCTTCAAATTACTTTAAATGAAATTTTTCGAAAACTCAATAGATTCCTGTGAAAAAGAGCTTCAAATTTTTAATTTGTGGACGTAATAAGAGAATCGATTCCAGTTGGATGCTACTATACACACACACAACAGAGGGGCGCAGATGCCCCCCCCCCACCGAATCCCGTCTGTGTTTCGAGATATTCGATGAATTTGAAACTCAGTACCCCTTGCCTGCAAGTTTTGTCCCGGCCGGGACGTGTGGCCAAATGCAACTCGCGCGAGTATGCGAGTTGATGAGCTCAGCGAAGATCGACAAACAGAAAAATACGAACCGATTGCTCATATCTGGGAAGGGGGACCCGAACGACAGCTCTCACGGGAAACGAAAGTTTCAATCAGTACTATCTGCTTGCAGCAAGGGTTTCTGGCTTCCAGAATATCGAAACGCCTCTTTCTCGAGTACGTTCTCGATGCAAGGGATTTTTGTGGGTCGCAGTCACAACCTTTCTCACATGCCGTTTCCACTAGTTTCTCTTCCTTTTTTGGATCCCTTTGGATTTTTATAGAATTTTGTGGGGACGAAATGAATAAAAAAAATTTACAACATACTCTGGAGTAGTAACTAGACACCATAGGAAAGCATCACGATTTCCCTCACGCCACGACTCGTCCGCCGAGATATTTCTGTGGAGGCGGCGACTTACAAAATGTCTGCATTAACATTTACTTAAACTAAAATCAGTTACGAAGGAGTCGTCATTTTGCTGCAAAACTCCTGCATCTATACATTTTGACTAGTTAGTAATTATTCAGTGTGTCATGATTGGGGGCGGATTTTAAAGAAATGTAGTTTTCTTTTCTTTTCAGTTTAGAAAAATAACGTTTAGTATAGAAATTCAATTTATTACGACAAAATGAAATGGCCCATTTTATTGGTCATTTTTTCTTTTTGCATTTTTCGTTGATTTCGGCTAAGTCATTTTTTTACCTTTTTCTGACATTTTTAGTGCCTTCTTCGTTGATTTAATCATTTTATCATCATTTCAACGGAACTTGCTACAAATAATATTTACAAGATGCAATAAATGTTCTCCACAGAATTCCTGAGTACCTTTACCTGGTAGCCTATGCGATTTCTTCCCTCAGAAGTTGTAAACTCAGCTATTTTGGGTATGTAATCTAAGATACCTGTGATGCCTGTTAGTACCAATTGGTGGTTCAGCTGATTTCAAGATAACTAAAGACAGAGATTTTCTGGTAAAAAACGATCCAAACCAAAAGTTTGAAAGCTGAGTTCACTTGAACGAATACAAGAAGGCCTCGATTACATAAGTAATGTATCCAACAGCTTGAGTTGTTCATCAAACTGATTTTGATCACATTTTTTACATCATTTTTCTTTGCTTTTAAGCCATTTTCAAAACATTTTAAGAGCATTTTATTGATCATTTTTAGCAATGTTTTGCATCAAGCAAATCCACCCCCTAGTCATGATTAACAATCTTACCACATGTTATCTCCAAAAAGTTCCTCAGAACAGTCAGTCATGATCTGACATGGAAGATACTGTGCTTTTTATAGGTACATAGTGTTGTGTTCAGTAGGAGTTCATAGAGAAACTCCCCAGAACCAGCCAACATCACACATTGAGTCTTAATTCCAAATAGCTGCTCTTTTTGGGTGTTGTACATACAATATACGTTTTGTATACATGTATATATGTATATATAATACATGTATACATACATATGTATACATGTATACATACATACATATGTATACATGTATACATACATAATGTTGTATACATGTAACATGTTGTATACAACATATATATGTTGAATATACAGTAAAACTTCATCAATACGGAACGTGCATAATGTGGAAATCTGTCTCACATGAACGTGAATCATGGTTCCGCCAAACCCAATTTCTACTGTATTACATTGTATAATTAGGAATCTTGTCTAATACAGAAAAAAAAATTCTGTACACTTTTTAAACAAAATTACTTACAGTAAATGAAAAAAACACAAGTTTACTTTTGTAATAAATGTATTTAAATAATTCATTATTTTACAGCAACATCAGATATGTACAACAGACACTTGCTTCCATGTTATATCAAAAAACAATATTATTTACACGGTCTTTAAAAATAGCACGCATTACTTAAAAAATTGTAAAAATTACACAATTTTAATATTCCATTCACATACATAATTTAATACAAAAACCTCATAATACACTTTGAATCAATAAGAATTCCGATACAGAAACTTGCCCCAAATTAAATCTTAAAACACTTGTGCAACAGAGATACACAATTAAATAATGACTAATGAACAAATCAAGTACATCAAGTTATTATTTGTGTTTGATTCACAGAATCAGAGAATCTGAGCTAAGGAAGACTGGTCCAGAAAATTATAATATAATGATTGATTTTTCTAATTACAAATAATGATATATGCCAGGTATAAATAATTAAAAAGTGCAATAAATGTGTTTTAAAGGCATATTTTTAATCATACACAAATTGCTAATTTATACTTGCACTAAGACAATAAACATTTTTTTATCCTTAACATGTTCCTCATACAAAGATCACAATTATTATGCCTTCTGAGAAAAATGTGGATAATCCAGAAGTTTATAACCAGAACAGTTTATTGGTTTATATTGCTAATAGTCCAATGCCTCTTACTATCCAGAAAATATCAGCCTGTAAGTCTACAATCTAAATTAAATGTAAACTAAATCAAATTAATGAATTTTAACATTCACATAACTTGAAAACACCATTCAAAGCTTATTTTCAATAGTTAGTAACTTCAATACACCTCAGATTATTTTGGTCAGGGAGCAACTTACTAAAGCAGAACAAAACCTATAAACAGTACTTAGCAAAGTTGCAAAAAAATATTAGCACTTAAGCCCACTTAACAATGCCTCTCTCATAGAGTTTTAGTACAATCAACAAAGCACCAAAACTAGCATACAACCTAACAATAAAAACATCTGTGTACAGTCAAATCACCAACATGAAAATGAAAGAATTTGTAATTTTTTAATATTTTGAGGAACCAAGCAAAACAGCTGAGAAAAATATCTTTCACTTTTACTATTTAGCATTTATATATAACTATTGTGCATTCTAAAAAAGTGACTGTCCAAAAATGTGTTAATTTAAAATCAAAAAACTTTTCCTAAAAACACTCATTCAAATTTTCCAATATGACACAATTCCTCTTTAGTTCTCACAGCCAATACTGCAATTATGATATAAATATTCACATTGACTTTTGTTACCTATAGATGAACTTTGAAGTTCTAATAACACAGGTTAGAATAAAATATTTTTAATTTGAATTATTATCGAAGATAATATTACTTATGAGAAATTACTCAATTGGAAACAAGTTGGACTGTCAATATTGAAGATTAATGGTAGTTAAAAACATTTCCATTCCCATTTATATTAATATCATTATAAAATTGTATCAACCAAAACATTTAGGTTTTGAAACTGATTGATTATAATTCAGTAATTTCACTACACTGCTTATGAAAAAAATGCATGGAACAAAGAAGGGTAT
This sequence comes from Teleogryllus occipitalis, assembly GCA_011170035.1. NCBI lineage: Eukaryota > Metazoa > Arthropoda > Insecta > Orthoptera > Gryllidae > Teleogryllus > Teleogryllus occipitalis. The sequence continues at coordinate 536,524 of BLKR01000141.1, forward strand.
TTTACTACAAACAATGCAATATCTATAACTCAAAGTTGGACGTGCTGATCAAAATAGTCTCAATTTCTGACATGCTACTACCATGATTTAAGGAAATAAAACCATATATTTTCTACCCAGGACGAAAAGTCTTAATTAGGATTTTTTTATTGTTGGTCACATACCAACCTTTCTTCATTTCAACTTCTTTCAAGAAGTTTTCTTTAAGATCATTTGCAATCAAAACACGCAATCACACTAACGGTTCACTGATCTTTCTCCAAGACTCATGGCTTTTGTGGTACTAAGGAACTTGTACAAATTAAAATTTGTTGCTAATATAACTTACTATACACTCACTTCATTTTTATCACATCTGCCAAATGTGGCCATGCACACTTATGATCACAGAAAAAAACATCTAAATCATATGAAGAGCAAGTCAATAATTTTATGATTAACACATTCTCATTTCAGGAATAAAGTTACAAGTCAAATTGGAAAGTGGCTTCTGTAAGTAAAGAACTATAATCTGTCATTCTTCAGCAATGATTTTCATATTATTGAATTCATCCAAGTGATGATGAATATTAATGAAATATGAAATAAATTTCAAATTTTTCACTTTCTATTGGAAACATCAAAAAAATTAACAAGTATGGTTACTACTTTTCATAAAAGTACACTTGATTTCGAAAGGCAACAGTTTATCAATACATGAATACAAATTAGAAAGAAATAGATAACACTAAGAAATAAGTACATACCATTATCAAGATAACATGAACTAAAAAAACTGATACGCACATAAAATGTTTTTAAATTTTTTGCAACAATATTCCCTTAATGAGATGCTCTAAAACACAAAATTTCAAATTTTCACACCATATGTTCTGCTAGATTTGTAATAAACATCCTGATTTTGTATTTATTATAAATTCAAAAACTATGTTTTGCATTCTTAAAATATTAATGCATTACTATGAGTAATCAAGGTAACAGAAATAAACATGAAAAGCAACATTAACACCAATCAAAAGTATTACGATCATTAAGATCACACAGCATTCAACGCAAATTACAAGTCTTAATTAAAAATGTCAAGAAACTTAAAATTATTCTAATACTCAAAGAACCAATTTATGTGCAGACATTTCTGCAGTAGTCTTTTCCTCCAATTACATCAGATTTTATAATAAATATGAATGCAAGCGGTCATTAGGATGATTAATTTTTAACTTGCGTCTTTCTCTGGTTTAGAATGTTCTTACATAACAACCACTATATTGAAATTTACCACTAACACACAAGAAAATATTGAAAAGGATTCTATATTCTTCAAAAGTATTAAATTAGGTAAAAAAAAATTTTAAATTAGCAGTTCATCTTCACATCTCTATCAGGATATAGTTACCAAAAGAGGTGTCAGTCTGTTGGTAATTTGAGAACATTTTAGGCACTGTGGTGAGGAGAATAAAAAAATTGGCATCAATAACAGCCATCCATCCAATCTGCTTTTTGAGCAGCTTGAGGTGCAGTGTACGCAGACCTAGAATTAGGAAAACTACATCTTACATATGTAACAGTGAAATTAATGAAACAAGTCTGAAAAGAGCAACATGATAAAATAGCATTGCTTTTGCACAATGATGCTTTGTGGTCCAAAAAGTGATGAGTTTCATTATGATGTTACATCAAATGTATTTCTTTCACACTTTTACCACAATTATTACTACATTCAAGTGTTTCCAATCATTATATGTATTGATCTAGGATGTGTGGCATTTTGCATATGCTTAATAATTACATAACACAATCATTTGTTCTTTTTGTTAGTACCATTGTTTGGTATGAAACAGGTTGGGAAATTGCTAGTTTTGAATTTTAAAATATTTGGATCAGACACTGACAGCAGCCCTTCAGAATTAGTGAAGTCAGCATGGTATGTCATATCTTCACTTCTAAGAGAAAAATTTGAACATTGTTATGAAGAAAAATGTGCAAGACTTGAATATTGTTTCAACAAGAAGAAAATCAAGATGATTTATAGTGAAAACATTGTTTATATTTCTTATATTTTGATCATGACCAAATCTGTTTTCAATTTTAGATATAGTGTAACTTCGTTAAGATAGTAAGACTTTTTCTTTTCAATTATTTTCTTGATGAAAAATAGCATAATTAATGAAGCAATTATGATACATATTTTAATACATTCATTAAAGCACTAGTGTCTGTAATACAATAGTATATGAAGTTATACTCTGACTGTTATTTGTTTATCCCTTAGTATCTACAGAACATTCTGCAGAAAAACACCTTAAGTGTGTAAAAGTTTTATTATAATAGGTATTCAGTAGTATTGTGCCAAGTAGAGACCCAAAATTCTTTTGAACATATCTTTCACTCATATCTGAAAGATTGAACATTGAAGTGAATTCAACATTTAGCAGTGGCATCACTTCGAGAATTTTATTTCTTTCAGTTTCAAAGGGACTTTTGTGAAGTTGTAATTTAGCTTCATAGGTGAAATAGTTTTTCAAAATAAAGGTTCGTTTGACCCCAGCATAATTTTATTGTATGATTACAAGATTTTTTGCAATTTGGGAGACATTTCCTTTTCCAATTATCATTGATCATTCATTGATCAATCAATAAATTCAAGCTTTCTCGCACAACTGTTTCGTTTCAAAGTAATTTCCATTTTGCATTTATTAATATAGAGCAGGTAAATTACATCAAAGTCACCAAAATTGTTGTCAACCCCTTCTTTCTCAAAGCTCCAAAACATTCTTTTGACTGAAATATATTTTTAATAATTTCTTAGAAGTTTTCATTTCATGAACCAATGAAATGAAAGTAATTTTCTGTAAACATGCATTGAAAATATACTTTCTATACTGTTTGCCAAAATTAATTTTACCCTTAATTTTTATAGTAATTTTTTCAAGCTAGGAGGTCAAAAATATACATTCAAAGACTTCATAAGTTGAGATATTACATGCTAAATTTCAATTTTCTTACTTGAATATTGAGGGAACTATATAAAATTAAGCTCTGGAAATTATTGAACAATACTTTCTTTTCAGCAACATCACCTCACTTTTTGTCACATTTTAGCCATTATATACCGATGGTCAATCAAATTAACCTTTTTTGAAAGCTTTAAAACCTGCTCCTTCTAATGGTATTCATTTGAAAAATTTTGTAAAAGGTCATTTTTCTCTAAATGAAGGTGGAAAATATCCTATTTCAGGGCTTTTTGTCACATTCAACATTAAACTTAATTTGTGAAGTAATGGTATGAGCTATGAGGTTTGAATTATGCATCTAAAGACAATGTTACGTCAATATTTTATGAGTCAAGCTTCAGTTTTATTACTTCAATATTAAGAAATTATTCAATGTTAAAAATCTGTTGATTTTAACCCTACTTTTTTCAGTTAATTTCCTCCAATTTACCCACTGTCCATTAATAAACACAAAATCAACACTAGTTCCATTGTGGAGTGGAAAAAGTTGTAGCAGCAAGCTCAGTTTTATTTATCAATTACAGAGACGGAAAACTGTTTCCCTCAATTGAGAAAAATCTTGTAGTCATACAGTACAACAACACTACTTGGGGTCATAACCCATTATATCTAAAACAAAATTATTTCACCTATACAGCTAGAACATCACAAAAATTCCTTTGGACATGTGGTCTACTTGGTATTCAAAATTTCATCAAAACGTGAGATGGTTCTGTGCCAAACCACTTGACATGGAATCAAAATTATTTCTTTTTGTGCTGTCTGCTGGATTCAAACCACAGTTTGTGAAATTGGTGGTTATTTAATACAAACTACATTTCCATTTGAAAGATTTTATATAGATTTTAAAGGATACATTGCTTCTAATACCAGAAATAAGTAAGAGGTGTGTTTTGAAAGTACCGTTTTGAAAAAAAAAAACTCATAAAAAATCATTTTTCAAAACAAAATTTATTTTTACATGAAAGAGCGTTAGTGTTATTCTACTAATAGATATTCTACTCACGTGTTAATACTTTATGTATCACATAGTTTATGTACATGGACGAGAGTTCGTTTATAAATAAATAAATAAAAATAAATATTTTAAAAAATTAAATTTTTTTTGCGTCTTCCTACAACTATAATTGTGAAGATACAATTGTTTTCTTAAGGAAATGTGTTCATCGCAAACAGATTTTCAAATAAGGTCAAGTTGAATTTTTTGAAAATACAAGTATTTTTTGTGTGATTTGGTGACAAACAAAATTGCCTGCTCCAAATTCACTGTTTTGTGAACGTAATTCCAGGCAGTTGGATGCTCCATAAGTTAGAATTTGTGGACACTTTTCTAGCAACCGATCATTAGAGAGCTTTTAACAAAATAATATCCAGAAGACGTTGGTAAAGAGTTTATATGGATGAAACAAATCACTAGTTTAGAAATAAGAAAACAATCAATGAGTTTTGTGGCTTTAAAGTTCATGTGAGATGTCAAACATAAAACTGAAAAAAGCTTTAAAATTTTCATTAGTAAAAAAAAACCAACAACGTTTCTTTTTTGTTGGTTTGAAATTTTCAGATGTTATCAGAGCAAAAATCAAAACTCATAACTTACCTCACTCTAGGAGCAGGTATGCGGGATGCAGGTCTAGGAATGTTACTGGCTCCTGCCGTGGATGGGCGACTTGCAGTTCCTGGACGGACTGTTGGAGGCCGCAGACCAGACACTACTCGTCTTTGTCCCCCTCCGGCCAACTTGGTTGCAGCCTAATTATAACAATATTAAGTTATTTCTCTCGTTGTGGTAATGTTCCTCTGAATTTCATGGCAGTGAGATTAAAAACATGAGGGCATTAAATTATACCAAGGCTCCTTAATTTCTGTAAACTGTCCGAAGTCTTCAGCATTTTAAAATTTTTAACGATATGCACAATTTTTATAACTAGAAAGTTGCTGTCAAATACAGTTATTATTTAATACAAAAACAATACCATTTTGCACATACCAAGGTCACATTTAACAAAACAAATTAGTTATAACAATTTACAGCTCATCACGAATTATTCATCTAAAGAAAATCAGCATTCCATGCCTCAAAATGTTGGGATACTACACTTATGCATTTGTGTAATCAGTCGCAACATGACCTTCATCCAACAATATAAATAATTTATTCATGCTAAGTCTGATAGCATGTTCACCTCAAAGACAAGCTGAAAACAGTCACACTGGGGATCTTAAATTCAGATACACCATTGATACCATAAAAGCAGGAAATATCACACAAAATTTGCTAAAATGTAAATACTTTTAACATGTTTACTTTTGTTATAATAAATTTGTTAAGGTATTTTTAATAACCATCCAGCAGAATAAAAAAAAAATCAAAAATCCTCTATGGACAAACATTTTTGATTCACTAAATCCAACAATGCCAACACAAAAACCAATTCCTCCACTATAATAGATTTTATTATTTGCAAGATACAGAAAAATATCCAAACACAGCAAATTCAAAATTTGATTGCCTCAAAATAATCTGTTATTTATACCCAGGTACAGTTTTGATTAATAATTTTTCCACATTTTTCCTTCTCTAGTCCATTGTTTTGATTCTATGTTGCCCATGCACATTAAATATCTTTGAAGAGTCTTGAAATCACTGAATGCTCCTTTCACTGTTAAATCACTGTCTTCATTTGTATCCATTGTCATAGAACTTGTTTTTTCTATGTGACCCTTCATGGCATTTACACATACTAATTAGATTGGACTCTACTAGTCCTTCCTTGCTGCCCGCAGCAACGAAGTATTCTTGCTCAGCAGAATTGATGAACTGTAGCAATTTCTTGAGGGAATACCTTAAACCTTCATTTCACAATAAATGCTAGAAAAATAACTCTTGAGATCATCTGCCTGCATATTCTTAGTGTTATTAGAATCCGTAATACAGAGGTGAAATATTTTTTCATGGAGTTGAATTTCCTAAGTTCACTACAACTGCTGTTGAAAGTTCACTCTAACAGAAACTTAAAAACATGAATGTGACTGAACAAGTTGTTGATAAACAACATTAGATCTTCAAGTCTTTGTATAAACAGATCCATGATTTCAGTAAATCAAATCAACAAAATATCTATTTAACAGTATCAAACATTCACCCATATCACTAGTCATTAAGACAATAATTCTTTAATCCTGTATGGATAAAGCAGTGAGCCATCCAGTTGCAGCAACCACAATAATTATGCAGATTTTGCAACAATAAATCACTGCTCCAAGTTTTGTGACTCTTTAATATGAACTTCCCATACTCTTGGTTATTAGCAGAGGCAGTTTTGTAAAAATGACTCTTTAATGAAGTGACCCTAACAAATGATTTATTAGAAAAGTGCACTCACACACACACTGTAGCCCACATGACAGTTGCTCTGGTCTGGAGGAGGCTGCAGAGCATGGCAAGAAGGGTTGGGGTGAAACAGCGTAGGCACATAATTGTGATATTCATAGATAGATAGATAGATAGATAGATAGATAGATAGATATAGTTAAATAAATATTTGAGCAATGTTGAAAAATTTAGCTAGTTACCAAAAAGTATAAAAACTGCTAATGAAAATTTTCGCAGCCTACTATTAACCTCAATGAGGGGTGAATTTCGCAATTTTTTTTTTTAAACTTATCTTTTTATGGAGTATGTTTATCAAAAGCACATAATAATTACTCTCCCTTGCATTAATTTTGTTTTTGAATGGAAGAGTAAATAATTGGAATTGTCTGCTATTATCTTTTTCACCTGCTTTTATGGTAACAATTTACAACACACTGACATGTGTAGAAAACATTCAAATTTTCACTGAAATCTTTGGGCAAAGTATGAACAAGAACTGCAACATAAACCTAAAACAGCAACAAGTTCTTGGGATGCATGTCAATCATTTGAGGTAAAGCACTTGCACTCGCATTGAAGTAGAACTTTCTTCTCCAAAAATTTGCAAATTTGAAATAAATATGAAGAAGTTTCTCATTGAGTATAAATCTAAATCAAATCAAAGGGATTTTATATATTAAAAAGCTGTTTGGGACAAATGGACTTTGATTACTAAAAAGGCTAAATTCACAAATTTGTTTGGTACTACACACTTTAATACTGACACTCCACTAGATGTGTTAGTTCACCGTTTATTTTGTTCCAAGTACACACAACCAATAAAAATCAAATCACCACACAGGAACATGAAGTTCTTCCTAGAACTCACCCGCTCACTTTCCATATGTGTGCTTTGTTCCTGGGGTGTTTCTTTTGAGAAATTGGATAACATGAAAGCTGCTTAAACATAAAAAATTGAATTTTATCATTACATACAATACTGCTTAGTCTATTTAAGGCATTAAGTTAATTCTTGCATATCTGGTAAATTAACGCAATGTGCATTTCCTGTATTTTTATTGTAGCATGTTTATTTTAATTAGCAATAAGTACTATTTTGGAATAATGTTACATGTTAATTTATCAGACTTTTCAACAAAAGTTTAATTGCTTCTGTATTCAAGCTCATAAAACAAATCATTTATTAGAGTCCAAAAATTACTCCAGATGAACTAGAAAGTGAGAACAATTAGTAAAATATCTCAAGCACAAGAAAATTGCCTATCACCCTTCAAGAACTAACGTTTCATTATCAATCTATGTTGCTCTTTTTGACAAAATTTTTTTTAGTGAAATATTTCTGCTGCATTGGATGAAAAGGACTTAGTGTAGCAAGGCAGAAGAAAGTTGGATCATTGGAAACTCCCTTTTATCAAAACTAAAAATAGAATAAAGTTTTAACCAAACAACGAATGAAAACAAGAAATGATTATAACCTAGAACATTGTATGAATTTTGATCAATGATAATTTTGAAAAATTGAAGAAAACTTCATATCCTTCTATACTCAAGTTGTAATGAAATAGCAGTCAGAATTATAAGTAACAAAATAAAATGGTTGTTTGGTTCTGCAGCCAATGGATAACTTCCAATGATAGATAACTCGCATCATGATTGGCAATAGGCAAATAGCATAGAAATCAAAACTAGATAATAGTAGTTGCAGAAATGATGGAAGACTAAAATTAGTACAAGAAAAACAAGAAGCAACATATTAAAGTGTACCGACTCAATAAGAGCTTCATGCAAGGTGTTAATTCAAAATGTTAATCTTTACTTCAGAGGTGCAATTCTCCTTGGAGGCATTTCCAGGTGCAGATTGGCCCCAATAAAGTATAGATTAAACTTTTGAATTACAATCTTGCACTAAGCTCTTATAGAGGAAACACATTTTGATTAGTTACTCTTCAAATGATTAAGCCTTTCTTCACTTCCTTCATTTTCTGTCCCATATACGCAACCATACCACAAAATTGGAATGAATTAATGGAGTAAATATTAACTCTACTATAAAATTACCACCAATTAATCACATTAGAATAAACTTATCTTCAAAATTTAGCCAAACACCAAATAAAAATAGTTAATTTATATTTAAAATTTAACAATTGGAAGTTTTGGTTTGTTAATGTTTTCTGTAAGAAAATACCCAATGCAGCTAATCAGCCTGTGGCTTGGTGCAAGAATCATCATTATACAGAAATGACACTGCTGGTCCTTGCAAGAAGCCTTAGAAATTACAGTAAAGTCCAGGTGAACTTCCCAAAACCTCAAGCATTAAGTATATTATTGGAGTAATTGCACAATGAATGCAAATTCGGACCAAAATTTGGAAATAAAACCTTATTACTTGCATTAGATGTTTAGGTGTTTATTTTGTCTGAAACACATATACAAAAGGACATAATAAAATATATCTCCAAATGAAATTTCAAAACAACTCTTTGTAAATTATTTTGATGGATGGCGTACTGTTTTTCAGAAGTTATCACATACATCACACTATTTCTCAAATCATTTTTGGTCTCTCGTGAAGTAAAACATTTTGGGAAGCAGAAAATTTATCATGTTTCCTGAAGACAGAAAAGCTTACCTTATAGGAATTAAGGAAAAGAAAATAAGGTTTTTCTCCCCATAAACATGCTAAATATATTGCAATACATAATCAACCACATACAGATGACATTTTCTGTTGAAAATTTTCCTGTTTGGTGAGAAATGTAATTATGCATTTCTGTATACAACACAACTCAATTCAGGAGGGTTGGCTTCGTTCCTAAGGATATAAATTATAGTTAAAGGTACTAAGGAAAAGGGCAAAAGAATTCACAAGGGTAGGACCATCTAGGAATCTCAAAACAAATTTTTAATATGTGAACAAGCACATCATATACTACCACCCCGAAGTACTAACATCATGGACGGGAAAACAATGGATGCACTACGTGAATTTTTCACAATGGAATAAACCAATAATAAAACAAAGGTATACAGGAATTCAGTCTTTTTGTTGGTTCTAAAGAACTAACGAAGTTCCAGCAGCACATACTTTCTCACATTATTTCCAAATTTGCAATTTGTGAAAATTCATCGAGTTCAACTAAAATGAGACCTGTACCAATCTTTTAAGCCTTTTCTCTTGTGTTATCCTTTGAAGTCCTTAATCAGCCTTTAATTCTCTGATAATTGTTTTATAATTCTCATTAGCTTTTTAGTGTCTTGAAAATGGGTCCTGCTATGTTTATCTATAGTTAGCATGGTTTTAAAAAAATTGCAAAGCTTTAAATTCGCAAATAGGGCACTAAATTAGCCTTTAATTCCTTGATGATTGTTTTATAATCCTGATTGGTTTTAAAGTGTTTTGAAAATGGGTCTTGCAATTTTTTCTAATACTTAGCAGGATCCATGGTTTTAAAAAGTTTGCAAAGCCTTAAATTCACGAATAAGGCTCTTAATTAGCCTTAATTTCCTGATGATTATTTAATAATTCTGATTAGTACTTTTAGTGTTTTGAAAATGGGTCCTGCTATCTTTTTCTATAGTTAGGACTCATGATATTTTTAAAAACCGTAAAGCCTTAAATTCGCGAATAGGGCACTTAATTAGCCTAACAACACTATTGAAAGCAGTACTAACTTCCTCTTTCACATCCCTTCTTTGGATAAAATGAGGAATAGTTAACCACAGAATAAAGACACATTGTGCAACTGAACAAGTTGTTTATTCTCAGAAAAAGCAATTTATGTTTAACTCTGGAGTTATCTCAACATCATACAACCAGTCTTCTGACTTTTACTATTTGAACCTTGTGAACCTATAGTGAATGTTTCGTCTTTAAACAGTTATCAGATGTTTACAAAAAAATTGACACCATCAGCTCTAGTTCATCAAGAAAAAGGATTTGGCTGTCCGTGTGTGCCCGTAGAAAAGTCCACAAATACAGAAAATGTTCAAAACCTGTATATCATTGCCTTACCTAAAAATTTGAAAATATTTTAACACAAACTTGCCATAGTTCTTAAATATGTAACATTTTCCTTCAATTAGACTGCAATTCATTCTTGGTTTGACCATTGACACCCACCTCCCGAATCATTCATCATCGTACCTATAAGTTCAAGTTTCATTCTCAGCCCAGGAAAATATTTTTGCAAATCTACCTTCTTCTTCTTCTTCTTCTTCTTCTTCTTCTTCTTCGGCATTTTCCCCTCAGGAGCTTGCTGTTTTCACCCTCCACAACTCTCGATCCTCCTAATCTCGTGGTTTGAGGCCTCTATCCTTCATAGCTTCCTGGATGTATTTTTCCCATTCTAAAACTGGTCTTCCTCTTTTCCGTCTCTCAGGTGGTTGCCATTTTAAGATCTTGTGTGGCCATCTGTTTCCTGACATTCTCTGAACATGTCCATACCACTGTAGTGCTCTATTTTCCAAGGTCTTCGTAATAGAACAAATTACATTCATCCTTCTCCATATTTCTTCATTTCGCACTCTATCCTTGTGAGTAAGTTGTAGGCATCGTCTCATGTAGTCCATTTCCACTGTCCTTATCTCTTATTTTGGGGCCACATTTCTGCTCCATATAGTACTATATTTTCTACCACACAATGGAATATCCTTCTTTTGACATCTTGGCGGATATTGTTCTTCCATAATATGCCGTATAAAGCTTTGGTTGCTTTCTTCCCCATAATTATTCTCGAGTTTATATCTGCAGCACATGTACCCGAGTTGTTTATTAAAGATACAAGATATTTGAAGGTGTTACAGCTTTTAATTTTGTTACCATTCATGTCGATATCTGTTATTCCTTGTCCAATGCACATACATTCGGTTTTATTAAAATTTATTTCTAATCCCCATTTATTCTATTAGCTTTCTTAGCATGTACACCATATCCTCTTCATCTTGGGCAAAGATTACCTGGTCATCAGCAAATAGAAGGGAGTGAAAGGTTTCGTCTCCAATTTTTATTTCCATGCCAGAACATTTTCTGTACCAGTTATAGAGGGCTTGTTCTAGGTAGATATTGAACAAAATGGGAGATAACCCACATCCTTGTTTTAGACCCTTGTTTATCAGAAAGCTTCCCATTAACTTATCTCCAATTTTTATTTGGGCTTCAGTGTTTTTGTAAAGTTTTTTAACCAGATTGATCCACTTTTCTTTTATATCAACCTTTCTCATTGCTTCCCAAATCTAACCTAAGAAAGGTAAATCATTGCTCACTGCAATGACATTTCTGCAATATTATATATGAAGTTTACTCTAATATTAATTTTCTGCAAGTACTATTAGGGAATTGTAACAAATATAGTAAACAATATCATAACAAATAATACGAAAAAGTATGGGCTGCTAGTTGAAAAATGGCTTCCTTTCCAAATGTCCAAATAAAAGGAGTGGTGATCTACTTGTACTAAATCAAAATTTACATTTAATATGAAATCTGCTTCTCTTCTTCAGGACTTTGTGCAAATTAGCAGTTGGTCCACTTAATAGGTGGACTTCATAACCAGGGAACACACTTTACATTTTAAAATGTTGTTGTTTCTTTTTCCAAGTTTTATGATAATACATTAATTTTTATAAATAATACACATTAATAAAAGTTCATTCATACAACAAATCTTTTGAAAAACAACTATTCTGTAAACACTTTTGCAAAGATAATATGCAATCCAAATGTACAACACAAACAGTCCATCCACCATCCACGAAAAACGGAAATTAACTTTGAACACCCAGAGGCGCTTTTAGAGTTCATGCCTAAATGAGAAATTAATATGTCCCACAAATCAAAATAAATTTCCCCTCCCCAATCTTCCAAATAAGAAATTGGTGAAGCATTGAAGCCTCAACATTTTAATTTTTTTTTTAAAAATTGTCCCAAGTGTTGTTTGTTTTCTCATATAGAACAAAAACACTTATACAATGGCATGTGTCTCATTTTCGTTGAATTTGCCTAACTTTCAAAGTGTGAAAAAGGTGAAAATTGTTTCGGCATCTTCCTACATCTACAATATTGAAGAAAGACATTTTTTTTCTTAATGAAATCTATTCTCCACAATAAAGTTTTTAAATAAAGTTTTCTACAATTTTTTCAAAATGCAAGTAATTTTGGGATAAAATAAAGGCAATTTTAAAAACCATATTTTCTCACAAAATGCATCAATTTAAAAACCTTTAAAATTGATAGAGATAAAAGCACTGAATAACTTGGCATAAACATTATTTTGATGTAAACTTTTATTTTTCAAAAATTACCAAAAGTATGTTCAAGTAGTATAACATTATGCAACCTATACAAATAATGTGAAGGAGGCCATACAAATAATGTGAGAAAGTACATTATTTCATTGCATTATTATTATTATTATTATTATAATTATTATTATTATTATTATTATTATCATTATTATTTTATTATTATTATTATTATTTTATTATTATTATTATTATTATTATTATTATTATTATTATTATTATTATTATTATTATTTTATTATTATTATTATTATTATTATTATTATTATTATTATTATTATTATTATTATTACTACTACTACTGTCAAACTGCCTCTTTGTGGAGTATTGTAGATGTGAACAACGAAGTTAAAATATTGTTTTGCAAATGAAACTTTTTAGGAAATTTCTGAAACTTTACCATCCTTAAAAATTTGCAGCCTTAGGTTGCTGCCTGCTAAGATTAAGCATAAAAGCGCCTCTGTGGAAACCTTAACAGCTAGAAATGTAAATATAATTGTGAACTTCAGTACCAAATTTGCACTGGGCAATTTTAAAATTTTTATAGTTACAAATCACAAATACCTCCGGTTTCCGAGTGTCAGATTTCACAGCGGTAGGCTGCATTCCCTTTCCTTCACGACGAACTACTGGAGGAAGTTGATAACACTCTGCAATTGACATGATCATGAATTATAAGAGCAGGTGAGACACATGGAAATTAGATTAGAATTAAAATGGAAATGGTGAAAGTAATGAAATTGGGAAGTCAAATGTAATGCAGTGGAATGCAATTGGGAAGTCAAATGTAATGCAGTGGAATGAAATTGGGAAGGCAAATGTAATGCAGTGGAATGAAATTGGGAAGTGAAATGTGAATGTAACTGCAGTCACACTCTCAAAACCATAAAGAAACATAAAATAAAATGATGTGCATTATAAAAAAAAAAACTAAGTAATCATAGTTTCTCTCTACCTCTGGATGCACAGAGAAGTTTATATTATATTCTTTTGAAGACAGAAAAAAAAATTAAGACAGGAAAAATTATTGAAGTGAATCATTAATGAGTCATACAAATTAAATAGGCAACAATCAATTTAATGAAAACCGGGGCACCATGAATTTCAAAATCAAAATATAAAAATCCTACAAAGGAATAATTCCACAATCCTACACAGGTATGGCACCATTATTTTTGATCTCTTGAAAACATGAGACATTTTTCTTTCAGCAAATTTACCATTATTACCTACTATTGGAATTGCATCTACTTTTCGAATTTCAGCAATTACAAGAGAAAATATCCAACTAATCAAATCTTCCTTACAAAAATATTTGTCTTAAAAATCTAAAACAGCAAGACCTCAGAAAATGATCATTATAGAATTAGTATAAATGAACAGCATATAAAAACATACATACCATTTGCTAGAGCATTCGTCGAACCAAAGGGGCTACTAGACGGACTTGAACGAACAGAACTTCTTGAACTCTTGGCTCGTCCATCCAATGAAGAATGATCAGAATGATCTGATAAATAACCCTGGTGCTGTTCTGGAATTATTTGTTTAATAGGTGAAAGTGAGTCTTCTCCACGCAGCAAATTGATTCCTTGAAAAATCACAACAAGTTATTATCTGACATACCAACATTTGTTCTGTACAAAATTTAATTTGCTTACCATTCCTACTGTTGGTTCGTATTGGCGTTGATGTTATTTGTTTCAAACCTGTCAACCACAATTAAGAAATAAGAAAATGAACACTTCAGAGAAGAAAGTATATTTATTGCTCTTCATACTAAAGATAATTTGCTTACTTTCTTCTTGGAGTCTAGCAATTGTTTGAACATCTCCAGCATTCATCAGTCGAGTAGTAGAAGAGAAGCTGCTGTCAGATGCACTACTCAATTGGTCATCATCTGCACCACTATCACAAGAAGCAGTATGTCCACGATTGTCAGAATGTGAGAAAGTGCAGTTTAAACCAGCTTGTCTTGTCCTTGTTGTATTTAGTGTAGTTACTGGACTACTTGTCCCTTTTAAGAAGGTAGCATTCAAGCACGAATCAGAGGTTTTCCTTGAATTAGTACTTTGGTCAGAATCGGAAGACTTCAATTCACTATTTTCTTCATCTAATTTTACAAAAGTTGTATTCAGTGAAGAATGTGGCACAATCTACAAGAAGATGAGTGCATTGTAATAAAATGTCATCATTCTTATTTATTATGCAACTACTTTCCTTCAAGTACTTACAACTGATTTAGTCTCTGATGCAACTTTCAAAAATGTAGCATTTAAATTTGAATCTTCTTTGCAGAGAGTAGCAGTGAAATGGGTGTTGCTAAGAGAAGGAAGAGTATAATCATAATTCATGCTTATGTCGTCTATCATCTCTGTAATCTGCTTTGACATAAGTTTCTTCCATGGTGTTTCTAATACTTGACGATTCAATATTGATCTCTCGGACATTCCTTCCAAACTGGGACGCGTAATACGTTTCTTGGGCCTTGTAAATGTACGTGTGTCAATAAAACTTTTACGGGTGCCTGAAAGAAAAAAATTGTAATTATTGTGACTGCAGGAACAAGAAGTGCAAGCAAATATCATACGCACCCACAATAAAATAATTATTTAACTTTTTTCTTAAGTAAAAACACATTCACACAGCAGTTAAACTCACAAATAAGCCTTCCTTTTAAATTTCAAGTAAGTTATTTTGAATAAAATTGATAAAATTGTTAATGTAGAGTCAAGTTCACCCTTTGAGAAGAGTGATCAGTGGTACCAGGGAGGGGGGGGGGGGATGGGAGTGAAGGTTTCATGTTCTTGCAGTTAAATTACTAAAAATCATCACTTATTCTGTAATAGGATTTTTTGTGACGTCTCCAAAAATCTAGCTTGTGGTTCCAGATTGTGGAAATAACATATCTACATCGCGTATATTTCACTCCTTTTACACCTCCAACTACTCAGGCAGCAGTCACAATTGAGCCTATTTTGGGTGAAATTTTGTCAGTCGATGTTGGACAGACAAAACCAAAAGAAACAGATCTTCATCCGACAGCCTATGTTTTCTGGAGTTGTCAGAAGAGGTAGTCGGGTACAGTATGACCATTTCTGTATACCATCTGTTTGAATGAACCAGAACATGAGACAAAAATGCCAATAAAGCCAGATTGATGCTTTGCGATACAATTCCAAGTTGAGAATAAGGCTCTGGCATCTTGTTTAACATACATTGTCAAGTCTTTGCAACTCCTAAGTACCTATGCATTTTATGCAAAAATACTTTTGAGATAAACTTGCTACACTGAGTCCATTGATATATCTGGTATATTTTTATTTATATATATATATATATATATATTTTTTATATATATTTTATATATAAATATATAAAATAAATAAATAATATATTTTATATATTATTTATATTTATATATATATATATATTTTATATATATATATATATATATATATATATATATATATATATATATATATATATATACATATACATATATATATATATATATATATATACATATATATACATATATATCTTTCTTGCAATAAATAAAAGATTGTAAATAATCTTATATACTCTCATTTTGCACTCATTTTGCCACTTCCACTAAATTTAATTACATCCACTTTGCTGTATCAGCTCATTTTACTAAATTTACAACTGTTTAAAACTGCCTTTCCAATAGACAGTGAACTTGCACAGAACACGGCACATGTACCCATGTCTAAGCAACAAAAGCTTCTCTTCAAATCAGCTAACGTCCCCACTTTTCTTCCACTGTGACTTTCCTCTTCACCTGAATAGCACAAAATGCCAGTTTAAAACACGTCCTCAAGATTTATAGTACTCTCTGAATCAACCTTCAGAATAAGTAAGGAAACATGTTTACAATACTAATGCCAATATAGTTTAAAATGAAAATCTTGAATGAATGTATGTAAAAGTACATATATTGCAAAAGGAGTTATTAAATTCTTCACTGCTGATTAACACATTAACTTCTATAACAAAATGTATTACAAAAGATCTTAATTGAGGCCAAAAGACAAATCCACTTAATGCTGGACCAAGTAGTCTTTCTCTCTTCATAGTACACAAGGTACACATCTGGTCATTGATCTTATTCAAAAGAATTGTTATATTACTCTTTCCTTCTTTTTTATCACATTAACTGCGTATTCTTATCAGAACTAAATACTTTGTTTGTTGGGTTCTTGCTTCATTTTTGATTTACATTTAACTATCACCCATAATTTTACCAATATTGATAACTCAAATTATAAAACTTTATAATCACAATGCACTGACCTTTGATTTCCAGAATCTATACAAGCACATACAATGCAACAACTGTGACATTTCAAACCTGATTTGCATAGGCATATAACACACTATCTTTACCATTATTTAGAGTGTTATAAGTATACTAAATCAAAAATAGTAAACGTGATAAATGAATGTAGTTATTCTTTAGGCACCCAGCTATACATCAAAACTCATTACAAAGAAATTGCTGAATTACAAGTGTCAATTAGGGTAATTCACACAATTTAACCAAATTGGCTTCAAGAGTATTGTCAATGTGTAAACTAACAATACACATTTAAAAGTCCTAACATCAGAAACTATGACATTTTGATTACAAAGGTAATAAATGCAACTGCCACAAGATTAATCTTTTATGCTTTTCCATACATCTTTCGCTCAGTTATTTACCTTGTTCAATTTCTTCTATTCTATCTATTAAGTGTCTTCGTATACTCTGCATTTCATAATCATTTTGATTGTCAACATCTTGACGTATCCAAACACGTGTATTTTTTGGAACGTGGTTGTCATTTTTGGGCTTGTACAACCTACAAAACGAATAAACAATGAAGATTGTCAACAATTTACATGCCACACATATGAAAGAATTGAAATGTCACTAGTAACACATTTGTGAACTTCAAAATGACATTCAAGGAAAGACAAACGAGCAGTCATTAAAATAATATGTATTGGAAACATTTCATTGCGAAATTCATCTCTACAATCTTACCAAATTTCTTCGTTCTGACAATTTTCCCAGTTCACTTCTTCTGGTTTTAAAAATTCGTCATCCCAATTGTGGTTACTCTGATCCAGTCGGTTTTTATAATATTCAAGGTCTGACAGGGAAGACAAAATGTTTGGTTTAACCTCCAAATCAAATCCATTTCGTGAAAATTGTTGTGAACGAAGTTGCTCGTTTTGAAGTTCCAGTTTCCGGACTTTGTCTTGCAACCTGCGAAGTTCGTCATGAGGATCCAACGAACTTTCCATATCTACAAAGAAACACTTCTAGATTCGTGAACATGAATCCCAATGCAAAACACTATTCTTGAACTGCCTTTAACTATCAACCATTTTATTTTCCAACGTTCCGAACCTAGCACTTGCCGCCAAGTGCCAACTACATGATACGGACGGAACTTGCCAAAATCTACCACCACTGTTTTTCTCCCTTCTTGCAGCCAGTGTCAGTTTCAGGCCAAAGTGAAACATACACAATGTTGCCAAAATACTTTGAGAACGTGAATCGAAATATTAGATCCGATTCATTGTACGGTTCTCACAAGGTGTGGATCACAGTCACGGTCGTGGACACTTACATCACAATGTAAGAAATACCGAAGTCGTGAAATAACTCTAAAGAGACTTAACTCTGATAGTAGGGTTATAATATGAAAAGCATCTAAGCTAATCGGCCTCACTTGTATTTAGCGGCATCGTGCGTGTCATGAAGGAACCTTTCATGGGAGATTTCCTCCAAGCACAAGCACCAGGCATGGTGGAAATAACAAACTAGTGATGGAACAGAATGGTACAAACTTTCTCGTACACATTTTTCTAATTTCCTCGGTGTTGGTTAGTTTTACGGCCTCGCCCCCATCCACGTGGCGGTGCCAATTATCGCCGCCTTATTTTTCTTAATTTAATTTTCTCAAATTTTTTGTTGTCCAATAGTAAATTCAAAATATTACTTTTAAAATATTAAAGAAAAGTAAAACCTCGTCCTGAATGGAAATTTTCGTTGAGAAATTTGGAGCTTTTTTTAAGAAAAAATCGTTTAAGCTCTAGTGTAAATGGAAATTTTGAAGCTTCTTTCCACATGGATCTTTTGTTTTCGAAAATCTTAATTTAAAGTCATTTGAAGAACCTTCAATCACAAATGCAATAATGTATACAAATAGGAGTGGCAGAAATGTCCATATTAACGGGGTGAGAGATATTTTAAAAAAATACATTGGTATAATTTTTGAAAAAACAAAAGAATACACCAAAATTAATTTTACGTTATATTAAATTAGCACTACCTGTTGGAAAAATTTGGAGCAATTTTTGAAAAGATGGTATTTGAGCCTTTCTCAAAATGCGGAATTTTGAGCCGATTTTCACAAAAAATGTTGAGTTTTTGAGAATCATTACCGGACATTATTTAAAGCAAATGTACTCCTAAACACAATAATATGAACAAATTGCCAGTAATGTAAATATTAACGACGTGAGAGACAAGTAAAGAATCTTACATTTTTGTAAGATTAAAAAAAATAGAGATATGGTGAATATGGCATCTTATAGACTGCAGTTATCACTATCCCTACCAAAAGTTTAAAGAAAAATGTTGGTGGTTTTCGAGAAAATTTGGATTTTGTTTTAATTTTGCACATATTACACACAAAAACTACCAAAAGTTTCAAGAAATCTAAATGACCTTAATATAAGAACTAATTATGGACAACCAATTTCATTTGAAGGAAAATCTCTATCTTTAATTCTGTAGTTGCAGGAAGAGGCCGAAAAATTCAAACTTTTGAAATTTTCGAAAATTCAGAGTTAACCATGAAAATAGGACCTATGCCACTTATGTACGTGTATTTTACTCCATTCTTATAAGAAATTTAAAGAAAAAATTGGAGCCGTTTTTGAGACAATTTTGAAAATGTACCAATGGTTTCAAGTAAAGTACTCCCAAATTTATAGAAGTTTTTTTAAAAACCGTGTCACCTTGAATCGGGCCAGATCGACCGGGGAATATCTCCTTTGGAAGAAATCGTACGTATGGTTTAGGTCAGTGTCTGACTTTGACTAATGTACGCCCTAAGCTGTCAAATGTTTTCGCGCCCTTTTGAAATTTGCTTTTTTAACAATAGATTCAAGTTACTTATTATATTTTGAATATAGATATAAAGTTATTAATAATATTTTGTTTAGAAAAGGAGTTCGATATTTATAACCGATGCAAGTATTGTATTTTTATAATATCAAACATTTTTAGGTCAGTGAATTAATAATAAGGTAATTATAAAATAATTTCTATATTTGAGTATTATTTACATTTTGTTACAAAAACTTTTAATAATGAAGTTAAAATAATATTTAGCTGTACATATAAAATATGCGTTGTCATTCGGAATCTCGTTTTCTCGCTTTAGTCTGGGCAAATATCTTAACTTTGTCTTCGAATGTACGCGACCCAAAATGTCATTTTCTATGTATAACAGTGATGTACTCAATGTGTCTTGTTTAGAAATCGATCTCAAATAATTTTTAAAGCACATCAAAGCAGAGAAAGATCGTTCGCCATTTACTTTCGTCACAGACATAATTAAATAGAGTCTTTAAATAATCACATTTACAAATATATCTTGTATCGACAATTCCCTTAATAAAGAATACTCTCCGAATTACCATTTTTTAAACCCTTTTTTCACGAACGTAGCCCTTAATTTCCATAACGATAAAGCCTAATACATTTTCATTTTGTAATCAATAATCTAGTTGTTACTGTAAAAGACAATCCTCTTGGTGCTAAAAAAATTAAAGTCTCCACAATTCTTTTCAGAACATTTTTCCAATATTTCACTTTATTTTTGTGCTGTTTCACAAGCTCTGAATCCTCTCTTTCTAAAACTGCAGACCTACGAACAAATTTTCTTCCACGTTCTTGATGTTCGGAACTGTTATCATGTTGAGAAATGCTATTGCTATTTTTCCAATCGTTAAGCCCTGTTGTAGCGAGGAAAGTAGTTCGTTCATATAACTTGCAAGGACCACAAAAGACATGTCCTGTAGATGGTCAATACACTAACCATAACCTTTTAAGAACTTCACCATTTGCCATTGTTTTGAAGAAATTTGATTTTGATAAATATCGACTTTGATCTGCATAATGCCTTTTAGAGTTAGAAAAATCGATGACATAATTTTTCTTACATCCATCTTCGGCCACCATTTCTCTAAAACCATAGTTAACATTCCAGTGTAACATAGATTAACATCAATGGTTCATCTAACATCCACATTATTCATGCATGGTTGTAATGTGTCCCAGCAGTGATAGGTTCTGAGGACTTCTCAGGTATTCAACAAAAGCATTTCTCTAATTATAGTAATGAAATAAAGTGAATTATAATTGCACACCAGTTTTGAGAATTATCAAAATGTGATAGGTGTACAATATTTTGATTATCGATATTATGAACAGTGTTCCTAATATCCGGAAATATTCAAAGTATCATTTTCCATGTTCCTATGGTAAGAAGCCTACGATTTCATCACGAAGAGGAATAAACCGTCAAAATGTATAGTTGATCTGCCGTTGCAAATCAATATATTTAAAAAAAATAAGGTATTCTGCCATGGCTTCGTTTAGAGCTTCTACTGGACCGATTGTTGTATTTTTTCTTTTAAATGAAAGAATATGATCCCTAGATGTGTTATCAGATATTGTTTGTGTTGATTCACCACCATTTACGGTGTAAATTAATTAATTAAATCATTCTTTAATAGTACGCTTATCAATAGTCAATTGTTTTCTTTCAAAGGGTGACAGTTTCAAAATTGATATATACGAGTATATGAGTCGATAGATGTGTGTTCATGGTGCTTGATGTTTTGTTTTGATTGTTGAGATTTGTTTACAGTTCGTCAGGGTTTTGTTTCAGTGTAATAATTGCATTGAACCATTTTTCAGTTACTATTTATTTATTTAACGTCAAAAACAGTTAAAACTGCGTATGACGTGCTATGGGGAAAAGTGAATTGTGTGCACATTTTCAAAATCCTGTGATCCCTACACTAAGTCATATACTACTTGAATTTTGAATTAAAAAAACCTCCCATGTAATAAAATCTATTTTCAAGGATAAATAAGCAATAAATTTTGGCTCTTATCCATGTTGTCCTTCGGAATAATACTTCCTGCCGCGACAACATGGAAACAATAATTTGAATAATTGTATTTCCCACTGAATTCTAGAAGACGTGCACAGAAAATGAAGTTACATTTATGTCCAGAAGCAAAACAAGGGGCCATCTCAGCATTTGCTCAATGGATCAGGGAAACTGGACGAAAAACCTGATCGAGATGGGGGTCATTGACCCGGAGGCTGTAGTACAATACTTGTTACAGGTTGTTTATACACATTTATACAGTCCAAATGGTAAATAATGCATTATGTATCATTGTTAAAATTAATGTCACTTTTCTTGTGATGCTCAGTATAGTCTCTAATTGTATAGAAACGGTTATGCAGCAGAAACGATTTCACTTGGGATTTAAACTTTTCTATCGAATTTAATCGTTTAATGTCGTCTGGCAAAGTGTTGTAAAATAATGTACATGTATTGTATGTGAATTTTTTGTATTGAGCTGTTGATACTGTCACCTGATGAATACGATTTCTACGTCGAGTGTTATAGTAATAGGCATCGGCATTTTCTGAAAATATATTCCCGCCCTTAAGCAAGTCATTTTTGACAAAAACAACTGATTCGTAAATAAACAGACAAGGTAATATAATATAATCTTTTGTCTATTAAACTTCCAATTACAAAATATTTACTATAATATTTCACGGCTAGGTGAATGTACAGCCAAACTAAAAAAAACTTACAAGAATAAGTTTGTTTTTGAATTATAGTTGTTCAATATTAATTACATAAAAATCAATTTCAGTTTCCTGGAAATTTGGCTGACCTAAATACTTATTAAAGTGTATGCACTGAATTCAATTTAGGAGCGTCGTGTTCAATGTGCATTTAATACTGTTCTAAAGAACTCAACATATGTCGCTATTTTGGCGGCTCAGTATAAATATTATTATTATTATTATTATTATTATTATTATTATTATTATTATTATTATTATTATTTAATTTGTTGCGTCTCCACCTTGACGCCACGCGTCTCCAAGCCCCCTTAAGGGGCGTTGAGCGCTTTGCACTGGGGAGTAATCCTCCATTAATGTGCTTTTTACTTTTAATATTTGTCAAGTCTCGTCACGTCGCAGTCAGTCAGTGCTTTCTATCCCTTCGGCCAGGGGCTCGACGCCGTGAGATCCCGAAGTTCCTGGCCGGTCACCCATCCACGAACCCGCGAGTCTCGAATGCGCTTAACCTACGTGACTTTACAGAGCGTAGTAAACGCATTCGGCTAGCGCCGCCGGCTGTATGTGTATATTAAATAATTTGTTTTTAAAAATTATTGTATGTCATTTCTATTCGTACAGACATATTTTAAAAAAATACATAATTCTATATCTTAATCAACTGTTACACTGATATTAAAGTTCAGCATCACCGTAAGGTAAAAATGTTAAAGTGAGACAATTAATTACCAGAAAATTAGTCATTTACGATATTTCTGTATCAATTTTATATATTAATCTATAACTATATCTGTATTCACTCGATGTGTATTAAATATATTTGATTAATTAACGCTTTCTTTTGATACAAATATGAAAAGAAACATTTCTATAAAAACATTCATAAGTTCTGCCTTATGAAATTTTGCATTCGCTGAAATTCGTCCTCCCCAAAAAACTGCGCGCCCCAGGCTACAGCCTACTCAGCCTGTTCGGTAATCTGGCACTGGTTTATGTGCTAGTGGTGTTCACAGACGGACAAACGGATAGACGGACGGACTTTTTGATAAAAAAACAACTTTTTCGTTATCAGGGGACTAGAGAAGTGTATATCCGTTTAAATCTCGAAATCGATTTTCCGCAGCATTACATAACTTCCTGTGTACTATATATTCCCTGTTCTGTACTACGTATACTGCTCCGTATATACGTATGTATACGAGAAAGAAAAAATGTTATTTGTCACGTAAACCCCATCTACACTTAAACTAGTGTATGGCGGCAGGGCCATCTTTAGTTACAGGCAGACGAGGCTCGTGCCCCCATGATCAAAGGGCCCCCACAGATAATAAAAAATATATAACAAAACTGAAAAAATGTAATATTTACTACATATATATTGATTAACTTAAATATATTGAGTGGAACCAATATAGACTGCATCTGAATTAATTTATGTTCACGATTAAAGTAATATTATATATTTCTAACATCAATGGTACAAATGTCGAGAGATTAATAAAATATGTCACTTATAATTTGATCAGTTCAGTTTTCGAAGTCTGTCGCCAAGTCAAACAGCTGTCCACAAAGAATCGTTCTTTCTAACAACGTACATGTTTAACAACAATGCGCGCTCTTTCATAGAAATTTACCAGACTTATCAAACGACCTTCGTATTGCTTGGCAGCAATCGGCAAATATTGAAAATGAATTCAGTTTGCAGTCAGAAATCGAATGAAGAGCAAGTGCAATACAGTGTTAAGTGTCATAAGTATAATATAAAATACAACATATTTACAAAATTAACATCTGAAAGGTTTATCATATCATTTGAACCCACGACGGAACACACTAAAAAATGTAAGTTTAAGATACATTTAATTACATTTTAATGTATAATTTTGTAAACCACAATGTTTATTTATTTTAATAAAATTATATTTTGTATAACTAATAAATAACAATACTATAACACTATAATTAATGAATTTAAAAATAGAGCAACAAACAAATAAAAATTGATTAAAGGATATTAAAAAGTGTATAATTTTATTATATTATAATTTGTATAATAAAGTTTCATAGTTGAAAATTAAGAGTATTTAAGAATTATGTATTAACGAATCAATCATTTAGACAAAAATATTATATTAAATACAAATATGATAACATATAACAAGTGTAAATGAATAAAAAAATCAATATGATTAAGAAATATCAACCCCATTTTTAACATGCATAGTGACATTATAAAAAATTGAAAGCACCGAAAATGTTTGCTTTTGTGAATTGTGAATTTGACGCATGCAGAAAGTATCTAAATAAACTAATTTGTATAACAGTATATTGTATTTTCTTCTAGAGTTCATTGGTATTTCATTTTACTGGTACCATGTCGAAACGCACGTATCCAAGCGGTGCATCTAAGAGAAAAAAAGCGATTGAGGAGAACGAAAGGATTAAAAAATTACCCAAACTAACATCTTTCTTTACAAAATCAGTAAATCCATGTATATCTTCAAATGACACTCCAGAAATTCTTTTGGACACACCGAATGAAATTAATCAATCAGAAAACCAGACAATGGAGTCAGAATCAGGTACCTCCGAAGGTAGTTCTCATTTGGAAGATGTTTCATTGCATGAGAAATGTTTCTCATCTGAAAATATAGGTGATGCTCTGACTTCTTCAAAAGTATCCAGGTGCACATCAAACGATTCCGGCGAATGGAATAAGATAAGTGAAGAAGATCGATGTTTTTGGATTCAGAAAGGACCTATGTTTTTTTCAAAATAAAGATTGTGATTTTTCAAAAACAGCGAGAAAGTACGAAGATGGAAATGGGAAAATTGTAATTAGACATCTTACTAAATTTGTGTTTACACGTAAATTGCAAAACAGTGAAACTGTCTGTAGATCATGGCTTCTATTTTCGCCATCTAAAAATGCGTTATACTGTTTTGCATGCCGTCTTTTTGCATCTTCCGATTCGGCGTTTAATTCTCCGGACGGGTTTCACGACTGGAAAAATTTGAACCGTGCAATTACTGAACATGAAAACAGTTTGCGGCATAGATATGCAACTATGGATTACATCGTTCGAAGTAAGAAAGTGGGTACTGTAAATGAATCAATACTCGTCCAATTCAATTAAGAAGTCAGTTATTGGAAAAGTGTTTTGATTAGAATTGTTGAAACAAATTTCTTGCTGGCCGCGGACTGCCGTTTCGTGGTGATAATGAAATAATTGGTTATCAGCAGAATGGAAATTATTTGGGTTGTTTAGAACTAATTAGCAAATTTGATCCATTTCTTAAAGAGCATTTGAACAAATATGGTAATCCAGGAAAAGAATTCGTGTCGTATTCATCAGCGAAGATTTGCAATGAGTTTATTGAGATTATGGGTAAACAAGTAAAACTAAAATATTTTCTGAGTTCAAAAAGGCCAAGTATAATTCAATTAGTATTGATTCTACTCCAGATTGTAGCCATGTTGATCAGTTAACATTTACGATTCGATATGTAAAAGATAACACAGCGATTGAACGGTTTTTAGAGTTCATACCTATTCAAGAACATGGTTCCGAATATTTAACAAATACGGTTTTATCTTTTCTCGAAAATAATCAGATATCAATTAATGATTGCCGCGGTCAAACTTACGACAATGCCGCGAATATGTCAGGTGCGTACTCAGGACTACAAGCAAGATTGCGTCAATTATGTGAATACGCCATTTTCATTCCTTGTGCTGGACATTCGCTGAATTTAGTCGGGGCTAAAGCTGCTGGTTGCGTGATGAGTTATTTCCAACGAGTTATTTCCAACTTGTACAAAAATTGTACAACTTCTTTTCGGGTTCAACACATCGTTGGGATATATTAAAAAAATTCTTGGGAAAATATCAAGTAGTAAAAAGTTTATCTGATACTAGGTGGTCTGCTAGATACGATGCAGTCTCAGCTTTAAAATGTGGTTATTCTCAGGTTATATTAGCTTTGGAATTTATTGAAAATAATAAAGAAAACCCAGCAGAAACGCGAAATGAAGCCTACAGTATAGCTAAGAAAATGAAAAAATTAGAGAATATTATTTTAACCGAAGTCTGGAGTGCTATACTTTTAAAAGTCAATGAAACGAACAAAACGTTGCAAAAAGAAAATCTTTCATTGGATGTTGCTTCAAAGCTGATATCATCATTGATCAATTGTTTGCATGTCATGAGAAATGAATTTGATAAGTTTGAAACAATCGCCAAAAAAAGTTTCTCGATTCAGAATATCAAAATTCGCGTGTAACAAACAGAAGTTCTCGTATAACTTATTTTGACTCAGATACGGACGAAGTCATCTTTTCTGCCAAAGAAAAATTTAAATTACAAACTTATATTACTATTATCGACACATTAATAAGTGAATTGGATAGAAGAGCTGACATACAGTATTATAAAGTAAACGATTTCAATTTTTATCAGAATTAAAACTTATTGATGAGAAAGAATTGTCTAATAAATGTAAACAATTTGTTGAGTTTAATGACACAGATGTCAATGAACAAGAGCTCATATCGGAGTGTTTTCAATTTCAACATTATCTTCGCATTGAAAATCCAACAAACAGCACCGTATCTTTGGCAGAAATGTATAAATTGTTAAAAAAAGATAATCTTGAAGAGACATTTCCTAACATTGAAATAGCGTTAAGAATTTTCTTAACGTTAATGGTCACTAATTGTACGGGTGAACGCTCATTTTCAAAGTTGAAGTTTATAAAAAATGAATTAAGAAGTAATATGATTCAAGAACGACTTTCTTCGTTAGCTTTATTAAACATTGAGTACGATATTTTGAACGAATTGATCTTCGACGATGTAATTGACGACTTCGTGCGTGCGAAACTACGTAAAGTACCATTGACAAATGCTTAGTTTGTTGTTTACTTAGATCTTATTATGTAAATATTGCTTGTGTTGTTTTTTAATCATATTTTATTATGTTACTATTGTTAGAGTTATTAGTAAAATATTACTATAGAAAATACAGAGATTAAAGATACTATTTAATTCCGTTTATCTAGTTTTTTTACAAATCCTACCTTACCTTAAAAAGAGGAATCAAAATGCTTATTAACTGTGTAATATTCAATTTTTAATAACTTATGATCGCCAGAACGTAATTTGTTAAACTAAGAATTAGGGGCCCCGAAATCTCTGAGTACCTCGGGTACTTTCAGACCCAAAGACGGCCCTGTATGGCGGTGGTCAAATGCCGAGATACTCAGAACAAGCGACTTTTAGAACTTCTGAGAGCAGCCCCGTCGCCTCTCGATTTTCTTTTGCTACATTTAGACCATTGTTAATCAAAGGTTTCCCTCTGCCTACAATGATTTAAAAACGTTTTTGTTTTATGTAGGTACACTTTTTCGCAGCGAGATCTTTTTTCTCTAAAACCAATTTGTATTTTCACGATTCCCGAGTTGTGTGCGATAATGGAGTGAAGTAAAAGGGGTGGGAGAGTCAGAGGGTTTTTTAGATTAACTTCTGCTCCGAGAAATCAGGAAAGTAAAATTATAGCACCCTCGGAACAAAGAGAACAAAAGTGGATTCCTGCTTTGAAGTGAGAAAAGTTAGATGATCCCCAGAATGAGTTACTCACGGAGCGGCCGACGCACTTTCCCACGGAATGTGACGCTTCGCTACGCAATACCAAGTTGAGGACGTGGCTCAGACCATTAGTCCTCGCGTTAACATAAAAGATCCTCGAGTCCGTTCAACGCAGTGTTCCCAGATGCTTTTCACCCGTTTACCCCCAGATGGCGTTCTGAAAACCACTAAAACTTGAAAAAAAAGCCAAACTGTTAATTAATGTAAACATAGTACACATATTACGTAATTCATCTCTCTCTCTCTCTCTCTCTCTCTCTCTCTCTCTCTATATATATATATATATATATATATATATATATATATATATATATATATATATATATATATACACACACTTCTTAATATGAATTTCATAAGGAAATCAATTATTAAGTACAAAATGTATAGAAATTATATTAAATAATATATATTTTTCACATAATTTATTTATAGGAATACTTATTATTTTGAACATAAAAACATATTTTAAACATTTCAACTTGATTACCAACTATAAATCAATTTAAATCAATTGTACAAAATACCACCGAATACTTGTATTCCTGACATTACGACAACAACTTTTTCATCAATGTCTTTAGACTCGTACATATTTTCACTGTTGAATAATTTAAGCATGGATGCTGTCGGAACAAAATTTTGGCAACCACCAACCAATCCCGATCGAATGCGCAAAATGCAGTCTGCTGTTGTTATAGACATTTTGTTTCGCAATTTATCTTTAATAATGTTTAAAATCGAAAAAAGTCTTTCTACAGCTGCGTTCGAAAACGATATACTTAACAAAGCAAAGACGAGTTCCGAAATATTTTTAAATTTACAATTTCCGCAGGAATTTTTCAGTTCGCTGACTTCAAGCCACAATACTTCTGTAGAATCAGTACGCAAATTATCGACGTTCGAGAGTAAATTCCATTCACTGATAGTTTCATCGATATCGTTACAAATCGCCGAAAACTGTAATGCAATGTCCTTTATATCTACTTTACAAAATGTTGCTGCAGAGCTTGGAGAGAACTTCTTTACAGACTCCAATACATCCAAGTTATTGGGCAATCTGTTTTGTATTTCTCTGCACAGGCTAATTACAAATGCAATGCATCGGTCTTTTACACGTTGTATCATATCCGGGTTTTCGTTCAATAACAGGGCATTAAACTCATATCCAAAGTTGACGCAAGATGGGTGCATTAAAAATGACGTGAAATCGAATGCATTGATCGTCGATCTCCGCACTTTGGCTAATTGATCAGGCACAACGCCTTGCTGCATCAAAAAGAAAATCAACTCATGCAAATCTTCAAACAGTTTCAGTGGATCGACTTGGTTCGACTGAAACAGTCTGTTGACATCAGTGACTTTCTTTAAAATGTAACACACGTACGTCATGTACATCTTGTTTTGTACGTCACTGTACATCAAGTACAGCTGTTTTGCTGTGTAGCACCTATCTTTATCTGAAGCAAGTTCAAAATGAAGTGTCAATGAACCCCACTGATTCAGGATCGTTTGAATCACCCGGGATATACCGCCCCCCTAACCCCTAGCTACGCCACTGGGTCAGTGGTGTTTTCTTTGGGTGTGCAAGTCGTGTGTCAACACCGAAGGAAATAATTCCCTTTGAGTTTATTTTGATTTTTTCATTTATTCTATCTTCCGTGTAATCGGCGTCATATATCGACACTAGCGCGTCCATGCAACGAAGGCAGTGTGCGAGTGTAGTTCAGGCCGTTGGCGAATGTCTCCGTCTTTTGGACGGATCGGGTAGCGGCAGCGCATGCGCGCACGCCCCCCCCCCCACTCATGGGCGAAGCGTGCTAAGGCGTTGGATCTCGATTCAACAGCCTGCTAGTGAGCGAGCGTCAATGATTGGGATAATCTCCGTTGCGTGTTGCAGCCGTTAACGATACTGATGAAATTACTGTTTTTTATATGGATAGTGAAAAAGTGATTCAAAATATTTTAAATAATTGCTTTTCTTCCCTTTCGTATGAAGAAAAGAAACGAGTAATTCATGATGGGTGACAATGTCTTACCCTAATAATACTTCAGAATTTAATTTTTACTGAACAATAGAACTGAAGAATAGGAAAAAACATCGAGCACATATTTTTAAATACTTTAAAGTGTATAATTCCAATCTTTGCAATAGAATTTACAATACCATAGAACGTCACACACAGTTTTTTAAAAAAAGTTTTTGACGTTAAATGAATAATTAAAATAATTTTAAACTAGAGGTGCTACAGAATGGTACAAATATTCTCGTAGTAATTTTTTCGTGTGGACTGACTGGCTACAGTCTTCCCTCTTCTTCTTGCCGGTTGCCATCCATCGCCACCCAAAGTACTTTTTTCTGAAATTTTCTCAACTTTTCGGTTTCCAAATAATAGAACCGAAATATTTTAAGAATGTTAAAGAAGGCGAAAACCTCGTCCTATAGCAATTTTCATTGAAAAATTTGGAGCCGTTTTAAAAAAAATGGCGAATAAGCATTTCTGTAAAAGCGAAATTTGAAGCTCTTTTTCACAGGAATCTATTGAGTTCTCGAAAAACTTCAATTGAAGTTATTTGAAAAAGTTCCACTCACAAATTCAATAATATGTACAAATTGGTGAATATGTGCATAATAACGGCGCGAGATATTTTTTAAAAGAAATTACATTGTGTAATTTTTGAAAACCAACAACAAAAGAATACACGAAAATAAACTTTACGTCATATTGAACAGTACAAATAGCACTATCCATTGGAGAAATACGAAGAAAAAAATTGAAGCCATTTTTGAGAAAATGGCGTTTGAGCGTTTCTGTAAATGTGGAATTTAGAGCTCATTTTTACAGATAACTGTTGAGTTTTCGAGAACCTTTATTTGACATTACTTAAAGCACATATACTCATAGATATAATAACGTGAAGAAATTGCCTCTAATGTAAATAACTCAGACATGAAAGACAAGTCAAAAAATTACATTTTAGTATTTTTTTGAAAAAACAAAAGAATAGAGCAATATAACGTTTATGTAATTATATATGGTTCATTTGGCACTAACCCTACCAAAAATTTAAAGGAAAAAAATGGAGCCGTTTTTGAGAACAATGTTTTTGTCATGTTTTAAAATTGCAAATATTGCAAGCACTGTTGCGCGAAAACTACTATAATTAAGTATACATGACCTTAATGAAAGAACTATTTATGGACAACAAATTTCATTTGAAGGAAAAATCTTCAATTTTGTAGTTGTAGGAAGACGCCGAAAAAATTCAAACTTTTGCAATTTTCGAAAATTTAGAGTTTACCGTGAAAATCAGACCTCTGACTTCTTTTTGACTGTATTATACACTATTCTTACAATACATTTAAAGAGAAAATTTGGATCCATTTTTGAGAAAATTTTGAAAATGTCCGGGGATCTTCATGTAAAATACCCCCAAATCTTAAAGAATGTTTTTCAAAATTTCAAAGCTTCAACTAGAGCCAGATCGACACGGGTTACTTCAATTTGGAAAACACCATACGCATGATTTTGTAGTAGTGTTCACAGACGGACGGGCGGACAGACGGACGGACGTTTTGAAAAAAACACTTTTTCGGTGTCTGGGGACCCCAAAACGTATTTTTCCGTTGAAATCTCGAAATCGATTTTCCGCAACAATTCATAATTTTCTCTATATTACGTATATTACTCCGTATACGTACGTATACGAGAAAACAACTAGTGGTGCTACAGAATGGGACATACCTTCTCGTAGTAAAGTTTTCTAATTTCCTTGGTGTGAGCTGGCTTTACGGTCTTGCCCCATTCTCTTGCCAGCAGCCATCTATCACCACCCACGGCACATTTTTTTGAAAAACTTTTTCAGTTTTCGAATAGTAGAACTGAAATATTACATTAAGAATATTATGAGTAAAACCTCGTCATAAATGGCAATTTTCATTGAAAAATTTAGAGCCGTTTTAAGAATATGGCGTTTAAGTGTCAATGAAATGCGAAATTTGAAGCTCTTTTTCACAGGAATCTATTGATTTCACGAAAAACTTCATTTGAAGTCATTTAAAGCGCTTTTATTTACAAGTGCAAAAATATGTACCTAGTGTCTATGGAAATGTGTATAAAAACAGCATGAGTCATATTTAAAAAAATTACATTCGTGTAATTTTTGAAAAATCAAAATACACCAAAATGAACGATACGTCATATTAAACAGTACAATTAGCACTATCCGCTGGAAAAGCTTGAAGAAAAAAATCATAGGGCCATTTTTGAGAAAATGGCGTTTGAGTGTTTCTGAAATTGTGGAATTTTGAGTTCATTTTCACAGAAAACTGTTGAGTTTTCCAGAAATTTTATATGATAATATTTAAAGCACATGTTCTCATAAGTACAATAATGTGAACAAATTTTCGGTAATGTAAATATTAACGACGTGAGAGGCGAGTCAAAAAATTATACTTTTGTAATTTTTGAAAAAAGAAAAGAATACAGCAATATGGTGTTTATATCATTTTATACAGTGCATTTAGCATTATTCACAAAAAATATTATAGTAGTGTTCGCAGACGGACGGACAGACAGACGGACGTTTTGCTTTCAATTAGTTTTTCGGCACCAAGGACCCACAAAACAGGGATTATGGCTACACCACGTATTAGAGGATTTTTTCTTAATTTAGGAACTGGATTTATCCATTTTTTCATTGTCAGGACCCTGCAATGAATATTTTGTGCCAAAAATTCTCCGTTTTTCGCGCAGCGTTACATAACTTTCTCTATACTACGTATATTACTCCGTAAATTCGTATGTATATGAGAAACTAAAAATCTACAACACCCTCGTTGTTATTTTGCGACTACCTTTCCCTCATTCTTTCAATATTATAATTTAAAATAAACTAGGATTTTGTTTGTAGAAGTCAATTTTGCTCTAAATATGTTTGCGAAAAGAATGCCTTCACTGCAAACGCCCTAGGTCTAGATTGAGGAGACGACACTTTCTCGCAGTGAGATGTTTTGTTCTTTAAAAAGTAGTTGTATTTTCAGGATAACAAAGATGTGTACGTCATGGACTGCTGCAAAAAGGGTCGAGAGAGACAGAGTAAGCTTTCTTCAGATTCCCTATTGTTCCTTGAAGTCAAGAAAGTAAAATTTTACCCTTGGAACAAAGAGGACAAAAATGGATTTGAGCTTTGAATCTGGAAAAGTTGGATGGTTATTTCAAGTCAATAGTGGCCAATTACAGGCTCCGTCCATCTTCGTAATTCGCAATTCACACGTCTAAACATTTTCCTGTTGTTCTTAGATGTTTCATCTGTAAACGTATGTAGATTTTCCACATTTTGCATTACAATCCACAAAAAGGACCAACGGTAGATTTCCCAATTAAAAAGTTGTCATTTACATGCTTTGCCTGGACATGTTGAACAAACACAGCATCATAATATGTATTATAATGTATGTAAATTACATGAGCCATTATATTTTTGTGGATCTTCAAGTCTTCATTTGTGTAAAAGCTAAGCCCAAATATTACGTAGCTCACCAAATCAACTGCTTCCGCCACCAGGGCTATCAAGACAAATGTCCCAATTGCATAGCAAGAAATGGCATCAAATGTTCATTGAAACTTGGCAAGCAAAGGATATGGACAATATGTTTGATAAAAATGTTAACTTTAAAATCATTATGGATAATAACAATATATATTTTAAACGCGTACCTTGAATATTAAAATTCAACCATCAAAATTTGCACTCAGCATAAGAAACTGCAAACATTTTTTTAAATATGATAATTAAAGATGTAAAATTTATTTATATCTTTAAATATACTTATTACATTTAATGCATTGAAAAATGCACAGTTAAATTACATAAAATTCTGCTTAGCATAAGGTTGCAACTTCCTCCACTCCGTGAAAAGTTATGAACATTTTTGGGACTGTGTTTATAAACATTCTGGATATTTTCCGAACGATTATTAAAGATTAATGTCGGTATCATTTCTCTCGATGATGATATTTAATATAATTTTCTAATATAATATTTCAAAAGTCGACAGTTTATAAAAATGTACGGAAGAAATCTCTTCTACTTTAATAGCAAAGGGGCTCGAAATTCGTTGGCACGTTTCATACGTGATGAAAGGGTAAGTGAATCCAAATGTTTCATACATTTCATTTTATTACAAAGCATTAGCTTAACATCATCGCTAATGTCATGATCATATTTTCTTCTTATCATTTTCAAAATGAAAAGTTAGTGACGACGTGTGTCTGATAAAATAGTGCTTCTTTAAATCCAATTTGTCGACGAAATTCGCAGCCAGAACGTAAATAAACAGAAGGAAATCAAATATCATTGTAAATAAGAAATGCCGAAAGATGGATCATTAAGACGCAGCTTAAAATCATTAGGGATAATAACAGGTGTGGTGTCGGTTCTCAAATGGTATACGTTCCTTCGAGTCATAGTATGTGTATGCATGGACCTAGGAATACAGCGAGATGTAATTACGTCACAAACTTGAAGCCAACTGAAGCAACGACCCACCTTATTGCAGTGCCCAAAATTCTTTTAGGCGTCCTTGTGTTGACGTGTGTTATTTGTCATAGATTTTAATATTTAAAAGCCTCGATCAGATAACAAGCTTTCGTAACAGTTTGTCGTGGTTACTTGTGTTGCTTACTGCCGTACAAATCGTTCGGGAAAGGCGTGAATTACTTTTTTCGTGTAAGTAGTTCCTTTATACGGTTTGGAGAACATAATCAAATTTGAAAATACTTGTTAATTTTCGTGATTTCTCTCTTCATACCAAAGAGGAGAGCACAGTGGATTAGACTGATGCGAAAGGACAACTGGCAGCCTGGTACATACAAGTTCTGCTCGGTTTGTTTTCAAGAAGAGAATTTGATGGAACTTTATGATACGTACGTTTGTAGAAACACGCAGTTCCAACCATTTTCAGCAGCTTTTCTTCTAGACCTTAGAGAAGTAAATTACGCAGAAACATTATTCACTGAAGATGTCTGCGCGCCATCTTGACTTGGCGCGCACACGGCAAGGCAGCGCGCGCTCTAGGAGAGCCGCGAGCAGCAGCGGCGTGAGCTGAACACGCGCTAGCGGCGCTCAGGAGTGCGAGTCTTCGCCAGAGGCGGCGGCATATATTCGAGCCCGGAAGCACTACAAGGGAGTTAGTCAACAGTCAGCAGCCCGGCCGTCGAGCCGATAGTCCGAGTGTCTGACAAGTACGTCTGGTCGCAGTGAAGCAGTCTGCGTGCGGTGGCACGTGGTTAGAGATAGGGGGATCCAGCGCACGCGGGATCCAACTCCGGACTCGGCGCCACGGTGGTCCGTAAGGGCCCCTGCACTGACAAGTGCCCGCTGGGCACAGAGAGCGACTTCAAGCGGCGACGTCACAGGCGAGCAGGTGGCTCGCCACTGAGACGGTCTGGTCTGAGGCTGGGGCTCGTTTGAGGGGACAGCAATGCGAGCTGACCGCTCGTCTTGTAGATGGTACCGGGAGCGGTAGCTCAGTGCATCAACTGATGTCACTGCAGCGTCTCTGACCGGGATGTCCTAGGTTCGAGTCCTGATAGCGGCAGGATTTTCGACACTAGCCTTTCAGCTAGGTCGAATTCAGTCGCTGTCTGGAGAAGAATTCTAGCGGCCGGCTGCTCTGATCGGTAGTTTTCCGTGGTTTCTCCGATCAACACCAGGCGAATGCCGGAGCAGTACCCTACCAAACGGGCCACGGACCGCGCGCGATCTGTCCTTCCTCTTCCTTGTCCTATCCTCTCCCCTTACACACACTTACACTAACATGCACTACACTACCACATATTCCGGGAGACCGGTCGGGAGCTTAGAGCTTGTCCCGGCTGGGGCGGGGCCCCGCTGGTGGGAGAGTCCTGGTTAGGGGGAAACCCCACTAGCCGACGGTAGGTCGGCGCCGGATCTCGCCATCCAGCGGGGGAAGATCACCGCCATCTCCCGAGAAAAAAACATGCACTACACGAACGGGACTTATGACCAAAGCAGTTGACGCGCCCGGAAACACGACAAAATCAATCAATTGTAGATGGTGTTATCCGGGGGACCGAGACCCGGGTAGAGGAGCTTGAACAAGGGGCACACACCCCACCCCATCAGGGCGATTACGACGAGAAGAGTCGAGACAAAGGTCTGAGCCTAAACACATCGAGCTAAAGAAGTGTCGTAGCAATGGAGTGTTGATTCGTACAGGTTTTTGGAGAAGATAAACTTGGTGGAGTTTTCACGTGATGTTTATTTTAAGAACATAACAAAGATGCCTTAAAAAGAATAACATTATTTTTGTCGTCTTCTACAAAGATATACGAAAGTTTTGCACAATTGTATTACTGGTACTCCAAACTTGAGGACCCTGCTTTTTTTGACTTCAGATGAGAGTACTCAATGTTTATGTAAGGAACTGGTGAAATAAAAAAGTAACAGTATATTAAGACAATGTGCTTTTTTAATCATATTGGTTGGTGGGGTTGCCAGATTTCGATTATTTTGATAACACAAATTGTAAAAATATTTCGTAATAATTTGTGCATTACATGCTCCTTCAGAATGTTAGCAATGTTCACTTTTTATTTATTTGCATACTTTTTGTGAGAGATCATGTGGGAAATCTCAAAGGCAGACGAAGTGCATTTAGTGATGTAGCGTTCTTGATGTTTCATGTTTGAGGTTATTTCGATTTTCACGCACTGAAAATACTTTACAGTGCCCCCCCCCACCATTTGTAATAAAGCTTCTCCGTTTTAGTTCTTCAGAATATTTTCATTCCCCCCACTAATTTGTTCATGTGTCCTTCATATTACTTAAATCTATCACAATATTGTTTATTTTATGCACATTCTCTTATATGTTCACGTCTTTGCATTCGTTCCTGTCTCCATTGTTGCTATCGTATTTACTTTGCTTATACTTATCGTTACTGGTAATGATCCATTACAATACACAGAGCTTGATTTTTGGCGGAAAGTGACGAAACAGCGTTTCAGTACCTTGGGAATAATTATTAAATTATATTATAAATATATAACTATTTCTATGAAATTAATAATTAAGTTGAGGCGCGTTCCAGAACCTCAAAGTTTATAAATCAAGCTATATATATATATATATATATATATATATATATATATATATATATATATATATATAGTGTGTGTGTGTGTGTGTAGCGATGAGTCGCATTGCGTGACAGACCCCTCTGTCACGCCAATTTGCTATCCGGCGCAGCCCCCCCCCCCGAGCATTTCGTCACGCCCAAGTGTCCAGGCACCCCTCGCCACCTTCACACACAAAAGGCTTCGTAGGCGTACAAAGACTCCCCTGGCCCTCCTCCGCGAAGTCTCCCGCCACCCCGTCTCATTCTTTGGCCCCGGCGATCGTCGGATTGAGTACTGGAAGTAGGTGGAACTTCGCCAGTTAATCCCTACGGGCGCACCATAAAATAATCAGCAGACAGCCGACAGCGGACGCTGCCTCGTTTTCTCCGAGATCGCCACGTGCTCATCGTCGCACAAAGGCGACCAATTAAAATCATAGCAAAGTAGGTCGCTAAGGGGAGTGATTGCCTTGAGCCAATCGACGGAAAAGATTAATGGAAGGTTCCAGAAGCAAAGCATCACGCACGTGACAGCGCAGAAATCTCCAAATGGGGTGGGGAGAAGAAAAGCGAGGGAGCAACAAAGGATTTTAGAAAAACACACTTGTTTTGGGGACTTGAGCTGTGTACGTGAGAGAAAACACTAGAGCCAAGAACTTTGATTCTGCGTCTTCGTACAACTACAAAATTGAAGACACAGATTTTTCCTTGAAATGAAATTTGTTGTCTACAAATAGTTCTTTCATTAAGGACATTAAGAATTTTTTGAACATTTTAATAGTTTTCTTGCAATAGTGCGTGCAATATTTGCAATTAAAAAAACAACACAAAAACAAGATGTCCTCGAAAACCGCTCCAAAGTTTTTGGCAGTGTAATAATATTCCACAATTGCTACCTATCCTATCCGCGCGTTGAGCTGCAATGCAATACATTGCTCTGAGAAAAAATGAAATCAGCCATAGAAATTGAAGAACACATGAATACGACTGGCGGCGAGGTAATTATGCCAATACCTGAGACCACGCGCTTCACCTTCCTGAATGACAACCGCTCGACTCCTCCCCCGACAAAATTTACAAGAAGTTCCTCCCAGCCGATGGGTCCAAAGAAGTTACCGAAGGCAGAAAGTCTCCGCCTGTGATCCAACCTAAAATCATTTGACTTGAACTGCTTTGACCCTCTGAAAATGGAAATATCTCATCCAACACAGACGAAATCGAACACACCTCAAAGTAAAAGACGGATTCGGACTTTCAAGAATCGACTGGATATCAATACTGGACTCCCCTGAACTAACCAAAGACTTAATGAAGAGCTGTAGTAACCACGCAATTTCGCCAAAAAAACTGTTTGAACTTTGAGTACAACCTACGACTGTAAAAGCTTATTCCAACATATTCGAGACTTGACCAGATATCCAAAGTCCCACAGGTAAAATGACTATGGTTCACTTGCATTGCCCACCACTTCAACAGTGCTACAAAAAAAATCACGAGACAAATTTGTGATAAAGGTGCATCCACCCAAAATACGACCTAAATGTATTCCGACAGACATGAAAATTACTCGCGTCACGAAGATAATAGAGCTCTGAATGCCCGCTGGCCCGTTCGTCCCTAGTTTCAGAAAAGTGCGGGTCCAATCACCCGCATGGGTAGGCCGTTTAATACGGGTCGCGGGTATCATTGGAATTTTTGATAGAGAATAACAGAAGGTATTTCCATTTAAGATTTTAAAACTATTTATGCTCAAGTTACCACATAATAAACGGAGCAGAAAAGCAGCGGAACGAAACAAAAATCGAGGAAAAACCTTACGGGGTTCTCAGCACTCTTTCACTGCGAACTTACTAGATACTGTTGATACTTTAACATGTTGCTTAATTTATTTCAATCATTATGTTACCGGGGAGGAGAGACTGCCCGGAGGAACGAGGGTTGCGGACCCCTCCACGCCGCACGGCGCTGGCGGAGCGCCCGCCAAGCCGCTCGGTCACTCCCTAACCAGACGGTTTTCTAGCATCGACAAGAGACTGGACGTGAACATGTGTAGACTAGCAGTCACTCCTGTATTGGCACTATTTGCCTTATGTGTGACTCGGCTATGTTTAAAGTATGAATCTTTGGAATGTGAAATAAATATAATTCTTGTTGGAGTGTACATTCCATTTGTGGTTTGACTGAAAGCATCCTAAGCATCAACTGTCATACATCTCCGGAGGTTAGACGAGGAATATTCCCATTCACATTTTTAAAGAATGAATTATTTTTTATTGCTGCGCAAACATTTTACAACTTTCAGGAACCGCCATTGGTTTTCAGCCCATTACATTTGACATTGCGCTCTGGTAGGTAACATCACGTTACCTACGTTGTTACGTAAAACTATTGAGACAATTTTCGTTCTCAAAATAACTAGAAATTGAGATACTTAAAACAAAGGATCAGAAGGTTGTAAAAAAGGCTCTCTTTTTGACAAATTAATTTATTGAGAATTCAATAAAATATAAAACAAGTTTTTCATATGAAGTAGTGATAACTTAATCATTTTGTTCAACAAAAAATAAACTTTTGAATAAATATTTTTATTACATACCAACAGGGCCGTATCTACAGATCTGAAATATTTCCTTGCTTGCACTACATGAAAAATATACTTACATTTTCAATTCAATACAATTACTACGGAATTGGAAACAATGTCGAATTGAAAGCTTGCATGTAGAAGAAATAATATTCTACATAACGATGTTTCAGTTCAAATTAATATATAATTTCGACAACAGAAAACTAGATGAAAATAATCACATTTGCAACAAAGTTTTGCTTGGATTACATTTTTTTATTCATAGTTATTTTTAGAATATTAACACTGAATACATTTTTAAGTAATATGTACAATAAATTACTTGTTTTAAACAATAAATTTGATTGAATAAATTCAACAAATCAATGATGTGCTCTAATTTTTGCATCAACAAAAAGTAGCAATAAATAATTTAATAATTTCTTCACAGGTAAAATATTAAATAAAGAAGAAAAATTCCCTACATCAGAACTTTCTCTAACAAAAGATAGGATGTTTTCAAGGCTTCTCTTAACAAGGAAATCATCGCTCAACTGTTACTCCACTTCACGAATCCCAGATCTCGTTATCTGTAAAAGTAAAAAATCAAAAGAATATATTCATAGTGAATGCGAATTCTGCATGAGATACATCTAGCATCCAGAAGTTTAAGCAGAACATTGTCTAAAATATGTAACATGTAATATGCATTAAGGGTTTAAAATAAAGAGTAGTTACTGCAGGTTTATGATACAATGTCTTTTGAAATTATAATGAAACAAATATATTCTTCTAAAAAGTAATGTAAAATATTTTAAGAATGTTGAAGTGTGATATCATGCATTACATATTTGAAATAAATAAACTAGAAAAAATGGGTTTAGAAAACAATTTTATTTTTGTGAAGATGCATAAAATTAGTTTTTGTAACAAATTTGTAAAATTTGTTTTGTATGTCCAAATAATGATTTTTGAGGCAGAATGTCAGGAGAAAAAACACAAAGATG
The DNA here is from genome assembly GCA_011170035.1 of Teleogryllus occipitalis. NCBI lineage: Eukaryota > Metazoa > Arthropoda > Insecta > Orthoptera > Gryllidae > Teleogryllus > Teleogryllus occipitalis. The sequence continues at coordinate 577,498 of BLKR01000141.1, forward strand.
AAGTCGTCGATCAATGGCTACAGAAGCAATTTCTCAACATCCACCATTTTGAAGGTTAAATTGTCGTGAGCTATCTCCAGTTTTACTTGTGCCCAACTCACTACTTTACTTGTATCCCACTCACTTAGATAATGTCCACGATTTTGCAGCAAATCAATGATCTCGTCAATCATTTTCCTGTTTAATAATGTTGGCGTACGTTCTTTATTTTATTGCATTTCAATTTAACATTTCAACATCTGAAAATGTAATTGTACTTTCTCATTATCGCTTTCGCAGCAGAGATATGTAATGCTGCGTGAAAAAACGCCGAATTTTCGACACTCTCATTACAGGGCCCCGGTAACGAAAAAGTAGATAAATCCACTCGTTTAATTAAGAAAAAACATCCTCTAACACGTGGAGTAGCCAAAATCCATATTTCTTTGGGTCCTTGATATTGAAAAATCGAATGACAGCAAAACGTCTGTATGTCCATCCGTCCGTCTGAGAACAACGCTAGCGGCTAAACCGTTCAGACAATTTTCTCCAAAACTGATATTCCCCAAGCGATCTGGCTGATGTCGCGGCCTCACTTAAACCGATATTTCAATTTGCAGGTACTTTACATGAAGACCCAGGGACATTTTCAAAACCAATGGAGGTCTCATTTTCGTTGAAAACTCTGATTTTTCGAAAATTGCAAAAATTCAAAGAAATTTCGGCGTTTTCCTACAACCACAATTTGAAGACAGAGAATTTTCCGTTAATGAAATCTGATCCTTAAAGACGGACTTTGAAATAAGGTCATGTACAACTTTTCGAAAATTTGAGTACTTTTCGCGTAATTTTGAATGAAAGTACGAGCTGTTTTAGCACCACTGGTTCTTTTATGAACCTTTCTTGAATATGATTTCCTGCAGATTGAAAGTGGGGCTCTATCTGCCAGAACGGACTGGTAACTTGCGATATTCATTATTATGATACTTCATGCAACTATACACTGCAATATCAGGAAATGATATTCAGACTGGGATTAGCAGTACAATTTGTACATTTATTTTTCTTAAGAAACAAAAACACTCCATTGTCTAACCTTAAGGTTACCCTTCTCGATTCGCTGAGCCGCAATCGAGAACAGTAGTATTTTGTATGGAAGGTTCTGTTTGAAAGGTAGTTGGGAAGGAGGTTTATTGCGAAGGGAGTCAGAAAGAGTTTGACATTAAAAAAATAAAATTAAATGGCTAATGGAAAAGGAAAGGTCAGTGAAGAGAACAGGAGATTGGAGTTTTGAGATTGATTTCTGAGGCAAAATTGATAGCATAGTGAAGGGGGGGTTGAAGTGTAGAGAACTGTTGGGGGCGGAATCCAAATTGGGGGTCGCGGAAGTGAGGTTTAGGCCTACACCTGGAGTGGGGTCATGAAGGGTAGGATTTTTTCAAAAAAGTGTGACGAAACAACAGAGGTCCGGTTGTTTGCACAAAGCATCTTACGCTGTCGGTGAACCCTGGGCCGGGACGCCACTGGACATGACAAATGGAAAGGGGAATTCCTCACACTGATACAACACCCGGGCATGCCCAGCGACGAAGTTCCGGGATTCACATTGCACGTGACGAATCACAATTACACAAGACGAAGACCACTGAGACTGACGAGACAACACGTGGCGAGGAAGGGGGAGACTAGTGCAGGTGAAGATCTGCTAGACCGACTGACAGGAGGGGAGCGCCACTCAGGGAAGCAATATGTAGGGGGGGGGCGTGGTAAGCGGCTCCGAGCCGGGTGCGTGTGTGAGAGACGTTATGAAACTCTCAGAAAAGGTCAGGAGATCTCAGGGGAGACGGACCTGTGGGAGAAGCTCCGGAAATGTAAGGAGACGGACCTGTGTGAAGAGACGCAGTTGTGAAGAAAAGCTCGGGAGACATCAGAACAGTCGGATGTATGAACGAGGCAGTAAGATGCGAAAAGAGGCTAGTGTAGAAGTGATATGTGAAAGAGGCGGTGTGACAAAATCACGTCAGAGACTTGAACCAAGTCCGCGGAACTAAACCCGCCACAGTTCTCGCTATCTCGGTAGTTCGCGGCACCGCTCGACGATACGGACTAATATGACAAACCACGAGGTACCGGTGCGAAATCTCGTGAGACGAGGGAAGCAGAGCGCGGACTACGAGCACGGCGCTGGGCCCCTTCGCTGGCCCGCCTGCGACCGACGACGTCTCGAGGGACCGCCTCAGCTAAAGAGGCACTATGAGACTATGCGGCACCTCTCGACCGACACGTCGCCTGACAACTTCATCCGACAACAATGTGCTCTCAATGCATTTCACGAAGTTATTTCAAAGCCAGGTGAGCCCCTCGCATTTCTCAACCCAAGTAACTCTGAGAAATAAGCCCGCCTCTGCTGATGGGGCTGAGCCAGTACATCGATCGCACCCAGGGTGATCGAGCTGGGACCCGGAATCGCAAAGATTTGTCAGTAACGAGGAAAAGGGTGATAGGGTAGTTCACAGAGATGCTTTTTATTGAGTTTTGGGATCATGATATAACAGGCTGTTTTCCATGTGTCGAGAAAGTAGAAAGACTGGAGGCAGGAGTTGAAGATGTGGTGTTCTAGAGTTCTTAGGGAGGTGTTTTAGATGTTCGGTGAGGATTTTGTCGAAGCAAGGAACTATTGATATTAAGAACGAATTCCTTCAGTAGCGTGGGAGTCCAATATGGTCCATTCAACCTCTTGATCAGGTGGGGGTATGCTGATATAAAAGTCAATATGCGTGTGTATGTGAAGCATGGTGAGCAAAAATGTTGGTAATAGTTTGGGGATCGTAAATGAGGGAGTTGTCACAGATATACAGAAGTGAGTAGTGCGTCGATTTGGCTGTCTTTACAAGTTTAAGGCGTTTGTTCGGGTTGTCGTTCGTGTCACTAATCTATGAGTTTTGTCTGTTCGTAGTTCTGTAGTCATTGTGAGTCCTGGTACTGTACAAGAGTACGTTTTACGTTTTGGCTGCGTAGTAAGCGTCGAATGGCGAAGATAGAAGAGGTTGAGGTTGAGGATTGTATTTTTGATTTGGATAGGGCTTTCTTTATATTGTGACTCGGGTGGGGGATCACAGCTATTTCTTCTTTAGAAGTAATGAAAGGAGAATAAATTTTCGTGGATAATTTTTTTTGTATCTTTCCATTTTGTGAGATATTGGATTGATGCGGAATTGGGTAATGTAAAGAGTGTGGAGATAATCGCAGAGTTCGTTGCGGTCGTATGGGATAGGAACTGATATTTTCGGTGTATGGAAAATAATAAAAATTATATTGTGGGGAATCAAGAATGTCGCGGATGAGGTCGGTGGGTTCAGACGGAGCAAAGGGAATAATTTGTGGGGTGATTGAGTGATAGTTGTTAAATTTAAAAACTGCATTTCTCAAGATTCAGCCGAGAAGCCAGTCCGTCCATCATTTGAAGACCTCTACTTTGTAACATTTTTGTCTAGGGCTTAGTTTTTAAATTTACGTTATAAGTACTCCATGTAACTTACCTTTTTGTAACTTACCTCCATGTTACTTAGAAAATAAGATCTGGTGACTAAAAGCCCCAATATGTGATTCTAAGGCCATAGAACAGTGTAAAAGATGTTATTGGATGGTACAATCAGTTGTTAGATTCAATCATTTGGTAAATAATCAAAATTAATAATTAATGTCATACATTCTCAGCTTTTAAAAACAAGTTTATGTTCATTGTAAGGAAACCAGCCATAGAAATGGCTCCTACTAACAAATTCCCAAATTTAGAACATTTTTGGGATTGATTGATACCTCTGCCTTTGAAAAGGTAGAAAAAGCCATTTTTTTAGGCAAAACAAAAATTTCTATGTGTACACCTTATGTTTCCACTAGCGACCGCTGGAGTGCACGGCTCAGTACGTGCAATAACTACTAATGCCTGTGTATAGGCAACCTGCTTGAAGTACATGTTTTGCCTTTTGCCTAATTACAAGGCGCCATAGGTATTCTTTGCAAAGGCAATGAGCATATAGCTGCTTTAATATCGATTGGTACTGCGTCACGCTCCAGTGAAGTTTGGTGGCAACCCCCACCACTTTATAGAGGCTATATAAGGGGCACTCCGCCCGGCATCTTTGCCATTCGCCTCAGACATGTATTAGCTGCAAGTTCTTGACTGGGACGGGTGCCTCGGCATTTTTTTGCCGATATGTTTGTTTGTTTTTCCTTTGTATGTTTAATGGCTTGATAAGCCATTCGACTCAGGAACGTAATTAGCAACAACTTCTTGCCTGAGACGGGTGTGCCTCGGCCTTTGCCGATATTTGTTTTTCAGGGTTCTCATTGAAATATAAATTTTTGGAGTGGCTTATTGCCACACATTGATGGAATTGGATTATCTATGCTATGTTGATATGTGTGTGTATGTTGTAATTTGATATCGCCTTTGTTTAAGTGCCATCTTTTCTTATGTATTGTTACGATGCGAAAGCACAAATTGTTTATTGCATTGGAGCTCAAACAGCGGCGACTTCCTTGCAAGAGCTGCGTAGGGCATAATGGCGGCGTAGTCTCATTTGATTTGTAGTCTGCACAATTGTTAATTGTTTTGTTGATTGTTGCAGCATCCGCTCCACGTCTTTAGTCAGACGATTTCTGCGCGTTGGACCTCTGAAGCTTGCGTGAAATACGTGACGGAGGACGGGCTCGTACGGCAGTGGCCGTGGTCTATTGTGTTCTTCCGTTTTTTGGCCCCGTGAGCGACTAAACAAGGTCGCTCGGGTATCAAGCCGCAGTTGGCACGAAAGTGCACAAACGGCTTTCAGGAAAAGGTGGCACTGTATTTATGGTTTATGATAAGGCGATTTTCTCACTATAATCAATGCAATTCCATCTACTACGTAAAGATTGTAATGTAACTTTGACCCTGAATGTTTTTCCGCTGTTAATTATGTCTTTTTAAAGTGTTTTTCACATCTCTTGCAGCGTGTCACTCAATTTGTTTATATTTTTGTATCGAAAGTCTTCTAATTAGGAATCTTTGTCAAGTTGTAATTGTACGTCAGCCATTTCTTTCGCCCTTAAGCGGGCTCTTATGCGTTTTGGCTTTTGAAGTGTCTAATTCTGTATAAATTTGTATATGTAAAGGCGAAATGGCCTTTTGAATGGTTTCTAAATTTTGTTTGTTAATTCTCGTAATTCTGTGTAATGCCTCTTACAGCCTTATTGAGCATCAAAGAGGAATATTTGTAAAACTACTTTTGTAATAAATTGTTGTTGGAGTGAACTTGGATTGTCTCAAACCGTAGACCCCTCTGTTGAAACTCACTTGGGAATTTTTGAACCTTGTGCCTTTTCCGTCTGAAAATAGCACTTTTTACGAAGTTCTTTTCCTAGGAATTTTTGTGTTAATTCCCCTCAACCTCCATTAGGACCTTATGTGGTCATTATTAATTTGTTGCTGTTCATTCAGCTGGCGACTGTGAAATATGTTTGATATGTAACAATAGTGAAGTATTTGTCCCGTCATGGCATACTCTACGTTTTTGCTCTTCAGGGTATCGGATATAATAGTTACGTTTTGAGTGGAAAGGAGTAAAGACAGGTCTCTGGTTACTAGTTTCTTTTTTTTGGGGGGGGGGGGAGTTATCGGTAGAGATATTGATTTGGGAGAGGGGAGCTGAAATATGGATGGCAATTGTCTCTGTAGATGGGGTGGGTTGCAGGATTATTTTTGAGGTATGGGATGGTATTGAGTATTGGTGGTGCCGCCTCCTCTTCTGGTTAGGTGGTCGCAACGGTATAGAGCGTAATTTGAAATACGGATGTGGTTTGAGGTTTCTTGGATAAGGATACTGAGGAAATAATCGGATAGGAATGGTTTTAGGGAGTTTTTTGGAGCGGGAGCCACCGCTGGAATGCCAGGAAAAAAAAGATGGAATGTGAGATCACAGATTTGTTCTAGCAATGTTTAATTCCATTATGGTATCTTGAGGAATTTAAAGATTTAGATTTCTTTTACGGTTGGTTCTATTTCTTTTAAGATTGAAGATGTTAAGGGACCTACTTTGGTTGAATATTTGAGGTCAGACAGGCTGGTTGTGGGTTGAGTAGGTGATTGGGTCTGGTTTGGGTTAAGGGGGTTGGCATGGGAATGGGTATGTAGCGTAGCGGTGGACAATCATTTCGTTGAGGGGTGTCAGTGGTTTGTTGGAGTCTCTCGGAGGATCTGGGGTCAGTTTAGGTTTGTTTTTCTTTGTTGGAGTCGCAGGAGGGGAGGGCAGATTGGGAAGTTGGCTGGGTGATCCTGGCTGCAGTTGACACATCTGGGAGAAAAAGCAGGAACAGTGAGGGGTGAACAGTTGTCTGTCGGGTGAGGTTGCGCGGTAGCAGTACGTTGTAGTGCGATTGCAGTGGAATTTGGTACGGTATGGTTGTATTGCTAGCAATTGGTACATCTGGTGATCGGAAGAATCTATTGTTACACGGTGTAGGGCCACGTTGTGTAAGTTAGTCTAAATCTAGAGATGTCGTGTCTTGGTACTTCAATTACATAGTCCTAAGTTTGTTATCGTCTTGTATTTCAGCATTTCGGTCACACGGGAACAGATATTTTAGTCAGAAATGTCTTTCCTAAGGGCTGTCAGGCTCAACGTAGGCATCTGCACAAAACTATACTGCCTCCGACTTCAGCAGTCGCTCTTTGGCAGTGAAAGATAGGGGACGGCGAGAAAAAGTGGCAGCAGTTGTGCGTCAGTCTTCGATTCAACAAGTCGGGTGCTCTTTAGAGAGCTTAAAGGGATTTAGAGGAAATGAAGTTATTACGGCATGGATTCTTTCTGGAACGCAGTTTTATAATTCTCTAATAAAGTCTTGCACGTTGAGAATGTCAACTATCGATATTTTATCATCCCAAAGCGTGGTCTACGTCCGTCTTGGCAGCGGATTTTCAATTAGAAGGATTTGATAGGCTTTCCTGGAAAGGAGTAGCTAGGTCTGTTTCCATCGGGATGATGTTGGTGCAGGGTTTTTTCCTTAAAAACCTAAAATCGGGTGTTGCTGGCACACCGTTGGTCACCTCTTGTCGCCTCCGCCAGCAAAGGGTGATCATTCTCCGGGTGCTGTTTAGAATAGGCCCGTGAACATCACAAGTCATGAACATCCCAACAAATCTAAACGACTATTTCACTGCCTAACAAATACCTTCAATTATTTGTTTTGTAAAAGGTTAATAGGAGGCATTGTTTTTCTTAATTCAACCGTTAAAGAAACTCAGAAGACAGGTGAGCGGGGACTATGATGCAAGAGTGCAAATGGCACACTCCGTGCACCAGCCCGAGTAATTAAAGTTTTAGGCAGATTTCAGAATATGATTTGCTATACCTCAAACCTTTATATTAATTATTGAAGAATGACTTTTTGTGGAATTCTAGGGGTATCCCAATTGGAAACTTGACAGCCTATATTTTTCAAAGTCACATTCTTTATATTCAAGTTTCTAATTTATTTGCAATACAAAAACAGACCTGAAACTTTCATGTTAGTCAAATTTGTGCAATGATATATGAAAAGTTATTGGAATCAAGAGACAATGCACCTATAATAGAAAGCTTACCTGGAATGGAATTGTCACAAAAGGCTTGTTTAAATTCTTTCCGCTCACACACACAAAATTACTTTCTGACATTCGTCCAAGCATAAAACGGTAATTAACACAGTGGCCAAAACTTTCTCCTAATGCAGGAATAAGACTGCTTTCTTTTTCAGTCTCCACTTTGGTAGTAAGGTTATTGGTAACAACAACCTGAAAATAAAATTCAAACAATGTAGTGTATTATTCATTTTGATTACATTACATAAATATACAATCTAGGATGGTTTATAAATTGTACTTATTTTTCGAACACCTATAATAAGAAAAACAGACATGGTGAAATCTACGCACTATTCAATTCTTAAAAATAATTGGTGGAACATTTGGAATGCAATGGTGGCATTCCTTTTACTTTCTTATATACATACATGACCTGGAGTAATATTCGTAGTACAAAGAAAGTTATCTAATGCCTTGGAAAATCGATAACGATATTTTAACGGAAACACACTGTTCCATAACACTGAAAACGTGTTTCTTCAAAACGTCTTCCGTCCGTCTGTGAAAAGCACTAAACTATTCGTTAGATTTTTTTCCAAAATGAATATTCCCTGATCGATCTGGTTAAGCAGAAAGCCTAAAACGAAGTTTCTCAAAAACTGCTTCAAAACAATCAATGGAAATTTGCATATAGGTTCAGAATACATTTCATACATATTCAAATGTTTTCTCAAAAATTGCTTCAAAATAATTTTCAATGGAAATTTACATGTAGGGTTCAGTTTTACTCTTCTATGATATTCTTTCTATTTCAATTCTATTACAGGACCGAAACATTGAGAAAATGTGAAGAATGTCCTTTTGGCGCCGATAAGTCGCATCTCTGAAGAGGGTAAGAAGTATCAAAAAAGTAGCATACACTAAATAGATAACGAAACTAACAAATACGAAAACGTCAGCGGCATTCTATTACACCACTAGGTTTTACGCATCTATGACGTCAATGTTTACAGTAAGTGTTCTTAAAAGTGTAATCCATTAGAGCCCAAACCGCCTCAAATCGTCTTTTTGGAGTTTCTCAAAATGTCGAAATGTGTGTGTGTAAATGAACTCAAAATTACTTTCTTCCCACCTTTCCTTCACAATCAGCTCCAAATTTCTACCTGAACATTTCCTAATGAAAAGGTGTTTTGTCTTTTTAAGATATTCTGAAAGTCTCTTTAAATAAAACAGAGGAGTTCGAAAAAAAATACAAAAGGGTGCGTTAAAAAAAGATGTAAAAATATGTAATGTTAAACAATTTTCAGAATATTACAGGATTGAAAAATAAACCCTGTGAACAGAAAAATAAACATTGTGCTAAATACGACCTAAATATATAATAATATACATTTTCTGCAAAGTTAATTTGCAGACAATCGTTCATTAATGAATGCGAAGTTGAACGATTTTAAAAGCTAATAAACTTTGTTGATTTTTTGCTATGACAACGAATGTTTAATATCACTGATATCAATTGACTGTGGCAAAGCAATGTCACAAAAATCTGTGAGAAATTGAGAAATGTATTGCTTTCACTCAACTCCCTTCACAATGGTACACCACGGACTACCGCGGAGAAATATAATAGCCGAGGCCGAAATGGGCATCAGGTCTATCTTGGCGTAATATTCGGGCAGTACGAGGGAATTCGGGCTTCACCTGGAATTGCCCCTTAGGAAACGCTAGTTACTGTGGGATGCCGCGGTTGGTCCCGTGGGGCCCTTAGAGGGCAACTGAGTGAGGGGTGGGCAACATTGAGAAGCCGACTCTAAAGAAAGGGAAACCAACTAGTTACTGTGTGCCATTCTGAAGCATCTCTTTTTCACCGTGGTGGTGGGATGAATTTAAAAAAGGAACATACACTGTTTACCCATGTTTTCTACACTTGTACTCGAATGAATACATTTTTTGAGAATATTCCAACTGCCCACGTTGTGAGATTACATTGCACCGTACACAAGCTGCTCTGACCACGCCAGGTCGTATCCTGGACTTAGCCTATTTCTGACACCTCCCACGTGAGATGGCGCATGACATCATCTGATGTCACTGCCGACCCTAGGTTCGAGTCCCGACGGTGGCAGGATTTTCAACACTAGCTTGTCAGCTAAATCGAATTCAGTCGTCTGGAGGAGAATTCAACCGATCGGCTGCTCTGATCGGTAATTTTCCGTTGTTTCTCCGATCAATACCAGGCGAATGCCGGAGCAGTACCCGGGCAAATGGGCCACGGACCGCGCGCGATATTTCCTACCTCTTCCTTGACCTATCCTCTACCCTCTTACATGAACTGCACTACCACACATGCCGGGAGACCGGTCGGGAGCTTAGAGCTTGTCCCGGCTGGGGCGGTGCCCCGTTGATGGGAAATACCTGGTTGGGGAAAACCCCGCTAACCGATGATAGGTCGGCGCCGGACTAGGTCTCGCCTTCCAGCGGGGGAAGAACATGCGTCAACTACTTAGGGTCATTAGTCCTATAAGTGTAGTGATATACGGGATTATCGCTACTTACAGGACTAATGACCCTGGTAGTTGACGCGCCCGGAATCACTATCAATCCCACGTGATCACCCACTTCCCGAGATGTTAACAGACAAGTCTGGAAATAGCAGTGTAAGAAAGATGGGCATTCTCCCTTGAACTGTAGAGCTCCATTAATAAATGTTGCGGAATTTGAAACATGGACGGGCCATCGCTGTTATCAGGGAGTTCAAGCAGAGGGGCACTTGCGTATCATATCCGACTTCGGCCAATGAACTTCAGACACCAACCAGTTTGCGTCACAATATTAGCTGGAATTTTAAATGCAGCCGGACACCAGTTTTATCACTTCGTTACAAGACATTGAAACAGATTTACGAAGCTTTTTTTAAAAAATACTGCACTTGTACACCTCCATCTTGTTATTTTTGGTCACCGTTGACACGTCCCAGTCGAGTACAGGCGAGCCTAAACACAGACAATACCCCTGTGATCGACGAGAGAGGATGGTCTGTGGATGACTCGTGCAGTCGCGGTTTAAATGAAGTGCCTACAAGCATGTATAGTGTAAATAGTGTTTAAATGATTTCATGGATTGTGTTTATAAGTGTATTTGTATACTTTGACCAGTGTAAATAATGTAAATAGTGTACAGTGTTAAAGTTGCAACCGCTGTTGAAATGATGTCGTCGATGCATATATAGTGTAAATAATTTTTATATGAGTTCATGTGTAATGTTAAAAGTGTATGTTTTTGTGTTATATGTGTATGTATTGCTTACCGTAAATAATGTAAATAATGTTCGTTGTTAGATTAAGTCAGGATGTAAGACAAAGTAGATTTAGATTAGTTTGTAAGTATCTAGTTTGTAAGCTAGGCCATAAGTTAGCTATGTAAATAGAATTTAAGAATAAATATTACATTGTCACTTTATACCACTTTCAAAATGTTTCTCGATCCTTCTCGCTCTCCATGCAACATGGTGGCCAGCGGCTGGTCTGGCTTTTCAAACGAAGTGCCCGTGCTCTGGTCACGTGGTTTGCGACGCAAACTGGCGCAGAGCGAGCAAAGGCGCAGAGCGAGGAACGGCGGGGTAACTCACCTATCTCTTTCCACCATGAGTTCAGTACGGAGTAGCTCATGGTGGAAACACATGGGTGGGTTCCTCCGGTTCACCGATTTTAGCTGGTTCTGCGCATCACCAGTTTGCGTCACGAACCACGTGACCAAAGCACGGGCACTTCGTTTGAAAAGCCAGAACAGACGCTGGCCGCCATGCTGCATGGAGTGCGAGAAGGGTCGAGAAACATTTTGAAAGTGGCTTAAAGTGACAATTTTCTACGGTAACCACCTGATAATAACACAATGAAGATATAACTGAAATAAAATATGGAATATTTCTTTTAAAAAATGATTCAAATATGTTTCAATGACTTGTAACAATGTGATAATTTTGGTATCTGGCTGCATTTAACATTCCCGGTAATATCGAGAAGCAAACAGGTGCCTGTGCACATTGGCTTTTTAAAATTTAATGTATTTATTTTACGTCAAAAAAAAACAAAAAACAGTTAAAAACTGCGTATGACGTGGCTGAAGTCGGATGTGCGACGCAATTGCTCATCCGTCTTTTCATCGCGGTTCCTCCTCAGGGCGACTTAGAATCGAATGCGCCACGCTTAATAGTGGGCATCGTTTTAAAACTAGATCAATTGAAATTCCTCATAGCTATTAACTAAAAAATTATTTTCATTAAACATAAAGACAATTATTTGATTCTGTAATTATATTCAGAAGAAACTATGATGACTTTCCTCCCCCCGCTGAGAAACCTTCATTGAAAATCTCGGTTCGTTTGATCCTGGTCCTAAGGTACCTCAGTTTTGAGAGTGAAGTTATAGCATTACCAGTGCAACTTTTCTTAGCCGCTGACCTACGTCCCCCTCCCTATTGTCCAAATATTTGTCTATTTGACAGTTGGGAGTGGGCTTGGATGACGTTACCACTTACTCGGGCAGGAGACACGTCGTGTGATTGTTCTGGCATCAGATCACAACAGCAGCAACAAGAAATAAACAAATCGCAATGAGAGCACACAACAGTAGTGGACAGAACCAAACAAGTAATGGTGTCAAATGGTGCTCTTGGCCACTTCCCGCTCTTCAATTTTCAGTTTCTTGGCTTTCATTTTTTCTCAATTTGCATCGGCAACTCTACAATGACATAACTGAACCTCTTCTCCTGTCATCCGCTAGATGAAAGGAGACAAATATTATTCCAACAACAGCACAATAAACAGTTGAAGGAAAAGCTCGCAGCGAGCACTGATGACATTTCAAACTCATTTCGATGAGTGCGAAATTGGCGTTATTTGCTGTTGTCCAGAACGCTTGCTTTTCTAACATAAAAACTAAAGAAATGGCTGAGGCAGATCCTTCGCAGGAGATACATTAAACTGACGAAGTTTGAACGCAAATTATTGAAAAAGTCACGAAGGCATGAGCATGGTTTTGATATTCCAGAGGTTGGCATTGCTTCATTAACTCTAGTGGCTGCTTTTATAACTAATACCTCCACTCTCCCTGCATTTCTTCAAGCCATCAAGAAAAGTTGCGCGGATATTAGCTTTGGTGAATGTAGGAGGCTCAAGAAATAGCTGCATTCATGATTATAAGAAACGAAAAGATGTGTAAAATTAGGTGTAATACAGTCGACTCCGGTTAAAGAGAACTCTGTATAATCAACTCTTGGTTATTGTGAACTTAAGTCACTGCTCCAGTTTCACTTATATTACAAATATGCATAAGAAGATTTGGTTAAAGTGAACCAGAATATCGGTTATAGTGTACGTAGGAAATACGTCCTGGGAATTACAAGCGAGTAAAAGGGCTTTCGGAGAGTAGGATGGTGTTCCAACAGTGCAAGAGTCATTGTAGTGTGAAGACTGCATTACAATACTTAAACACTGAAGACAACGCAGAATCAAGTATGGAGAGAGCACGAACTCTAGAGAAGTAGAGAAATTACTAATGACAAATGTTCGAAGCAAACTGAAAATAATTATATTTTTAAGGACAAATATAGATATTGAAATTTTCACTTCGTGCTGTTACTGTATTTCACTGTCTCTGTATTAATAAAATTAATCGTTATGGAGAAATTTTACTTAATTTTGACATCGGATTAAAGTGAAACTCTGGTGCAAAAATGTTAGTCCCCAGAAGTTCACTATAACCGGAGTCGACTGTACACTGAGAAGCAATTTGGATTTTCAAAGAGAAATGTTAAATAAGTAGCAATGCTTGTTTTCGATCAAGAAAAAATGGAAAACAGATGTGGCTCTTTCAAAAACAGTTGTTGAGGTTATAAACCATACAATAAAATTTGCTACAAATTGAATTCAATTTCCACAATATGGAGAGGAAATGAACAAATAAAAAGTGGCAAAACAAATACACCGTTATTCCCACTCCCGGCAACATGGGAACATAAATTCCTACTACAAACTCTACTGTCCGTAGGAATCAATATATTTATAAAAACGGGTAAACAAACAAGTGTGCCAGCAAACTAATGCAGATGAATGATAATACCTGCTTCACTGCTCGCCAAATTCGACGGCCGATGGGCTCGGATGCGCAATAGCAACGAGAGACCAAGTGAGCGCTCACCTCCAATTTCCAAGTTCATTTCTAACTTGTGTCTGAAGCCGAACAGTCGTTCTTAGCTATTTTCAGTGTTCCTGCGTGATACTTAACAGCGCGGTAGATACCAGTGTCAGAAGTGATAGCGTTCGATTTTCGTTGGCGAAGAGCATCAATAGAACATCAAATAGGTATTGTACCTCCCGATTGAATGATAATATCCCCCTCTCCTTTCAGCTCATGACCTTCAAGGGCCACTGTTTAAATCTGAGTACAGAGATTTTGCAATTTTTAACCGTAGGAAGGCAATGGCGTCTAACGAACAGTGGGCCACAGTGAGGTGAAGTGATAGGTTTGAGAAATATAAGGATGATAAAATGGCACAGTTTATATGCTAATGAACAAAAATATTACACTTCAAATAATATACCTGAATGAAATAAATAAACAATACACTATTTATTACTCTACATTTGATTTTACTGTACTGGATGATGTACCATAATAAATGTGCTGCTTCTTAAACGAGTAAAAATATAGTCTTTATGGCACCATTTAATAATAACAAATGCCTCTAAATTAAACCAAAAAACCTTATTGAACAAATCTGTGCAGGTTCTGTGTAATTGCAATGCGAACCCTCATATTTCTTCACAAATTGCAAGCGAAAATTAAGCTTATTTTATAAAGGTCAATAACATCGCCTATCTTTTCAAATTCCTTTTCTCCTAAACATTGCTTGTTCTTCAATACTTAAAAAAAACGCGTCGCCTATAAAAGAGTGTAATTTGCAAACACCTCTGAAAATTTTCTTGTTTTCTCGTGGGAAAAAATGTTCGCTAACATACACTCTTACCTCTCAAACCTGAAGTCTATGGGATTTCACAAGCAATGCTCCTCTTCCATTCTTTTTTAATTTCTATTTCTACTTCTTGTGTTCGTGCGCCGTCTCCATGCGAATGTAAGCGATCCCCGCTTTTTTATTTTGCTTCTGAAGCCACCGTACACTGCAATTGTGTGAAAGTCACAGCAGTCCATGGTCACTCAATATAGCGACTTGAGACCCTTTTCTATCAACACTTCCTTTCCGAATTGCATAGGTTGGGGCTCGAACACGTAGGAATCGCCGCGGCTGGGCTTGTCAGTAACCGAGGCGTCGCGCCCCTGACTGAAAGTAATGGAGCATTACTCCTTGCAAGCGCTCAACGCCCAACAAGGGTTTAAGAGAATTGTTGCCTCAATGTCGCGACAATTTTTTAAAAAAAGTATAGAGTGAACGTGTCGTAGTCAGTATGCGACTCCAGAATACGGAAAAATTCAGACATTCATAATAGTGGCGTCTCGTGCTTAGGTCGTACAACCCCAAGATAATCGAAAAAATCGTTTATGTTAGGAATATGTTTTCCGTTCAATGGCATTCAATATTGAATTGAATTGAATGTGCCTTATTTTACGTGGCGAGACTCAGGCCAAGAGGCCTGCTCTTCCGCCTGACCACGCAAATTCCGCTACGCTCCTTTCACCAACTATGGGAGAAAGAAGGTATTACTTGGGCGACGAAACAGGCGATTTGAATTTAGCTCAGAGGCATCATTTAGGCTTGAGGATCTTTTACATGCAGTAAATCTGCTAACATGGGACAGCCGGCTTTACTTCCCCTCCGAAGGAAGGCGTACGTAGGATTTTTTCGCCCTTAAAAATCCACGGCTTCGATCGGGTTCAAACCCGCAAACTTGGGTATAACAGTCCGATACGCTAACCGTTACACCATCGATCTTGCAGCAATATCCATGAATATGAAATCAACTTGGAATTAAAAAGCGCCCCTTCTGGCGTCTCGTGGCAAGTCACGCAGCGCACCGATGTTACGCTCTTAAGCACTTTTGCTGGGTAAAAATTCTGGCCGTGCAATTCTCTACGCGTTAACATTGGTCCCTACGTTTTCAGATCGCAACACTTGTAGCAGAGCATTATATATGCCTCGTAGTACCGGCTTACACCGCAGAGCGAAGGGGGTAGAGCTCGCCGCAGAGCGGAGGGGACTCAGGCTGGCGCTGGACTCCGAGGGAAATACCGATTTTCTGTATTATGTGAACAAGTAGCATTTTTAATTTGATTAATTTCGCCTGTTAACAAATGTGTACAATTTCAATCAATTATTGGCGGTATTTAATGCATTATTTGGCGAATTTACTTTCATTTGATGTTAAGGTTTGTTTATTCAAAATGTGCATCTGACGAGTGCATTTTTCTTTGTGTAAAGTTGGACTTTCTGGAAGAAAGTCCCTCATTTACATCGTCTGTGCAATGCTCATCTCCACAGTTATTTCGCGAGCGTCCTTGTGAATACGAATGGGTGCAAGATCTCGAGAGATAATTATTGTATAAGTGTTGCTGTTTTTGTGCTAATAAGTTAACTTCCTCAAAAAAGTAAGAATATCTACCGATTTACGAGAAAATAATTCCTGAAAAACTAAAAATTAAACATAACCTTATTAGAGGCTTGTTTTTGATAAACACATTTCATCAAAAAATTGTATCTTCACAATTGTAGTTGTAAGCAGATATCGAATTTTTTTTAAATTTTCGAAAAATCATGTATTTCAATGAACATGAGACCTGCACCATTCTCGTCCTATACGCTATCTACGATCTAAATTTAATTAAAAAAGTTTGTGCCGTTTTTTAAGAACGAAGGGGGAAAAAGTTAAAAGAAAATAAAAAAGGCCTATGCTCGACAAAATTTCGCGAATAATACTCATAATTTTAAAAAATTGAAAATGACATTATTTTTAATGTTTTTTGTGAACACATTTCATTAAGAAAAACATTTTCATAATTCATACTTGTAGTTGTGGGAAGGCGCCGAAAAAAATGATTTTTTTTTTTTTCAATTTTCGAAAAATCAGTGTTTAACCAACATGAGACCTGCACCATTCTCCTAAATGTTCTTCAGACTATTCAATAACACAATTTAATAAAAAACGATGTAGCTGTTTTTGAGAAAAAAAAATGTTAAAATCAAATTAAAAGTTGCCTGAATTGTTCACGATCTAATTTCAAAATCTATGTTTATGGAACAGATTTTATTACGGGGAAAATCTCTTATCTCTAATATTTAGGAAGACACTGAAAAAAATTTTAATTTTTGCAATTTTCGAAAAATTAGTTTTCATCGAAAATGATACCTGCACCATTCTTTTAAACTTTCTTTAGGCTATCCAGCAACAAAATTTAATTAAAAACGAAGGAGTCATTTTTGAAAATGTTCCAGAGGCTTCATGTAAAGTGCCCCCGAATTAAAATATCGGTTTCAAATTTAAGGGGCGCAAGGGGTAAGATTGATGAAGGAATATCAATTTCGGCGAAAATCGGCTGAACGGTTTAGCCGCTAGCGTTGTTCAGACGGACGTTTCGCCATCAATTGATTTTTTGGTATCAAGGACCCACAAAACGGATTCTGGCTACAGAAGGTGTTAGAGAAGAAAAGAAAAAAATCTCTACTCAGCACAAACATTAAACTACACGTATTTGAGAAGCGTAAGGTGCAAAAAAGGTGAAAACATTCAGTGCAAAAAGAGTGTAGCTCTGAAGGTATATCCTCCTGAGCTATAGACACATAAATACATCCATTAAAAAAAGACAAAGAAGCTACCCCCTTAATGCATTGGTGTCTTCAATTCCACTCACCATTAAGCATTTGATGCTTTCACATTATTATACTTACTACAGTATTTATATAAACTGCTTTTATATTATACTTACTGCAACATCAAATTCAAAAGCAATAGTTCGCAGATTTTCCACAAGGTCATACAATAAACTCACACGTTGCAGAGCACTATCAATTGTTTGGAGTGGGAATGTGATGCTATCTATGACAATGAGCCTCACCTACAACATGACAATATTTAAAAATTAAAAAAATAATATTCACATGGGAGCTAGGAAAGAATTTCAAAACCCAATACACAAAAAGAGGATAAAATATAAGCATTATTTCAAAATTTTCAACATATTTTAAATAAAACTAATTAGAATCCTCAAACATTTAAAGTATTCTTCATAAAACTTTTCTGAAAACTTCTTTGCTGAAACTATTAGATGAAAACTGACTGATCACTCAGATCTTTCGGCATGACAACCAAATCATGTAAAGTACTCAAGGAATGACGTATAAAACGCAATCTCTTGTCATTAAAATCCAAATTGGAATAAAAACCAGAAAGAATTTTCTACAACACAGAGCAACACTATTAATTTTATAAATAATTTAATTACAGAATTTTTAACAAAATATTACGCTGTTAACCCATTTCTTCTGCTCTGATACTTTCAACAATGTGTCTCTTCTTTAGTGTTTCAACAAGGCATTTAATTGAGTTCCTTTCTTCATTAGCATTTAAAATAATAGCTACAAGACACACCATAATTATTAAATGCTCAGTAATGGCAATAAAAATTCAAAAGAGGCCACTGCACTCCCCCTTGACCTGGAGTGTTAATGGATAATAGAAAACATAGGTACTACGAATATTGACACATGCTATTATGATATGCAATGAATTAAAATAAAGTTTGTGTGGATGCACTCAATATGCTTCCAGTACGTAACCAGAAACTGCTATCTTCCATTACACAACACTTTTGAACTAAGGAAAGTTTCAGCATCTAAAATTCAAAGGAAATTATCAGAGAACCCTTTATGATTAAAATTCCCCCAACTTATGGAATATAAAATGTAACATAAACATAAGAATATTAAGTGAATTGAAAAAGTAATAAAAGTTCTATATATATTTTCTTATCTAAATATAAAAATAAATACCAAGGCATCAAACCAAAATAGTTTGAATAGCACGACTGAAACTGAATAAGTATTTTGTTTCCATTAAATGTAAACCGTAACTAAACGAAACAGTTTAGTTTTTTAAAAGAGAATCATAATTTAGTTTAAAGTTGTTTTACTGGAACATTATATATATTCTCTTCTGTTTTATTGAATATCCCAAACAAAAAAGAACAATTTCTTTCCAACTTAAAAATTATACCCAGGATTTCCTTTAAAAACTGAACAAATTTTAACAACATGCATTAATAATATTTAGTTCAAACAAGGTTTGTAAACAATTACAAACACATTTTGTAATACAAAAATAATAAAACTATTAGAAACTTTTGTCATCAAAACATGAAACTAAAACCTAAATATTTCCACAATCCAAAAACTGGAACCCAGTGGGTGATGTCTACTGATAATGGTTGAGTGCTACTTCAAATTCATAGCTCTGGGGCATAACTGTGGCTCTGGGGCTAAAAACCTTTCCCACAAGTCTCCCACAACAGGGACCAACCTAAGATAAACTGAGGGTATGCTTCACTGACAAGCATCCACACAGTAACACAACTTGCAAACATTGGCTTCTTCTGAATCAGATTGTCAGAATGAGCAGATCCCACAATCTGCTCTGTGGCTCACACCTGAAAATCACCAAGGATTACTGACTTTAGGTCAGTGCACTTGCGGTTGATTTCATCAGCATTAGATATTGTGAACCCCTTTTGCTTCAGAAAGATAAGACCCAAACCCTTTGCATGGTTATTGCTAATAATGACCATGCAAAAATGCCAAGCCTTGTCAGTGATAAAAAGGGCAATCAATCCCACACCAGACCCTAGGTACAGGATACATAACACACGTAGGGAGGGCAAATTGAATGAAATCTACCTTCACATTCATCCTCTGTTACGTATATTGTACTAAATTCGCTAAGAATTGACTTACAAACATATTGTACATTTATTGTATTATCAAATAGTGCAACCAGCATCACTGAATGAGAATTATTTCATACCAGATATGAAAATTCCATTACACTGACATATACAGTATTAAATTTCTTACTTTTACCCTTATCTTTAGTTAATAAAGAATTGAACAAGACACTTTGCAGCCTTGTAAAGTCGTAGGTATTATGGCTCTCTCACAATTTTATCCCATTACCAGAACGTACAGTACAGTCTGTCTAAAACCGGAATCGATTGGGGCAAAAAAAAAATTCCAATTTAGGGAGGGATTTTATGCATGGTTGACAATTTTTGACATTTGTGATATCGATGTTTCTGCTCTGAAAGTAGTGAATTAATTATATGACTATTATAATAATCAAAATATACTAACATATAACGTATTTATGGAAGAAATCACCAATAAATGAATATTAAGCACTCTTCATTGACAGCTTCTGAGTTGAAAAATACACACCTTACTGGCTGTATTCAGGCTACTTGCCGACTCTTTCAACACACTATGTGTCAGAACCCAGTAACAACCCATGACTTTCTGATATACTCGCATTGCCTTGAGCAAGGTGTATCTGGTCTTTCAATACGGAGCAAGGAGACACACAGATAGAAGCCATGTCTGTACACCTACCCACGCTCAGAGTCAGGAGAGGCGGAATACCTCTAAGGCCTAGCATGCCTTGAGACAAGCGACCCCAAGGTTGAATTCTATGCTGACAGCTGAAGACCCTCCTTCAATGTCCAGCTACCATGACTGAATCACATCACAGGGATAGAGAATTTAAAACAAGCTTGCAGATGCATTCATTTCATTAAGAACATCTTGCGTGTCTCTGTCAATTGCGTTAAATTCACAGAAATTTCCATGGAGTTTCCATGCTCTGCTAGATGGCGACATATGAACATCAGGTGGATCTAACAATGAAGCGAAATTTACACAATGTTTTGACTTAAGGCCGATACACATGGAGTAAATTGATTTTTTAATTAAATGAGTCACCACATGGGACAAAAAGAGAAGAAAAATTATGGATATTGCAAAGGGTCAGTAGTGGAAAGTATTGTCATCTGCGTGAACAGTAGAACAGTTTATCATGTCACATGTAGAGAACGATCACGTTTTTTGTCTGCATACTGAAATGTCCATTTGTAATAATAAATGTAAATCGTAACCAATTTCCGAATTTATAAATAAATTGGGTGCCAGGAAAAGGTTACACTTGAATTCCTGATTATCTATGCACATCGCTCGATGTCGCCACGTGGAGTAGACCAATCCTCATCCTTGTCGAAGTCCACGATGATCAGCGACCAAGTCGATACTTCCTCCAACCACTTCACAAACACTGCCTATACTCTTTATCTTGCGCCTCAGGTGGGCACCTATTTCAAACTGATTACTTTCCCAGGTCAGAATAATATCCCTCAAATATAATTTTCTATCACCTAACCTGGCAATTAAATATTCATTGGTAAAATTTCTAAGTCAAATGTAACTCCACCGCGAAAATATTCTAAGTTCACTTTCCAGTTCACTAATGAAAATATTACAAGTCCGCGTTTGCAATGGTACAACACGTAAATTTTACAAGCTCCAGTTGCGGAAATATTCTAAGTTCAAGTTCAATGTTCACTCTCACGAAATATCACAAGTCCCGATTTGATAATTAACCTCAAGAAAAAACACGCAAGCGATCCGCTCACCACCACGACATAAGTCGGAATGCCCTGGTTCCCAATCTGGTCCACCCTTCAAAGCTGGCTGTTTTTCTCTCTATTGTTTTTTCGCATTGCTACGGTGTCTCCTGCACCTGCTTCCAAACGAACTCGTTGTTTCGCGTTGGTACGGTGTCATCTGCGTATCTGCACCATAGAAACCCACGTCTTTTGCGATATCTACAACATTTTGACCTTTATTTGCCTAAATAAAATGCCCATTTTTGGTATGTCGCAGTACTGACAACTCAAAATCAGAATGATCAGAAGAGATTTGTTTGCTGTGCTTCGAGACCTCTAGAGCCTCCTGTTCTTACAGTCGATTCGCAATCTGATGCGAGTCTTGACATGTTTGAAACGACTCAAGAAACACAAGTTGAAATGGCAAATAAATCAGTGATAAAGGCTATCTGGGAGAAAATGAGCACAATTCAGCGAAGTTTGGATACCAAATTTACCAATCTGGAAACAAAGCTCACCTTGGAACAAGAAAAAGGATTGATGGATATAAAAAAAATAATGTAAAGGGCCTATCAGATAAGATTGATACATTTTTTGAGCAATTCAAAGGACTTGAAGGAAAGGGTTTTGAAGTAGGCGCTAAAGTTAATAAATTGACAGACACCCAGGTAAACAATACTGGAAGAATTGAAAGACTTGAGTAAGAACTGCATAGGGGGGCACCAAATACTGGACGAATCTTCAAAGAAATGGAAGAGCTTAGGTTGAGGAAATTCTATTTCATTGTACATGGCGATGAAGAGTCGAAGAAAGATGATTCAAAGACATGGATAGCTGACATACCTTAAAAAAAGTTTTGTCGAACATGGAGATAGAAGAGCAACCCCAACTGCATTTAGTCAAGGTCATCAGATTGGGATAAAAGAAGATTGCTGAACAACCCGGTTACGAACGTCCTAGACCAGTTAAAGTTATGATGTTCGTTAGCGGTCAGGAAGCTACTGGCTGCAAACAAGAGTGCTCCACGATTAAAAATGACCTCACACCAATGCAGAGACAGGAGTTGAGGGATTTAAATAAGGAACTAGAGGAAAAGCGGAAAGAAAATCCAAATCTGACAATCAAATTCGTAAAAGGACAACCACGTATTATGAAGGAAAACGTGAACATGCAGTAGCAGTTGAAACATTTCCTCAAACATTCTTTACACTAATGTATCATCCCTAAAAAAAATATTATCTTGGCTGTCCGGGTGACGTCGCGTTGAAGGCCGTTTTCCTGACGTTCCGATCATCTTTTTTTGAGATCTTCTTCAGGGCTGGCCTGCGCTCGGGTTTGTTTGGGCGGGGACCAAGTACGGTCGGCTCAAACAGTCCTGAAACACCAGCCCTGAAGATCTCGAAAAAGATGATCGAAACGTCAGCAGTACAGCCTTCAACGCGGCATCACCCGGACAGCCAAGATAATCTTCATGATTCTGGCCGCGGAAGCCTATGACTTCACTTATCATCCCTAATGTCTAAGTTGAACGTTTTGTCTTGGAAGTTCATCAGACAAAATCAGATATCATTGTCCTTACAGACATGGTTAAATTCGGATATTGCAGACTCACTGATAAATATTACAGGGTATAGCGTTTACAGAAAGGAGAGGGAGGAGAGGAAAGAAAAGGAGGAGAAGTGGCTGTCTATTTTGGCAGAAGATGCAAACTGAAGGTATTATGATAACCAGACTGACTGAACTTGAAAATACAGATATGGAAGTGTCGTGGTTAAAACTGAGTGAGCGAGTGAGTGGGTGAGTGAGTGTGTGTGTGTTTGTGTGTGTGTGTGTGTGTGTGCGCGCGCGCGTGTGTGTGTGCGTGTGTATATATATAGCATAGAAACAATTTATAATTGTTGAAATGTGATCCTCCCAGGTGAGGACGATTCATTCATATATGTTCTATATAGCTCCTATGATACTGAACATATTCCATTTCTTTTCGAATTCCATTGAAATGTTCTCCCATTCCTGTGCTGTTGTTGATTTCTGTAGTAAAGTAAAGCCAGTTGTATAAGAATCTTTAAGTGTTGACTAAGTGCACAAGAAGAAAATAGTCATATTTGTAAATGTATAATATTGATTTACTAAGAAAATAGTCAGTTGGACATTTATATTTCAAATGTGTATATATTAAAATAATCTTTATGAACTTCTGAGAAAATACAATTATCAAATCTGCTCAGTTAGAAGATAAACAAAAATATACAAAAACATGAAAAAAATACAGAAAATTACATGATCTGTTTGAAAGCATCCATTTTGCTAATATAATTTCATCTTGGCCTCTTTTGTGGATACTGTAGGGAATATCTTAGGGTAAAGTCGACTTCTGGTTTAACCTCTAAACATACCTGAATACAAATACAATAATAATAATAATAATTGATTGATTCGTGTTTCCGGGCACGTCAACTGCTTTGGTCATTAGTCCCGTTAGTGTAGTGCATGTTTTCCTCCGGAGATGGAAGTGATCTTCCCCCGCTGGATGGCGAGATCCGGCGCCGACCTACCGTCGGCTAGTGGGGTTTCCCCCTAACCAGGACTCTCCCACCAGCGGGGCCCCGCCCCAGCCGGGACAAGCTCTAAGCTCCCGACCGGTCTCCCAGAATATGTCGTAGTGTAGTGCATGTTAGTGTGTGGGTAAGGGGAGAGGATAGGACAAGGAAGAGGAGGGATAGATCGCGCGCGGTCCGTGGCCCGTTTGGTAGGGTACTGCTCCGGCATTCGCCTGGTGTTGATCGGAGAAACCACGGAAAACTACCGATCAGAGCAGCCGGCCGCTAGAATTCTCCTCCAGACAGCGACTAAATTCGACCTGGCTGAAAAGCTAGTGTCGAAAATCCTGCCGCCGACAGGACTCGAACCTAGGACCTCCCGGTCAGAGGCGCTGCAGTGACATCAGTTGATGCACTGAGCTACCGCTCCCGGTAATAATATTAATATTAATAATAATAATAATAATAAATAATCATATTTATTCATTGTAGTTATTCATTTGCTATTGTTTTCTGCTTCAGGATCATTTCACTGCTTTTCTTGAGGAGTGTATTCCTCCTCCGAAAAAGAAAAAGTAAGATTCAATAGATATATTTATTGTCACAGGCAAGGGTTACCATGACACAAATGACGAATGTTTTAATACAAAGAAACACAGGCCATAACAAAGACCCTATAGATTCTTTTACTGAATTCGTAGGTAAGGAATTAAAGGGCATTAGAGATGCAGGGGGGGGGGTATGAGGGCCAAAACAAAAATTCAAAAATTCCTCATGGATGCATGAGATGAGGTACATTGTACTTTGCTTTCTACTTCCAACAGTAGAGGGTTCGATGTTATAAGAAGTGCAATGCTGTCAGCAGATATTGTAAATCAAAGTGATAGTGAATAAAGAATTTCAGAAAACAGATTGCTTTCTTTTCTTACCTGGAGAAACTCTCCTTTCAGTGCATTGTAAATGGCTGGATATGTCTCTGGAATAATTCCAGATAAAGTACACTGTGGAATCCTGGTGCTGAATGATAAGCTGGTGTAAGTTTCTCCTGTTGCCAGGAACCTGAGGGTAACAAGGAGGCATACCTCAACACTAATAGGGTTTCTTGAGTAGTCTGTCAGCAAATCAGGGGGCCCATTTTCAAAGAGAATTGAATGTTGCCTCGTCCATCCTCAAATAATTCACATGGGTCTTTTGATCTTCAGTTCGAAGTTCATCAATTAAAGTATGGTTGATGCCTCTTTGTTCACAATAAGTGACCCAGGGTCTCACCCACAAACATTTCCTCTTCACCCTTTTCTCCTTCAGTAATAAACATAACATAGTTATTGAGCATGAAGTGGCACCACACACTGATTAGTTCATCATCCGTCTTCAATTAGGCACAACTACGTAAAATGTTGAATGCAATGTAATACAATGATCAAAGTTATTTGTCAAAGTTCAAAGAGCTTACATAAAGTTCTTCATAAAAAAGATATTTGTCATATAGATTTTACAGTGTAATACCAACCAATGTACATAAACCCTGATAGAGAAATAGTGAAGAAATCTAGAGCTAAGTGAAGGGCGTGAGTTGCTTATTAAAGGACTGGAAAAGATGAGGATTACAGAATCTTCCGAGGAATTAATAACAAATCACAAAATTGAGTAGACAACGGAAAGCGGCATATGAGGAAGATATTATCCAGAAGGGATAGAAGCTAATGTACCAGTATATTAGAAGTCAAACGACAAACGAAACTGGCCTGTGGATGTGTTTGGATGTAGGTGAACTGTTATCTGACCAGGCAAGAATCGCAGAGGTTTATGTGGATTACTTTCAGGAAGTTTATACCATTGAACCAGAACCAACACCATTGAACCTTCCAACAGTTGAAGACCTGGATTTTGTCACTCTTGAAAACGTGGATATCTCTCCGATCACAGTTACTCAGCCACTATGTAGTCTTGATGAAAGCTCAGCTGCAGTACTTGATGGCATCCCTACAGTATTTCTGAAAAGATGTGCAATCCAGGTCGCTCCTACTTGACGAAAATCTTTCAAGAGTCACTGGATGCAGGCAAGGTCCTGCAATAGTGGAAGTCAGCTGTTGTCACCCCAATTTTTAAAAAAGGGATTAATACCAATAACTTACGTCCTGTCAGTCTGACCAGCACAGAGGGTAAGGTAACGGAATGGCATATTGTGCGTGAGCTGCTTAATCATACAATGATCAATGAGGTTATGCCATAGTGACAACGCGGTTATATACCTGGCACATCCACGATCACCAACCTGCTGAGTGCTTTGAATGACTGGCTGAGAGATGTAAGTTACCCCATGGACCTTGGATTCTTCTACCTAGATCTACCCCATGGATTCTACCTAAGCTATGCCAAAGGCTTTGATCAGGTTCCACATAGGAGATTGCTGCACCAGCAGTGGGCTATGGGGATTAGAGGAAAATTACTTCACTGGATAGAAGATTATTTGACTGGCAGAACTTTTCAAGTTCATGTTGGAAGCACTGTCTCTTCGCTGAAACCTGTTACAATTGGTGTTCCTCAGGGCTGTTCTGAGACCCCATCTTGTTCCTTATATACACAGCTGATATTGGAAAAGGATTGAGATCAAAGTGGAATAGTTACACTGACGATACTAAGTTGTATGGAAATCCGATATTGCAGCAAGTGGACCAGCAGATTAGTAAAAGATGGAGTGGTCTGATTTCTGGTTACTCCCATTGAATACCAACAAACGCACAGTCCTTCATTTGGGCAAAAACAACCCCAGAAACCTGTACCAGATCAGCGGACATACAATACAATCAGTGAACGCACAGGTTGACCTAGGCATGGTTGTATCTTAAGATCTCAAACGGGACAGACAAGTCTCAACAGTTGTCAAGAGAACAAAACCTGCACTGTACTTGATGAAGAGTATTTCCGAAAATTAAGTTTACAGAGATGAAGAAACTATATGAGACAATACTGATTAACTTATCTTTAAACAGGTATAATTTCCTTTAAAAAGCTGCGTTGCAAAATACGTGTTTGAGTATGTTTGCGCCAGTTCCTGGGCGAAGGGTCAATTAGCTACGCGCAGCTGCGACTTTCTGTGCCACGGCGGCGCCCAGAAGATGAAGCGGGGGGGTAGCTAACTCACCCCTAAGGTCGCAGTCTCTTCCTAAGGATTTCGAAGAACGTCGTGGTTCACCTAGTAAGTTTATTTACACCAAGTGCTGTACAAGTATACAGTTAATGTATTTATTAAACAATCGCAGCAAACTCGCTGTTTGAACATTTTCCCACTTTTCCACTCAGATTAACTATAAGACGTCCTAACCGAATGGCAGAGAATTTAGTAAGGTGTAGGAAGCTCTGGCCAATCACACAATCTTTTTCAAAATTTTAACAGATCCTTCTAGAACTTTTGGATAAGAAGACGGGAGAAAACAGGCCTGGGGCAAGCTCGCTAGTGCCGGTCAAAGGAGACGCTCTCGGGCATCAGATCTGTTCGGGAGGGTGCTCGATAGAGCATAGGTCGGGCTGTTGCTCACGAAGTTAGTCAACCAGAGAGAGACGGGTGAGTGCCTCGAGTATCTTGTTTGGACTGTTGCCCACAAAGTTTTGAGTTTGTTCTTAATTTGATTTTTAATTGAGTTTGTTTCGTTAACCTTCGAACACTCTGCTATGCGCCGATGTAATAATTCTCTCTACATGGTCGCACTACTATTACACGTTTTTCTTAATTATGTGGCGTAATTTCGATTAAATAGGGAATATTATTAACCGATAAATATCACACGGTCCATCTCACAACTGGAAGCTGAGCTGTCATGGCCTCATTACATCATGGCTGTCGAGTTGGAGGGCGGACAGCGACCCACGGCCTCTGCCAGCAAAGGGATCCGGCCAACTCAGGGGAGCCTGACCCCACCCTTTGGACGAAAAGGAACCACGACCGAAGAAAGTGAATCTTCACAGCTGCCAGCGCGTCCGTTTGCAACTAAATGGTGATATCAATGAAGCGTCAAGCCACGGCCTTCAGAAACACCCCTCAGGCAATATTAAGAACAAAGACTCTTTTTAGATTAAAATTGGAATAATTCTCAGGAAGAATTGGCCTCTTCCTAATTAATGTTTATCTTCAATTTTTTTACTTGCTGTAATCTATTTTATAAAATTTTATTATATTCATTTTTGTACTTAGAATTAAGGGATGAGGAAGGGAAAGTAGCACTACTGAGCTCATGCACAGTCTGTTAGCAAACATTTTTAGTAATTTGGGTAATTCTATTCTAATTTCTTTTTTTATTTTGATTAAATTTCATGTTCTTTTATAATCTTTTCTTCTCATTTCTAAAAGTAGCTACGTCCATCCACTACCCCTATTTCAGGCTCTCACCACCTCCTGAGCTAGCCGGCACCTTGACTCGGGTAAGAGGGGAGCAAATTTACGTTAAATCTGGCTCACCCAACGTGCGGTCGAAGACACCCGCCGTCACAATATATCATACCAATTTTGGAATATGCCGGTTCAGTATGGTCCAGTTATTACAAAAAAGGCATTGAGACTTTGGAGAAAGTGCAGAGACGAATGAGAAAGTCTGCTATCAATCTACCGAACAGATCTTATGAGCAGAGATGTCGGGCAGTTGAACTGCCAACTCTGGA
Source organism: Teleogryllus occipitalis (assembly GCA_011170035.1). Classification (NCBI taxonomy): domain Eukaryota; kingdom Metazoa; phylum Arthropoda; class Insecta; order Orthoptera; family Gryllidae; genus Teleogryllus; species Teleogryllus occipitalis. The sequence continues at coordinate 605,925 of BLKR01000141.1, forward strand.
GCAGATGAGACAACAAAGAGATCTAATCGAAACGTTTAAGATTATGAATTAAAATTATGATTAAAGAATCCTTGCAAATTTCTTTGAGAAAAGTCTAGATTGTTGCTTTGGGAGTCACTCCTTGGAAGTTGCGCTGAGAGAATACAAGGATCTTACAGACACACCACTTTTTTAGTAACAGAGTGGTGAACTTGTGGAATGGATTGCCAGCACAGTGTCGATGGAGCTACACTGGGTTCTGATGATATAAATATTAGCTTTATAAGATACGCAGGATAAATGATGTCTATTATCTATTGATACGATAGTCACAGTCTGTTTTATTGTTAAAGTTCTATTACGTGAAATACGCTTTGTGAGGAATTATATGATAAATTTGTAGATTCACATTAAACATGTACAGTTTTTGTATGATATGAGTGAAGCAGCAAAATTGCTGCTGCCATTACAAAATATATAAAAAAATAAAAATCCGTTTTATAAAGAGTTTTTCCCTGCAGGACATGAAAAACCTTTCTGCTTCTGCATTGGGGAGATTCTGGTTTATGCTATGTACAATGCCACTTAACTTCATGGGACAGAGAATGCTCTGGTTAAAGCAGGTTTCCGGCTTGTACAGGTTCTGGTTTAGACAGATATTACTCTAAATGTTTATATATTTGGTCTTCAGCAAAATTTGGCAGTAAGAAGATTTGTAGCAATACAAGATTGCAAAGTGCTTTTAAATTATTTATTTTTATTATGAATAACTAATAGGTTCTGAAGAAAAAAAAACCTTTGGTGAATATTACCTGTTTGTGTTTTGATAAAAATTTTTTCAAATAAATTATGCTTGCCATCAAGTCAACATGAGTCAAGCATTGTACATGGAAAACATTTTTCAAGATGGAATTTTTGGAAAAATGTTTCATAGCTTGCAACATATTTTGATTAGATCCATCTTTGGCAAGCATAGAACAATGATTCTCACAGGCTTCTGCTATTTCTGTCACAACATCAAAAACCGTTAATCATGCATCAAGGCCAGATAATTTCAGTATAGGAATAACATGAAAAATAAATATTTATGAAAATGAAAAATTGGGTTCATGAGTTTCGTTGGTGTAGTTAATAAACCTCTATTTAACTCTTAATCATTGCTCCAATAAAAACATCTCCCATTTTTCTGTGCAGCAAAGAGCTAATAGTTTTTTGTAACTGGAATTGAACTGTGCACACTAGGTTGAACTTGGTCATGTCCAAGATATCAATCTTCAAAATACATCAATTAAATTTTAAAAGTAAATCAAAAAGATCTAATCCAGAATAGAAACAAAGACAATGCACATGTCAATGTTTATGAGCACTCTGGGTTTTGCATTTTAAATTAATTACATTTTTGGCATTTCATAAATTCATAAGATTTCAGATTATCTTATTTAGAAAAAACGTAACTAAATAGGTTTTTCTAACATGAACTTAAATTGGAACAATTTAAGAATTAAAAGTTAATAGCAAACAAATCAGCATTTTCAATAAGTAAAGTAGTAAATAGAAGCCAGTCATTGTTTTCGTTATAACTTCATGAACTGTTAATCTTTATTATTATAATGAAGCACATGCTAATGTGAAACCCTACTGCAATCCAAATAATAAGAACCTACAAAAAATCCCTACCTGACAATCTAGAAGATGTAAATCCACTGCATGTATCAACATAAACTGCTTGTCCCTCCAAACCACAAAATGCTCGAGGAATTTGGACATCAACACACAGCTGAAGGCTGAAAAAATAATGCAATTTAAGAAACAGTACTTAAAGAAGAATTCATATACTTGGAGAAACAGTTTATTTACTAATGGAAATATTCATTACCAATTCAAAAAAATTTAAAGTAAACAAACCACATCTGAGTTTTTCCTGATCCTGGAGCACCACTAAATTCAGTAATTCTTTGTAATGGAACTCCTCCATCCATATATTCATCCAATGATCGACAAAAGGTTTCTATGCTCCCTAGATCACATTCTTCCTGAAGCATTCCATAGAAATAAAGAATTTGTAGATTACCTTTTCAAATATCTGATTAATGCTATCTACGATCTGAATTATCAGCTCTTTATTAACTATTTGTAAAATTAATGTGACAATAATTTAATTAATTAACCATCAAATACTTCATTAAAATGTGCATATTGTAGTGAAAACAGACTTAGGGAACTAGGGATACTGAACCCAAGGTAATTTTCTCAATCTACAAAAGGTTTAGCTAGTGCTTTACCAGCCCCTTCCCCCTCCCCTCTTTCAGTCATTATAAGTCTATCATTCATGTGTCAGAGAATCGCTTTGTGTTGACGCTGTGCACGCTAGTTAATTTCAGACCCAGAAAGTAAATTCATCTTTTATATGATTTTTTTCACTGATAATTTTTCCCTGCTGGAACCATTTTTTTGTGTCCATTGTGTAACTAAATTTCTATACAATTATATTTGAACAAATTCTGAGAGGGATACTTGAACCAACAGAAATGTATGTTTACGATGAATTATATTGCTTTGGTTGGAAAAGGTATCCCCATAGCTTTCACACTACAGAACGTAATCAGTAGGGGCACATATTTTAATGAAATGACTTTTTTCTTTTTCTTTTCATTTTAGAACAATGCCGTTTAGTATAGAAATTCATATTATGTAATGACAAAAGGAAATTACCCATTTTTATGTCATTTTTTGTTGCATTTTTTATCAATTTCGGGTAAGTAATTTTTTAACTTTTTCCATCAGTTTTACTGCATTTTTTTTTCGATTTCATCGATTTTAATGTCATTTTAATGGGACTTGTTTAAGATAATATTTACGAGACGCAACAAATGTTCTCCACAGAATTCCTGAGTACCTACACCCGGTAGCCCATTTGATTTCTTCACTCAGAAGTTGTAATGTTAGCCACTGTGAGTATGTAATCTAAGGTTCCTGTGATGCCTGTCAGCGTCATTGGCAGTTCTGCTGAGATCGGGATAACTGACAGAGATTTTCTGGCAAAGAACACTCTAAATGAAAAGTTTGAAAGCTGAGTTCACCCAATTGAATACAAGAAGCTTCAATTACATTAGTACCATATCCAACAGCTTAAGTTGTTCATCTGAACTGGTTTTGATCACATAGTTTACACAATTTTTCTTTGCTTTCAGGGCATTTTTAAAACATTTGAAGAGCATTTTATTGATAATTTTGGCTATGTTTTAGGTCATCAAAATCCACCCCCTAGAAATCAGCTACTATAGGAATGTCGCCTAAGAATTGTACCTTTAAAGAAAACTTATACAATTAAAGTACATATAAATAAAATTTTTAAAAGAGAATGAAATTTTACTTTATTGAAGTCATACCTGTACAGGAGGGATGAAAGAGATGAAGTAGATCAAGTATTGAACACAGCATTTAGTTGTAATTGTCATATTTTTTCTTCTGATATTTAGACAAATAATCCTTGATCTGTTCAAGGAAACTGATACAAAACAGAGAAATTGATACAATTTTGTTTCTGTGAATAGTTGACAACAATGTATTGCTATTAAATAAATTTATCTTTATTTATTAAATGTATTCTCTATATAATAAATAAATTTATCTATCTTTAATTTATATTGAGTGATTAATTTACAATATTTGCAAGTCTTGAACAACAATTTGCAAGTACTAGAAAACTGAGGGAAATAAAAATTATAAACGTGTGTTTTAAAATCAATCAATATAATTCGAGACAAAAGAATTGATGATTACTAAGGACTGGATTTTTAGGTGATGAACCTACAGACAAGCGCATTGGGAGCTTTCATTTTTTACTTCTAAAATGTTATATAACCTAATAGAAAGCATTTTAGAAATTTCCAGTGCGCCTAATTTTCACCTAAATCACTCCACTGCCCAAAGCAAATAATGTGCAAATTGTGCACTTTGCTCCAAAATAACCTGCCTCTATTTTTTACACCACTAGAAGAAAAGCGAAGGAGACCATTGTCGTTCATTACCAGTTATTGCGAGAAGCTGTCTTTTTGACCGAAAATCATACAAATGTCAAAGGTGCTTTGAAACAAACACCGTTAAGTTCCAATGTATTTAATATGTTGCTATTTCATGTCTAACATTTGCGCACTTCTGATTGCAAATCTGAGGTTTTCTCAACCGATGCATTAACTAAGAACTCGATTGCATTTACCCCATCATTAACTCAAGGACATCTTTTATGCAAATCCTATAGCCTATCGCACAGCGTAGAGTTGTTGAATTGTGTTGCACAAAATATCAGAAGTTGTATGTGAAAAATAAAATGTCACTAATGAATTGATGAATGAAATGATGAAGAACATGCTTAAATGTCCCCCAAATGTTTTAGTATACAAAGAAAGCACTGCCAATCTGTTTACCACCTTGTGACTCGCCAAGGAATGTGGAGAAACCATTGTACAATTCATGCTGAAAACATTTTAAAAAATAATTAAATTCGTTAGTAACATTGGCAAAGATCAATCTGTTGCATCAGAAAAGGTGGACAAACGTTTGCGCAATATCATTTTGGAAAGAGAACACTTGGATGTCCACTCCTTCAAAGTCCTTGGGGCATCTACTAATGTACTAGAGGAGGTGCAACTGCCTGCTGCTGATCAGTGGTGAAATTTCACAGAAGCAAAGAAGTCTAGAAGGATTTGCTCTTCAGAAAAAATTGGAACACCACGGAAAAAGGTGATATGTGAACCTGATAACAAAGAACATTGAGGTTGTAAATCTGTTTAAAAAAATATAGTTTGTATGATTCTTAACTATTTTCCCCTCAACATTTCATGTGGATATGTCCTGTAATGTTATGATATACAACCAATATATTTATACTTAAATGTGCACTAATTTTTTGGCACCTATTTTTAATATTTTTGACACCTATTTTCGCATCTAAATTAGCAAATGTTTGCACCTATAAGTCCAGCCTCTAATGATTACCTAGTATTGAACATGACAGTACTAGGTGTTAAAACATACGAGAAAACTCTCAACAACTGTGTATTAAATTTAACAAAAATTGATAATAAAGTTTCGCATTGTCAACCACATTAACAAGTAACAAGTTAGTAACACCCATTAGTAACAAGAATGGGAGCACAATTGTACAGAAATAATATGAAAATGTATTTTTTAACATAAATTCATATATAATATAAAATATTAATTCCATACCGTTTAACAGAATTAATATTTTATATTATATATGAATTGTAATTATTACTTTGCTCAATTTTCAAGTTTTTCAAAATCAAAGTCCAAAACATAAATTCTCTAAATTAATCACAAGGAAAATGTATTTGTTTAATAGTAATATACTGTTGCTTACTGTCCACTTAAGCATAATTGTATCAATTTTGTATTAATCTCTCCAAGGAGGTCAAACATAATTTGACAGAACCCTCAGAAAAAGAAAATAGACGATTACATCTGAATGCGGTGTCTAATATTTGATCCACTTTGTGTTTTTCATCTTTTCTGTTTATTAATTTTAAATCAATCATAAGCCACATCAACTTTCGCTTGTACTAGTTCACTTTTCCACATTTATAAACAAATTAAAACAAGAACAACTGTGTCATATAACCATCAAATAAGAAATTTTGAATGCATAAAAAAATTAAGCTTCTTGAAGCTAGTTATAATTTCAATTCCTCATCAAAAGGTGTTGGGACATAAAAATCAATTACCACCTGCAAATGTGAGAAGGCATCCTTTGTTGTTGGAGTGGCAAGTAATTCTTTCCAATATGTACAGGGCTTGTCACTCCACTGGCGCAACACTTCTTCAGCAGTGGGATCCAAAACTGAAAACAAATCAGTTTTAAACTGGGGGCGTGATACAAGTTGATAGTAACATAATAGCCAAAATTACTGAGTACGTACCTAATTGTTTGCCATTTCTAACAGTGCAAACATCGTCGCAATACATAAATCCCAGTTCTTTAAGCCTCGAAGAAAGCAATCCTGGCAATGGCATAGTGCAAAGAGGGCGAAACATTCTTTACTGCTTAAGAAACCCGAAACTTTATTTTAGCCCTACTAAGCATGTCAAAACAAATGCAAGTACTAGTAATCGTTTTGTCACCGTTCATCACAAGGCGTTCACAACCACTGCTTCCCAATTCTTAGTCATCCGTAATTCACGTTCAATAATAGCAATTAACTGCAATTTGATTATCGCCTTCTTCCTTTATGTATTTTTAAAAATCATATTGCAATCACGATTAGATCTCAGGGGTTCAGAGATGCACGCGCCAATAGCCTCCTCATCGTTTTTCGCGCGCATTCGACTGCATTCAGAGAGTATACTACGACTGCATTCTCAGTAAATTGTATACTCCGATTTAAAATCAAAATGTTATATAAACAGAGGTTTTCTTAACATGGCGCTTGAGAGTTCTATCTTCACGATGGAATAAGGCACGGCCTTTCGCGCCTTTCTCCATCGTGCTGCTAGAGTCTCTTGATCTGCAGCACTGCTTGATACAGTCGCGACCATGCGACATCTTGCGCCAGGACAGAGAAAGACGCAAAAAGTCGTGCCATATGCCATCTTGAAGATAATACCTTCAGCTGCCACGTTAGAAAAAATCAAGTTTATAAGTCCGTTTTTCACTGTTAACTCTGAATTTTCGAAAATTTCAAAAGTTTCCTTTTTATATTGTGACAGACCAGATTGTCACACAATATTTTGATGGGAATTGGGGACAAGAATTTATTAAATTCTTCGTAAAAAGTGTAAATGTTGAGGGCATAGGCATGCAGGCAGGGCGTTCCTTAGCAACCAGGGAGGCGGAAGTAAATAAACATAGCGCGGCAAGTAACGGACTGAAGATTGTGATATAAGGGCATGTAGGATTGGTGGTAAACTAGTAATGGGGTATGACGTAGAAGGGAACTGGAGATTGTTTAGTAAAACAAGAGACAAGAAGGTATGAAAGTTATCGAGGGTTGAACTTTTTGTAATAAGAGAGAGGAGCTTTAGACCGCGTACCGTGCACATCGTACTGCAGAGTTCATTGTAAATGATAGATGCGGGACTTGGTGGAATTTTGCGGGAAATAATTGAGCAGTGAGGACTTATATTTTGTGTGCGTAATTCTATTTGGAACTTTTAAATAATTCTGGCACCGAGAGTAGTAAATGAAACAATTAATAAGTTGAGGAGGACATTGACCCTGCAGCGGACCGAGGAAAAGATACAAGAGAGAAGATTGGTCGGAGCGGTGGATTCTTCCTGGCCTCGTCGTCCAAGAGCGCATGGGTATATGCATATATCTAAAATAGTAAGAATAATAGCGCTATAGACAATTTTTACAATCGGTCATGACCAAGGTGACATATCATGTCAAAAAGAATTAATTGAGAAATAAACTTATAACGTTCTCATTCTTAAAAGTAAAAGCTGATTATCATTTTTTTAGCATCTTGTGCAATCCACAGTTTAATAATTTCTTTCCAGAAACAAATTTCAGATTCCTCGCTTCTTCCGTGTGGAGAGCGGATCGAATGATCGATTGCTAGGAAGAAAGTAAGTACCGGCGACGATTATTTTTGTAAGAACCCAACCGGCAGAGCTAGTAGGATAATTATTTCCCTGTAGATGTGTTTGCGGGAAATTTAAAATCGCAACCCTTTCCTGGCGCCCAAAAAAAGATATAAATTCCCCAAATAAATTCGGAATTGCAGAAATAATTGACAAAAACGGAGAGCGTTTCAATATATTATACTCGGGTTTTTCCAATGTGGCGGCTGAGGGTAGTATCATAGATTAACACTATTAAATATCATATATTAACACTATTCATCCATGGCAGTATCTCCAAGCTGGAATTCGACAAGACTTTTTGCGTCTTTCTTGGTCCTGACGCAAGACGTCGCATGATCGCGACCGCATCAAGCAGTTCTGCAGATCAAGCGACTCTAGCGGAAGAATTGAGAATGCCTTGAAAAGTCGTGCCGAATTCCATCTTGGAGATACTACCCTCATCCGCCACGTTAGAAAAACCCAAGTATAGTTCTTTCCTTAAGCTCGCAACAAACTACACCCAGAGATGCGTTGCCAGAAAATTGCGACGACAAATGAGAGGCCGGCGAGGCTGCGTTCTCACTCTAGAAATACGTTATTCGATGTCTTGAAATGCCTTTATGCACTACAAACCGAGAGTGAAACAGCAGTTATCTTTGAGATCACCTACGAGTCCCATATGTTGTTTTATTAAATGCTCTTGTGTAACTTTAATCCGTGCAATCCTTGTTTTGTTGCCATAATTGTAAACCATCTGTTTAACGAGTTCGAATTGCCTAAAGAGAAATGCATTATTGCATTGCATACCAATCATTATTTAATGTAAACTACTGGAACGTATGTGACTTTTAAGGGTGCAGAGAAATTTTCTTGAGCTCCGTAATTCCCCCCTCTCTTTTACTGTATTTATAGTTTGAATTATGAATAAATGATAAACGATCAAATAATTCAGATTAAATTTACAATTAATAAATTAATTCATAAATAAGAATTAAGAAAATAATTAAATACAATTTTTATTTTATATTAATCATTACGAACGAGTTTCAAAGAAGTATGAATCTTTTTCACACAAGTTTTTTCTTGATCATTCCGTTTAAAGAGAAAATTCAAGTAAACAATTAAAAATCTGGTTGTTTATCATGTCATTTACTGCTAAATATTATAAACTCGTTCGCTGACCGACTCCAGCTAAACGAAAATGAACAAGAAAAAACTTGTGTGGAAAATATTCTTACTTGTATAAAAATAAAAAATTGAAGCAAGAAACTTCAAATATTATTTTGAAAGAATTTTATTAATTCATTATTTTCTTAATTCATAAATTCTTATTTATTATTTATAAATTAATTTATTAATTGTAAATTTTATTCTGAATTTTTTGATCGTTTATCATTTATTCATGATTCAAACTATAAATACTGTAAAAGAGAAGGGGAAATTACGGAGCTCAAGAAAATATGCACAGATTGCACTGCTCCCTTAAAAGTCACATACGTTCCAGTTTTTACATTAAATAATAATTTGTATGCGATGCAGTAATGTATTTCTCTTTAGGCAATTCGAACTCGTTAAACAGATGGTTTACAATTATGGAAACAAAAAAGGATTTCTGGAGTTCAAAATTACACAAGAGCATTTAATAAAACGAAATGGCACTCGCAGCTGATTTCACAGCTAACTGCTGTCACCACCCTCGGCTTGTGTCGCGACTAAGGCATTCCGAGACATCGAATAACGTATTTCTAGTGTGTGGATGCATTTTCGCCGGCCTCTTTCCTCATTTCTCGTCGCACATTTCTTGTAACGCATCTCTCGGTGTAGTGTGTTGCCGATACCTGGGTCTTTCTAACGTGGGGCTGAGGGATCCCAAGATGTCACATGATCGCGACCCCAACAAGCACTGCTGCAGATCAAGCGACTCTAGCGGCAGAACTGAGAATAAATAATTAAATAATGAAGTGCGCACGAAAGTGCATTAAAATATAATTACAGTTCTTTACTATATTCTGTCACTGTTTTAGTAATTTTCTTGCATCTTTGAATATGTTATCGTTCACACTGTTCACCACACAGGGAGCATACGCAGTCTTCTTTCACTTCGTGATGATGTGAGGTTACGCAGATTTTGTGATGAAACCCATGAGTCTCGTCTTGTGATCACATGTCTCCATTTCTGATTTGTTTCTGTCCATTTTCTTTCCATCATGGCATCTGTTGAGTAGAATTCTGGCCATATTTCAAAGCCATATTTCTTCTCTTCTTTAATCTTTCTTCAAGCACTTGTGTACTTTACATCGTGGATAGTAGTAGTAATTGGTATTTTAAGTCCTCAATGTAGAATGGTTCTCTGGTCAGTTCATATACTAGTCTTGATTGTATGTTCTTCACAAGACACTCTTCAGGCATCTTGCCTTGGTTTTCTCTATGGACCTTAAGTCAGCTATTGATAGTTTTTCTCATATTAATTGTATTCCGTATGTAATGATTGGGTTAATGACTGCATGAAATATTTTGATTGCTGATTCTAGTGACAGTTTGTGGATATTTTTTATTGAGTACATGGCTCTAATCGCTGTTGCTGCTTCTTCTCTTATATGAATTTTAAATGAGCTGTCTGTTGTCTGAAGTGTTATTCCTAAATATCGGTAATATTGAGCTATTTCGAGATGCTTATTCTTGAATTTTATTTTCTCACTTGCTGCTGTTTTTCCTCCCTTTCGGAAGGTCATCTGCACTGTCTTGGTTTTATTGATTTGGAGGTAGTTTTCTTCTGCGCATGTTTCCAAATTATCTGTGGATGGTTGGAGGCTTGTCAGGCTGGTTGAGCCTAGCACCATATCATCTGCATACATGTGTAATGATGTTTCCTGATGGTGCTCTGTTATCCTTGTTATGTCTGCGGTTAGTATGTTGAATAGAATGGGGCTTATTGGGTCTCCCTGCATTATTCCGTTTGTTTGAGCACACAAGCGCACTCCGCCATACATGTTTATTTTGTTGCAGACCAAAATATTCTCTATTATCCTTGTGATGTGCTTTCCTCCTATCATGTGCGTAAGCTTTTCCAATGCCCTTTTTCTGTTCAGGAGGCCAAATGCCTTTGTGTAGTCAATGAAGACTGCGTAGTACTTTCCTTTTGGCTGTTTCAGGGCTTCTTCAATTTCGTCTAATAAATTTCCAATCGCCTGGAGGGCGTTTCTCTGTTTTCTGAATCCGTATTTTTGTTCAGGAATTAGGTGGTCCGTCTCTGCGTGATTAGCTTTGAGAATATATTGAAATATTTGGAACCTTCCTCGTGCACCTTTACAACATCCACCCGCGCATCAAGTTCACCATGGAAACTGAACAGAACGGACAACTCCCTTTTCTGGATGTCCTAGTAACCAGGCGCCCTGATGGTAGACTCGGCCATTCGGTCTACCGGAATGGTCTACCCACACCAACCGTTACCTACATGCCGACTCACATCACCACCCTGCCACGAAACGGGGTGTCCTTTCCACCCTCACCCACCCTGCCTCCTTGATATGCGACCTCAACAGCCTTGATTCAGAAAAGGCACCACTCAGAGAGACCTTCCTAGCTAATAGTTACAGCGGTTCCGCTGTGCATCATGCCCTATCGAGGCTCGACTCTTCTACATCGAAGGAACGGAACGAGCCTTCCAATCCGTCCCGCAAGACTTGTTTACAACGGTCAAACCGGGCGCACGGTAGAAGAGCGGATGCGGGAACAAATGCGACATGACAGGCTTCAAAATATCCACAAGTCGGCCTTAGCCCAACACGCCGCCGAAACGGGTCATCTCGTCAATTATCACGAGACCCGCACAATATTAACAGAAGACCGGAGGTAGCCTCGTTTGATCAAAGAGGCTCTAGAAATATCCAGGAGGCCCGCAAACCTTAACCGAGACGATGGGCTCCGCCTCAGCAATACCTGGAGACGGGCCGTCGCTCCCCGCCAATGCGGTCGCCCCCCACGGGGACACCGCCCACCCCCCCGCGGACGGCCAATGACGTGGCCGCTTATTGGCCCGTTTTATTTCGGCTTTTCCTCCCGTCCCCGGCCATGCAGATTCTTTTTTAAGATGTGCATCCTGTTTAGTTCTCTATCCTCTTCCCTTTCCGCCCTACCTCATTCCCCCACATTATGTGGTCTCCCGTTTTAGCTCCTATCCATATCCGCCTATCGCGGGCCACCTTCCCTCCTCCTATTGGTCGCCGCTGCGGTCAATCGGTTCAATTTTCCCCTCTCCAGTCACCCTCGAGAGGCGGGAATTTATTCACAATTAGGGTATACAACTATTCGCTGCAGCCTTTACGGCTTCTGCAGCTGAGCGACTGGTTGGGAGCTCTTCAGTCTTCTTTCCTTTTCTGCTGGAGTTTATCGCCTTGTTTCTTTTCTAGAATGATAGGTAGATCAGTCAAGAAATACGGAAGACACCACGTTTAATTCAGACGCACTCAATTTAAACATTATTTTTCGTTGTATCATACACAACTGTTTCACACAGTATCACTCTCATGAAGTGGCGATGGCAAACCTATAAAATTGAAAATTGAAATTCCGTCGATGTAGAACAAGCCATTTTCGTCGCAATATTTTGGAAAACCAAATACATGGACTTTGGACCTCCTTGTAATATCCACGGCAGTTTGGTACAGCACATCTATATGGCTTTTTAGAAGAAACATCACTGACATGCTGGCACGAATGGTTAAAATTAACACTGAAAATCTTCACCGATTGGAATGATCATGCTAGAATCTTCACAGCTTTCGAATTACATCACTGTTGCTACCCAAACAACTGACCATGTGCACATCACGCTGTTGCCTAGGAATACTCTGGGCTTTCTATATTCAGGGGTTGTTGATTATACGCATACATTTTCTTGAGCCCCATCATACTAACCCCCACTCCTTTGCTAACATTAGTTGAATTCAGAATAAGTGATAGCAACAAGCTTTGTTAACAACTTCTGATGACCAGAAATGTTTGTTCCCAGGCAATAGAAACTATTTTGCATCGAAAAACGAGCTACAATTTCATACAATAGTTCTGTCAACAAAATAATGAAAACCCCCACTCCCCTCGTATCTAGCGAAATGAGGGCTCAAGAAAATGTGCGGGAATAATAACAAGATATATCTTACATCGTGGTCTCTGGCGAAGGCGTATTCTGGGCTTAATTGACACTAGCGCGCTCAAACGTATGATGGAGTTGAAAGCGGTTTGTGCGTTTCTCTTTGTATGGATTGTTTGGTTCATTCGGTCCCAAGGAGTATATCTCGGTCCTAGTCAGTCAGAGACTGGTTCTTAACGGAACGAACTAGTTTCCTCACGTCCGTTCCTGTCTCTCCGTCGTCCATCGTTGCAGTATCAGCTCAGCTGGTCTCGGTGATTTTAGTCGTCGCTTGTTCTGTTTTTAAATTTAAACAACCAATTTCAGTTCTTGGCGTAATTTTGTGCACACGAAAAAAATACGAAATAAAATGCTGACACGAGTAATCCTTCCAAGTGCTAGGAGGCTTGTGCAAGCCAACGGTAAGAACGTTCTCAACACGTAAAATGGTTGCAATTGAAACTGGGATTTTAGTACTTTTATTGATTTGTTATCAAATATAACTACTCGCATTGTTCGCGATTACATCATTAAATTAATGCCTTGCTGTAGTTGGCGCTACTTCTCGAGTATGTGCCTATCATGCCCCTGCTCATCCAGAGACCACGGCAAGCGATCTGCCAGTTCCTCAAGGATCTTGGCAGGCCGATTATGAATCCAGACAACGAAAGTACAACCTCCATCTGTTGCTGGGTGTTGGATTTACTGTGGGAACTCTCATTGTGGTGAGATATATGGTGCATATGATTTAAATATTATTTACCTAACATTGTCTCACCAATTGTTTTCTTTCAGGCCAAAGCATCAGGACTTTTCCATTTCAACTATTCGGTTCCTCAGCTTAAGGATCAATAATGAGACAAGTGTCATAATTTCTAGAATTTATCTTTAGATTAATGTAAATAGTATTGTACTGGTGAATATCATTGAAATAAAGGTATTGCTACGGTTCATATTTGTGTTGCATATTATTGTGTGGTTTAATGTTTAAACCACTGTTAGTTGTATGGGTATGAGATGATATAAGCATACGGTTAAGATATGAATTTTAAGCGAGCTTGTAATTGATATGCTTTCTTCCTTTTCCATAATAGAATGACCTTAATTTCACTCATAATGTACTCGCTGCATTAGTTTCGATGCCAGAGGAAGGGGATGGCCAATGATTTCATTAGTTACTAACAGAGCTATTTTGGCTAAATATGTAATTCAAATATGTAATATTTGAATAGGCTAACAAACTACAGATTATATTGGACATTTTATTATATTAATGAGATTATTATAGTTAAATTTGCCCTGGTAGCTGAACTTTTCAACAAAGTTCCGTGAAGTCACAGAAGTTGAGTAGTTTAAGTCAGTGGGTTTCTGTTTGGGTGAGTGTGGAAACCCTAGATACTAACTGCACTGAGCTCCTGGTTGATGGGGAGAAAAGGCAATAACACTGACTTGATGCAAGACAGATGAAAAATGTTTGAGGAGAACTGCTCTTCACGACCCATGCCACAAGGGCTTGGGGACGCTGTTACACAAATAACTCGAGAATCCAACTATCTGGAAAAAGTGTTTTTGTGTTCCCTTACCCTGTCAACTTTTGGAAAGAATTCCATGCACGTACCACCTTATTTGCAACATCATTATGATGCAACATATCACATGTTTAACAGTTAAAATTTATTATCTTTTAATTGGCATCCTTAAAAAGGTATTTTACCAACAAAGTTAATTTTAGAAAGCAATTTGAAGTTACTGTATCTTCTCTCATGAAAATTACAATTAGAATGTAATATTCTTTTGGCAGTTATTTTCTGTTAACATGTACTTTAATATTGTTCAGAATTGAATCTTAAGCGTAAGCTTATAATCATAAACCCTACTAGAACAATTTTTATTTTAAAATTGTACTTTCTAGTCACAGTAATGTAAATAGAACAATACCTGGGGTGTGATGTAGTTGAAAGTGATCTCAAATTGAAGTCAAGATTCAAAATTTTCAAATAGCACATACAGGAGTAAATTTAATGAGAAAAAGGCAGCTTGTCTCATGTTTCGAACAAAAACATGTAGTGAATCAATTACAGTAATTAAAATTTATTTTTCTGACTTTTTATTTCTCACATTAATCTCGTTGGCCATATATTGGGTGAAGAAAAACTAAATTTAATTCATCATCAAATGCTTTATTATAGATTGATAATTTGACAAAATCAGTTCCCTCCTATACGTTTTTGGTTGAACAACTTGTCATTCATATTATTCATTTTCAAATTTGAAACCTAACATAATGTCTGTATTTGTACCATAAAGATCTACAGTTGCATTAAACCACCATGAAACAATAAAACAGTTGCAAGCTCACATCTACCTTGCTGACTCCTTTCCCACCAAACAAGATTCATGATTGGTCAGGTTTAGAAGAGATGCAGTAGATCTTTTTAATTCTCTCTTAGGTTTCAATATAGATACAATCCATGTACACAGTCCTTTACTTTGACTTACAAAAATCGCAGTAGATAAAACTGAATCAGTAATCAGAATAGAGAAATTACAGTAAGAAGGGACCACTTTTGACAGCTACTGATTGGCTACTGCTGGTAACAAACTGCAGATTATGTCCATGTGCTCAATTTATCAATGTGATCGTTTGCATACGGCTCATTTGTAAATAGCTTCGACACTACTTGTTACATTGCCATTGTGTGGCATCATATTGTTTTGTTTTGCTTCCTGTCAAACTTTTTAGAGGAATTTCTCTATAGTAGTCAATTTATAATCGGTGATTTCAAGAACTCTCAAATGTATTAAATACCACCTTCTTCCCTATCCTTTCATTTCCATATTAAGGGGGAAAGTTGTTGATTAAACATGTTTATATGTTTAAAACATGTATAAAGGTAACTTTCTTGCACTTAAAGAAT
Source organism: Teleogryllus occipitalis (assembly GCA_011170035.1). Classification (NCBI taxonomy): domain Eukaryota; kingdom Metazoa; phylum Arthropoda; class Insecta; order Orthoptera; family Gryllidae; genus Teleogryllus; species Teleogryllus occipitalis. The sequence continues at coordinate 621,540 of BLKR01000141.1, forward strand.
ATGAAATATCCTTCCCATTGACTTAAAAGAATATCAAATAAAAAACTGCAATTGATGTTTGAAACAAATTTTCAATAAAGACTTTTTCAGTATTATAGACAGATTCTCTTGGTACATTCCACAACACTTCCTTAAAAACAACATTGATGTAATTATACAATCTTCCTTGACAGTTTACTTTCCACTTTTGTTAATGGTCACAAAAATATTAGAAAAGCTTTTTCCTCTTGGGAGAGCTATGTAAAGTTATCCATGCGAAAATGTAGGTTTGGGCAAGAAAAACCCTACTTTTTGCAATATTTGCAATTGCAATTGCAATGCAATTGAGAAGTTCTGAACCAGCAAAAGTGTAATAGAATGTCCAAGATGATCTCATCCCGCTGATTATGGTGTGACGAACATTCCTTTAAGGCCTTTGGTCTCCAAATTCTAGATTTTAAGGCCCAAGAACGCTTTGTTTTAGAGTTATATAACTATATAGATTTCAACGAAGCTGTTGGAGTCTTAGTATTGTAGGTTGCACTTTACATGAATAATTAGACACGCTTTTTTCCTTCAACAAATCCTTAATATTTTTAAAGTCAAAGGGCAATTCGTCAAATCTCCGTGGAATTCTCTCTCTTTAGAGACCTCATTTATAAAGATTGGTTCATCTATACTACCAAAATAATATAGGAGAGGATAAACTCATCTTTTATAAAATCGAAGGAGCCCATAGAATAAGTTTGCTAGTCCAGACTCGCACTGCCCATGATAACATTAATATGAATATTGGGGACAAGAAAAGTAGCATATATTAACAAAGACGGATATTCTAATATACTGGGTACTTTACAGCATTAATAATTTTAAAAATTGCTCATCATGTGTAAAACATATTTATTGTCAATTTAGAAACAAAATGTAACAATGTAATATATTTAGTACATTATCACAGTTTTCAAAATATAATATCATTTTATGTACAAATTATATCTTATTCTGAAGTTAAAACTTTACATCTTGTTTTAAATACATTCTGAAAACATAGTTTTCTCTTTTACATGCAGAAAGGATGGACTTAGTATTTACACTTTCAGTTTATTTATCAATTTTACAATGAAATCGATAAATATGAGATGCATTATTTATGAAAATATAGACGAATAGATTATTGCTAAAGGCACATGGAAAATATGTAACACTGTTATTTATATTTTAGAACAAATAAGAGATCTTTTAAGAGGTTTCAATTTTGTATTTGTTGATTGTAATTTGTACTCTCAAATCGAAATGCAAAGGAAAATTGAAATTATATTATTACATAAAACACATCAGACACACTTTGTCAAAAGCTTCGGATTCAAGAGGGAAACAGATATCTTTACTTTAAGGCTTGTTTTGTATGAAGCAAATAATGGTTTAATGAAACCTACGAATATTTGCATTACAGACATTCCGGTTTAAGTTCACAAAACAACTAACCGCTGAAATTAAAATATCACGCCATGTCCATGAAACGTTAAACAGTGTCCAATAAACAAGAAAAGTTGTAAATAAAAGAATAGAATGCATTAAATATATGTTTCTTCTAACCAATTTTTAACCAACCAAAACTGACTAACCTTCTAACCAAAGCAAAACTTGCTCAACACGGAATGTGTGTAAAGCAGAAATCTATTCAATGTGAATATGAACCGTCAAATGTAAATTCTGCAGTACTGCCCCAATGTTTAATGTGGAAAAAATATTGGTCCCTTCAAATTTCGCATTGAGCAAGTTTTACCGTTTACATGTGGCAGCATTTACTGATTTCAGATGTTAAGACATGGTGTTTTCGTTATGAAAATTTACTCCTAAATGTTCTTCGTAGATTTGACATTTTTTTCATTCAACATCTGACTTATAACACAAGTTAATATGTAGGTAGGCAATACAAAGAATATTAGGACATCCACTACAATCAATTAACTCAATCTCTCCTGTACTGAGCAGACTACTGTTAAATATAAAAATAGCTTCAAATACATTTCAAAAAACATAACTATTATATTTAGGTACATGGACAAAAACCCATTCGACATTCTAATTAACAACACTTCATTTTAAATTGAATGTAATATAAAAGTATACTGCAAATTAAATGCTAAAATCATTAATTTATTAAAAATCAAGTTCACACATTTAAGTAATTCAATTTTTTAAATCTTTAAGAACTTAGTTAAAAAGTGAAATGAACCTTTACCAAATATTATTTATATTCATTATAATGTATGGTTAAAATGTTTTCAGTTATTTGTATAAAATTAATTACCAAAGAAAAAGAAGAAATGTTAATGATGATTTTATCACACCACAAAATTAGCATTTAAGATATGGCCAACACTTGAAAGTTTTGGAAGACGTTCATAGAGGTTATCAATACATGCATATTTGATACTTAAAATATTTTGAATCATTCAGAAAACCAACAATGAGCAATTCTTGATTGACATTAATAACAAATAAAAGCTGCTCTCTCAAGAGAATACAAGTAAATAAGACAACTGAGGCATTCAGGTTCAAATAATAGTAATTGACATTTCACATGAAAATACAATGTAAAACTGAGGTTTTAGATATAAGAGGGTACAAGCTACACAGTATGTACAATTTATTATTGCCATTTTTTCTGTTTTAAAATCATGTGGAATATACAAAAAGCTACTTTGTTCTTCATAAAAGCCAATAATCTTGATTTTTGTCCAGAAGGTCAGGTACTATTATTCACATCCAATGTGTCAATTGCAACTCCCAGAAAGGCACCACTACTTTTCCAATTTCCTTCTCTTATACTCAACTTGCTAGCTTTGTTGTAGTTTTCACTTTATAAACAGGAAAACTTTCGCAACATACCCATAAAAAAGTATACTAAAACAACCATTACACTCACAATATAAAAGCAGTTACAAATGCTTGATTATCCTACATTGCACAAGAACACTGACATATTAATGTAATGAAAATTCAAAAGAAATAAAACAGTGTTTTAATGACTAGTTAACACCAATGAAGTTTCTTTTGAGAGATGGAAGTTTTGTATTAGAATGATTTTGAGATCTTTGCATTCAAACAAACTATTTCTGAATATTAGAATCTACAGAGATGGGAGGACCTTTGACATTGAATTGTGCTCGCCTCTTAGCTCTGCTGGTGCAATCATCTGACTTAAGAAAAACTGTTGAGAACCAATATTTTTTTAGACTCTACTCATTTAAGATTATTAAATATGTAGCTGTAAATTCTTTATTAAATAATATACACAAGTTACTAGGTATCTGGCTCAGGAAAAAATTGTAGTAGTTTTTTTATCAACTGTTCTAAAAGTTTTTTGGGCAGCTGAATATAAATTTTATGCTTGCCACATCGAAAAAAGTTGGCTTCACACAGACAATTATCTTAATACAACAATACATCTTTATATATCATCTCAAAAATATATCTCCTTTAATTTTGCGAAAAAATCCTTCAGTAATAGAGCCTGCTGAAAATGGTGACTTTTTGGAACTCTGGTGAAAATGGGAGAATAGCTCATTCCCACTCTTCTACTTCTTGACAGGGTTCTAGTTTCACTGAGTCTGTTGAAAATTGTTGAGAAAAAACTTCCACAATTTTTTCCTGGATCAGCTCTCTTTTTAAGCACCAGGTGACTGGTATAAATCTATACAGCATTTCTATCTGAAGATTGTTTGAGTGTGTCCTTACTTCATTATAAAGAATGAAGATGTTCTGTACCATTAACATAAAGGAACAGGTATCACAAAAAAAGAGAGTGCCAGAATTCATAATTTTTAAAGACGTGAATGCTCCAAATGATTTATAAAAACATTAAATTTACATACTCTAAGTATGAGCAAACTTCCTAGCATTCCAGACACAGGTTTCAAGGCAATATATACAGAATTAAAAATGTATTTTTGCTGTTTTGCCATTCCAATCTATTTATGGCTCAGAAATAACAATGTTGTACACTAAATCAGTGACATCATCTCGGTCTGTTATGAAACCACATACAAAGGCACTTTGTGTGAAATATACATATTCACACTTGCAAAGCAATTTGAAGAACAACGAAAAGAGGAGTAGTATTTGACAGAGTGCCATTCCAAATGCCAATAACATTTAGAAGTGATTACAGTGCAAAGGATCTCACTGTAGAATGACTTTCGGAATACACTGTACAATTGTTCAAACAAGAACATATTGCAAAAGAGAGATTAATTCAGATTAGGGTAATCTGAAACACTCAAGCACAGAATTAACCTGAATTAATTTGAAGAAATGTCACAGGTTATCAAAACTATAAAAATTTATTATCAGGATAAAAAAACTAAAACCAACTATTTCTCATAAACTAAATATAACATTTGCAAGAATATAATGACTTACAAATGTTCACACAACCTGGAATTGAGCTGGTAAATGCATTCTTTTGAATTTATGAATTTGGTCATGAAGGCTCAAATGAAGGAAAGCCTGCATGTATTACAGGCAACTTTAAGACATGATTTGTTAGATACTAGCAGGTTATTACTACGGCCAAAGTGGGAAAGATCCGAAAACCCCTGGCTCTATTGTTGAGAAGCAACCACAAGCCAGTAGTTCACACTTAAGCACCTTCTTACTTTGTACTTATATCATTAATTAAAAACTTTCAAAAAATGCATACATTTTCACATAAATAATAAAAATAAGTCAACTGAAATTTTAAAAAAATCAACATGTCCTCTGAAGCTTCAAATTAAAGATCAATACTAATGGAGCAATTTCAATAAATAAACTATACCACTAGTATCAACAGTCAAGAAGCTTTGAGAATCAGGAGAGCAAGAAATTTTCAATGCATGAGACCCTACTAATTTTACACAGCCAAAAAGTAAAGGATCACGTTCATCATCTTTCTTAAACGATCCTTCACGCTGCTGAGTAACAGTTTCCCAATGTCTTCCATTATAATTAGTAGTATTTGTAGTTAGAAAATTGTTTGCATTTGATAAATTGTCTTCAAGCAAATTTGTCATATTCCACCATCCAATTTTCTCTCCAATGGTCACCAACAAGTCCAAATTTGGAGAGATGTTAGATTTTGTAGATGTAGTATACAAAATATCCTGCACTGGTGAAGTATGTAATTTTAGTTTCTTGACTAGTTGCAGATTCTTCAAATTCCACACCTGCAACAATTTTGCCAAGGCATAATTTAGGTGAGTATTTCTTCATCTTTTATCAATATTATTACATCTTTCATAAATCAAAGTTTCTATCATATTGTTCCTTGAATTTGATATCTTGCCTAATATATCTGGCTTAACAATAAACCAACAAATCACATATTTTTCAAACATTGTTTTGCAGATATAATTTACTTTTTCCTTAATAGTCACTGGAAAACAATTGAAAGCAGAATATTTAAACATTTCACTATAGATGAAAAAAATCAATTTTTATCCTTCCTACACTCACCAAAATTTCTCCAGAATGTAATCCAAGAGCTAAAAGGCCACCACATGGTGATATTCGACAACACTGTATTGCAGGATTTTCATTGTTCCCTATCTTCTTTGCTTTTACAGAGGTAACAGAGATAAATGGAGAATCGTTATGTAATGCAAGTGTGGCAACAAGAAAACTACAGATTGCATCAGCCAACACCAAAACATTAAATTGTTCTGAAATATCCGCAGAGGTAATACTAATATTTGAAAGTCGCCCAGTTAATACTTGACTAAGTTCACCACTTCCAACATCCCACAGCTGTAACAAATTAAAAGAAGATACTCTTTAATTTTACAATACATTAAAAAATAATGTTAATAATATTTACAGAGGCCCACCTTTACACCTGCATCTTCATTACATGCTAGCAATAGCTCTGTATTGGGTACTAAAAAGCTTCGTACCACAGGACCAGTTTGACCATAACAAACCGATACTGTACCGTCTTGCTTCCATATCTAGAAAACACAATTTCAATAACAGCGAGCAAAAGCGCTTGCATGTGTGGAGGTCAAATTTTCAATTAACAGTGTGCTGACCACTCTGGTTGCATAGATCTGATTATTACACATGGAGTTGCCATTTGAAGCATTAAATAAATTCTTTCCACCTCACAGCTAACCCATCCCAGCAGGTGTACAGTCTCAGCCGTGGGTAATGGGCGAGTCAGTCAAAATTTGGCCATGTTCTGAATTGCCAAACACAGAATGGGGCCTGGCACCCAATGAAAGAATAATCATTTAAAATGATATTAGATCAATGACACCTGATTTGCATTGTGCCAGGCATTACCTTAGCCTATTAGAGGACATCACAGTATATGCACAAATAGACAAATAAATAAAATTTACAAAATGTAGATTTAATTAATACTGAACTGAATGAGTGATTTTCTTGAGAATAATTTATTTATTCAGGCACTTCACTGTTCATTTCCTGATATTGTTTTATCTCTTCACATTGGAGTATTATATTAGCTGGTTTGAAGTTCTATATCAATTTGACAATGCAACCACCTAAATAGTGCCCCCTCAACAGACACTGTTATTAACATTCTTAAAACACTAACTTGCTAGCAACTTTTGTCACAAAAATACCTTTAGGCTAGTGTTGTCACCAGCAGCAACAAGTAAAAGATTTCCATTTTGAAAGCACTGGACGTACGTAACTTTGTAATCCAGTTTCATGATGACCTCTCTTGAACCAGCATCAATGTTGAACATCTTTACTTGACCATCAGCACAGCCATAAAAAACACAACAACCTGAACAAGCCAGACTGCACACTAAAATCTGATGTGATTCTTCAGGAGTGTCTTGTAAGAATTCATTACCAAGGAGGACCTAAAAGATATAAAGTAAATTATTTTACTTCTTACTGTGTTAATACAATTATGTATTAATAACACTAATAATATTACAATAAAAGCAAGACATTCAAGTGACATCTTTTACCTATGTAAATTGCCATAAATGAAGAAAATGGAGAATAAAAGAATTGAATCAAGGTGAACTGATTGAGTACAAGAAAATATACCGAAACTAGTGGTACTACAGAATTAGTGTAGTATAGACTTTCTCATACTAGTTAGTTTCCTTTCCTCTTTAGCCTCTTCAGCTAGTTTTTAGGTTTTGCCCCACCCTCTTTCCAGTTGCTACCCATTAGACCCTAAGAGACATTTTTTCACATTTTCTCAGTTAGGTTCCCTTTATTAAAGATACAAAATAAAGTGTAATTTATTAATACAAATATTGCAGAAAATAACTAGGTGAGGTATCAAAGCACATACTTTCTCACATTGCTTCTAAATGCTCCACGATATTATACAACATAAACCAACAAATTTTTTTTCTGCTCCGAGACCCAAACTCGGATATTTAGTTAATATGCCAGCACTCGTACCACTAGCCCACATAGACATATGGATCAAACTTGGCCAAAGATATAAAACGGTAAATGCCTGATTCATGTAAAAAAACTCTCAACAATCACAATATGAGAAACTCCCAAAGCCTCCAGTCCATTCAGCTCAATCAGGTAATATCAATTTTGGAGAAAATCAGCTGAATGGTTTAAGCGCTACAGTTGTCCACAGACAGACTGATAGAAGTTAGGTTGATTGATTGATAGCTATTCCGGGCGCGACAACTCCTAAGGTCATTAGTTCCGTAAGTGTGCATGTTTTTGCTCGGGAGGTAGCGGTATTCTTCCCTCCCTAATGGCTAAATCCCGCGCCGACCTACCATCGGCCGGAGGGATTTTCCCGAACCAGGTGCTGTAAGCTCCCGACCGGTCTCCCGGCGTGCGTGCGTGAGCATTGAGAAAATAATTTTATAGAGGGCTCATCGGGCTAGTTTTCAGTTACTTCCTTTGAATAGTTCCCCGTCCGCCGATAGAATGCGCCGTCGCAAAGGGTAAGGGGAAGAACGCGACTGTCTGTTGGTGGGGATTAGTAGGGAATATCGTGCGGTGGAGAGAGACATGAAAAGGGGGTGTTGTTTCCATGGCGACGGCAGGCGCTGGGCTGGCGCGCCGACCCAGCTGGCTGGCCGGTCTGCCTATTTACCTGGCCCCGCAGACCCCGAGCCGCCCCCTGACTGCGGTGCTTTTCTACGGAACGGAAGCTTCATTTGCCTCTAGCCCAGTCAAATGGTATAAAATATGAGAAAGTTTTGGTGTAGTTTTGATATTTGGTTCCTGTATGTTTTTTGGGTCACAACATGAATATCAGGTTTGCCAACAAAAATTTTGTCCAGAAATACGTTTTTTAAGTAAAAAATGCGTAAAATTCACGCCCTTTTCCAATTTTTCAAAAATAACTCAAAAGTCATTCACTTTTCGTAATTAATGGCCCTACGAAATGAAAGAAGATAAAATTACCTACGTTTAATGTCTTTAAGATTTTTTCTCCCATTAACGGTTTAGCCGTGAGAACACCGCGGAATATGGTGATATAAGTGAAACGCCTGAAAAAACGGGAAAATCGCGAAAATCCTATTTTATCTCAATATAACTTAAAAACGATCAATTTTTCGTAAGTATTCAAACCTCCAGGTTTGACAGTGCGCGGTTTATGACCTATATTTACGCAAAGTGCGCCCACCCCCAGCCGGCGGTACGGCCGTCCGCGCACAGCGCGGCTGTGCCCGTTTTGTCAGAGGTTTCGGGATCCCTTCTCACGGTAGCACCAAGCGGTCCATCTTCAGACCGGGACCGCTGCGTAGGAGGGGCAGTTTTCTATATATTGGTTGTGAGCCACCGCGCTCAGAGGTTAATCCTCTCATTTCTGAGATCGCTTCATACGAACCCGATAAACGGGCGAAATATAAGCGACCCAAACAGTTCCTGGAGTAAGAGAAATCTGAAAGAGCGAAATGAGCCTTGAAACATAAGCTTTGAATCACTGCACACGCAACGCGCGCACCAGTTGGCTAATATCTTTTTGATCGGTTTTTTCTTTTTCATGTGGTAGGATTGGCCATAGATGCCCGTAAGGGTAGGAATGGTCGCACCGCAGTGTCGTACATTGCACTTCGTGCGTTCACAAAACTGCACAAGTTAGCTCTCAGCTCAGAGATTCATTGGGAGATTTATATATTCAGACAGTCAGGGACTCAGATGCAGATTGAGATTGCCGCACTCTCATCAGTCATGTGAGGCTTAGTCGCACAGGTCCACGCAGACAGTCGCGTCAATGTGAGCACTGACGTGTACTTCGCAGGCAGTCGACACTTGTGCCTTGCCATTCTTTGTCTTGGCGCGACGGCTTTAACGGTATCACTCAGGGCTACAGGCTGCCCACCTCGTCGTTAACCAAGGCTATAGGCTACCAATCAGCATGCTTTATTGGCATATATTCGTTTCTCGCGTGTTTGCGGCGCGACTACCAATTTAGGCCACGGCGGAACGTATTGCCTGTTCATCGTGTACGGGGACTCGGATCATCCGCTCAGATGGTAGTACTGTATCGTGTGCATCGCTTCCATAATGCTGCAAAACTCCAGCCTCGGCAGCAATCGGTCCAGGAACAGCGCCCTCCCTATAACAGGTACTTGTTTTCGCCTCCGAGGGTGCCGAGCCAGACAAATCAATTGTGTTCAAATTCATTATAATCAATGAACTCTCATCAATTGTATTAAACCTTCATATTTATCATTAAGATACAAACATGTTGTCATTTTTTATTTCAAACAATTTCAAAGACTTTTGCTTTTGTACGCTAGTAATTTTAAATTTTAGAATTAGTTATTTTTACTAATAATTCACTGCTCGGGCCCTGCATTTATTTTTGTATATAACAGAGTAGTTTTATAATTAGTTGTGTTTTCTATTTTCTTGTTTATACCTTCAGTCTCCTCTTTATTAATTCCAAGACGTAGTAATACATCTCTTTATTTCACTTTCGTAACATTAAATTAATATTAATCCAATTTCTTCTTATTTAATATTTCGGCCGAATCCTTTCATACCTCTTACGAGGTTGTCATCCAGCCCTTTCTTTTAGTAGCCCTCTGGCTACATTGCTGAGCTACCGGAGGCCGATAGTATGTGTAATTGTGCGTGCATATAGCCAGCAGTAGAGTCCACGCTGTTGGCTCATCATTGTGCGTGGCGCCGTGTGAGAGGTGGGTTACCAGGTGAGTACCGCATCTGCACGCGTTCACACATTACGGATGCGTCTACGCATACAATGGTATTGCCGTTAAATGTGCAAAATATGCCTGAATGTTTCTGTGAAAATGGAACTCCACTTAACCTCCCTCACTAACTCCTATATGTAATTGCATCCAATGAAGTTGTATGCAAATAAATACAGCGCCCTGTGAATCTATTTACGTTTTAATTGGAAAAAGGAAAGTACGTAATTATTAACGTGCAAGAGAAAATTAATATTTTGGAAGTCGAACGTGCCTTCAGCGACGCGTCGGTTTCGAAGGGCCTAGATTGACATCTATATATAAATGACATTAGCGTCTTTTTTACTGGATGACTTATAGATTAGTTTCAAAAATCGAGAAAAAGTTCTGATTTGTACATATTTTTGGCTTAAAACACGTGTTTCCAGGCAAAGGAGGTTTTGCAAGACGAAATCCATTGTCGTAGTACGTATTATTGCCAATAGGAAATAACGTATCTCCAGAAAAATGATTTTTTGCATGTCGTACAAACGAAGACATACGTTAAAACTAGGAACTAATTGGAACTCAATACCTCTAAGCGGATCTAAAAGCTTTTATTGAGCATCTGTGTATCTCTGGGTCCATTTTTGCTTTCATAAAACTAATCTAGTCTATGGTGCAAGTAAGGATAGGATACAAGGAATGGGAAGAGAAAAAAAGCACGCGATCCGTTGGTAGGGTACTGCTCCGACATTCGCCTGGTGTTGATCACAGAAACCACGGAAAGCTACCGATCAAAGCGCTAGAATTCTTTCCCATACAGCGACAGGACTCGACAAGCTATCTGGCTAATGTCGAAAATACTGCCTTTGACAAGACTTGAATCTAGAACCTCCCGGTCAGTGGCACAACAATGACATTAGTAGATACCCTGAGTCACCTCTCCCGGCCAGCCGTTAAGAATATATAAGTCGGTCCAATGGGTTGTGTATATATTGTATTTAAATTTCATTGTTGTGCCACTGACCATCGACCACGAAATCATTGGGGAGTGTCAAAGCGGATTCCGGAAAGGAAGAATGCACGACAGATCATGCATTTACTTTAAGATAGTGGAGAAAGCGCATGAACATAATGTAGAAATACACCAGCTACATATAGATCTAAATCAAGCTTATGAAACGATAGAATGAAACTAATAGACATCCTGTATGCAATCAGAAGACCACTAAAATTGGTACGATTTGCAAGAAGCGCTAAGGCAGTTCATGAATCAAGCAGCATGGATAGGCCTGGAAATAAAGGAGGAAAAGGCAAAATACATGATATCAAGAACTGAATTAACAACACATGTCACAATGTACAATAAAACATTTGAGCAAGTCCAAAGGGTACAGTATTTGGGATCCATAGAGGCAGAAAATGGTACGCTGGAAGATATTAAGGCAAGGATCGCAGCGGGAAATAGATGTCACGGGAGCCTCCCAATGCCGTTTTCTTTGGGTGTGCAAGTGGTGAGTCAACGCCCAAGAAAAAAAAAAAAAAAAAAATTTTTCTTTGAATTTACTATTGTTTTTTTTTTTTTCATTAATTCGGTCTTCCGTGCGATCAGCGTCATAGATCGGTACCAGCGCGTCCATGCAACATAGATCGGTACCAGAGCGCGAGCGCAGCTCAGGCCATTACAGCAAAAAACAAGTTTTCCTGTCATTTTTTGTAAATTCGACAAAAAACAAAAAAAAATACATTGAAATAATGAAAATTATCATTTGCATTCTTTCGTCTATCGTTTGACCACGTTTTCCCACCCTTCAGAAAATTTTTATCAGCCTCCTTTCACAAATTAGAGCAAAAACAAATTTTCAAATTTCACGAAATTTCAAGATTTTACCTAAAATATTTAAAAAATGCCAAAACATGAAGTGCGCTATCATTTGTCCATCGTTTGATCACCTTTAATCACTAGCTAGATTATTTCTACCACGTTACCTCTAGCAGATATTGAAGAAAAACGTATTCCACGGCACCCAGAACGCGTGAACTTGGCCCAAATCAAATTGAAAAATGCAATATTTTTGTGTGGATTCGTTTCTTCATCGTTTGACCATCATTTAGAAAATTTTTACCAGCTAGGGTTAAAAAATGATTGACAAAAAACGTTTTCCCCATTTCTCCAAATCGCTAAAATAGCCACAAAAATAAAAATTGCAAAACGTATCCACCTTTAGACGAGGTTTATCACCAAAGAAACAACCACACACTTTTCAAACAGCCATGAAGTTGGCCCGAAAAAATTTGGAAAATGCAATTTTTTTGTTGATTCGTTTGTCTATCGTTTGCCCACCCTTTAGAAAATTTGTTATCAGGTCCGATTCAAAAGTTATTGGCAAAAACCTTTTTCCCATTTTATAAATTCAAAACTAGAGGAGCTACAGAATGGCACGGACTTTCCCGTAGTAAAGTTTTCTAATTTCCTTGGTGTGGACTAGTTCTGTACAGTCTTGCCCATCTTTCTTACATTTTTTAAAAAAATTTCTCAACTTTTCGATTTCCAAATAGTAGAACCGAAATACTATTTTAAAAATATTGAAGAAGGCTAAAACCTCGTCCTAAATAGCAATTTTCATTGAAAATTTTTGAGTAGTTTTTAAGAAAAAGCATTACTATAAATATGAAATTTGAAGCTCTTTTTCACAAGAATCTATTGAGTTTTCGAAAGACTTCATTTGAAGTTATATGAAGAACTTCTACTCACTTTTGCAATTTTCAAAAATTCAGATTTAACCGTGAAAATCGGACCTATGCCACCTTTATAAGTGTATTTTACTCTATACTTACAAGAAATTTAAAGAAAAAATTTGGAGCTGTTTTTGAGAAAATTTTGAAATGGTATTTTACATGGAGCTTCATGTGAAGTACTCCCAAATTTTAAAGAATGTTTTTCAAATTTTCAAAGATTCGACTAGAGCCAGATCGACAGGGGTTTCTTCAATTTGGAAAGGATCGTACGCACGGTTTATGCGCTAGTATTGTTAACAGATGGACGGACGTTTTGAAAAAAAAACAATTTTTCGGTATCAGGGGACCTCAAAACGTGTATTTCCGTTGAAATCTCGAAATCGGTTTACCGCAACATTACATAACGTTCTCTATAATACGTATATTACTCCCGTATATACGAATGTATACAAGAGTAAAAAGACCAAGAAACACGGAAATTTCGATATATTACTATCCCCTTCGTTTGTCCATCTTCGGAAAACGAATATCCATGATTTAGAAAACGCACACTACGTTTAGTTAAAAAATTACAAGAAAAAATTTTTCATTTGCATTATTTTGCCTATCTTTTAGAAAATATTTACAATCTATGGTACAAAAATTATTAGGAAAAAACTTTTATCCTATATTTTTGAATTTTACCAAAAAAGCACATTGAAATTTCGAAAGTTTTCATTTGCACTCGAGTGTCCGTCGTTAGACCGTGAATGTCTAACCTTTAGAAAATATTTCATAGGTACGTTTTTCTAATTATTGGCAAAAAATGTATCACCCTTTCTCATTATTTGTTAAAATATCAAGAGACACATTGAAATGTGGAAAATTTTTATTTATATTCGTTGTTAGGCCTACTATATCTACCGTAAGATCGTTTTGCTATCAACCAACAAGCCAACAATAAATTTAAAAAAAGCGAAACTAACACCAAAAAATTGGAAAATTGCATTGTAATATGTGGATACCATTGCCCTTTATTTGACCCCTCTATATATTTCCACGATTTCGATTTTCCGCAGCATTACATATTCTCTACACTACTTACATTACTCTGTTCATACACATTCGTATACGAGAAAGTAACTAGTGAAGCTACCACAGCATGTGCTTTCTCGCATTTCTCTATCTCTCGCGAATTTCGAAAATGAGGAATTTTAACGAAAATGCGGCCTTGGCTCCATTCGTGTAAAATAGTTAAGGAAAAACGGAACCATTTTTAAGCAAAAAATAAACTTTATGTATACTTCAAATAAATTACGTGGAAACGAATATTTTTCCCCCCTTCAAAAAATTGGGCATATCCATACTTAAAGATAAAATTTTTAGAATAGATTTTATTGTTGGAAGAATCTATCAAATATGTACTTACACAATGTTAATTTCTTTTGCAATTTTCGAAAATATAAGGAGTTCGTTCAAAATGGATGCTTCACCATTTTTAAGCATTATTTATTCTGAGGGGAAAAAAAAAATTGAGCTGTTTCTGAGAAATTTTTAAATGGCCTATATTTCCCGCACAATCATGTAAAACTATTAACATTATCAAAAAAATGTACATGACGTTTATTCCAGATCTTTCTTTGAATAATAGATTTTACACAGAAAAATATCTGTATCTTGAGTATTGCATTTAGGGGCCACGGACGGACAGATGGAAGGTCGGACAGGTAGATGGATGTTTTGCCATCAATTGATTTGTCGTTACCAAGGACCCCACAGAATGGCACAGACTTTCTCGTGGTAAAGTTTTCTAATTTCCTTGGTGTGGTCTTGTGTACTTTGTACTGTACTCTTGTCCCTCCTCGCCTGCTTCCGTCTATTACGGCCCAAATATTTTATTTTTTAATTATCGCAACTTTTCGGTTCCCAAATAGTAGAAACTAAAATATATTTTAGGAATATTAAAGAAGGCTATAACGTCGTCCTAAATAGCAATTTTCATTGAAAAACTTGAAGCTGTTTTTAAGAAAATGGTGAATAAGCATTACTATAAATGCGAAATTTGAAGGTCTTTTTCACAGGAATCTATTGAGTTTTCGAAAAACTCCATTTGAAGTACTTTTACTAGCAAATATGTAATCGTGTTGTGACATACCGATATATCACATGAATATAAACTAACATTTATTTGAAGACAATATGGTGGAATATGCATTAAGAAGTTTAGACGATCGAAAGGTCAGCTACATCAAAATATAACGAACGCATGGATTGGCTGGGTGAGAGAAGGACGGTCAAATGTTATGAAAAAAAGAAGGTAGTTTAATACGAAGCTTCGAGGGGTGAATCATGCAGGAAGATTTCATTCTGACCGGCATCGCGTGTCTGAACGGATCGTAGGTCGTGAGAGTGAGCGAGTGGAGTGCAGATAGTCAGAGTCGGGTTTTCAGATCGTGAAAGTTTAAGGACAGTAAATAATATTGCAGATATTGCATGTGGAAGTAATATTGATGCATAAATTGGCACTTTGTCGGGAGTGGTGATTGAGTTATAGGTTTCGGGACTATGTCATAGGACGTAATCGGGACTGATAATTTTGATAGTTTGACACCATCTTGGATAGGAGCAGAAGAGAGAGAGAAAATTTGTATATCTCAAAATGGCGCGCCAACGTGATGCATAATTTGTTATAATTTATAACAATTGGTGACACGGATAAAATTAGTCTTATAAATTATAATAAAGTGATCCAAAGGGAATCTGAAATTTATGGATTGACATTTGAAATTAATTGTTAATTATAAGAAAGAGCCAAGACCATTTCATTGGTGTGATTTTAAAATAATTTAACAGAGAGATTTTAATTTGTATTAGAATTCAAAATGGATACTAGGAGCAAAAAATTGCGTATGGAGAATGTTAATGTAGATGATATGGCGTCTGCTAATACTAATCCCGAGGGAGAAATCTCGCGTGAAATTATTGAGATTGAACCACAAGAAAAGGAAATAATGGCTGCACCGTTAGGAAATATGGACCCTAATAATTTAATTCTTAAAATGTTAGCAGAAATGAACGCAAAACTTGAGCATAATAATACTAAATTAGAGGGAATTACTTCAGATATGAATACTAAATTAGAGGGAATTACTTCAGATATGAATACTAAATTAGAGGGAATTACTTCAGATATTAATACTAAATTAGAAAAAAATAACGCTAAATTGGAAGGAATGACATCGAAAATGTCATTAGAATTGAAGAATTTTCGTCAGGAAATACACGAGGAAATAGTGCAATTACGGGTGGATACATCGGCTGAATTCAATATTATTCATTGTAAAATTGAGTCTTTTAATAATCAAGTCGACCAAATGCAGAGGGAATTAAAAGAATCTGGCGACAAAATTAATTCCAAAGTTAATAATTTACAGGAGAGCGTTGTGACATTGGGACATTTACATGACCAACAATGCGAAAAGTTGACAATCGTCGAATCGCGTGTAGATAACTTAAACGCAATGTCGCTTCAACATGGCGAAAAAATTGAAAACATAGAATCTAAATTAGTTAATTCGGATAGTAAATTAGAAAAACGAATACAGGAGGGACTTAGAAACATTAAAATGGTGCAAGAATCTGAATCTGGGAAATACATGTCGGACATTAAGGACAAGATTGAACAGTTAGAAGACGAATTCATGCGTTCGCAGGGAAATATAGCAATGAATGCATCGGCGCTTGTAATACCAAGCCACCTAAAATTTCATGGTGATATGAAAGAACAACCGTGGTCGTTTATTTCAAAATTAGAGAATTATTTTATGATAAATAATATCCACGAAAGATTAAAATTGCATATAGTAGAACAAGCCATGTCGTCCAAGGCACATCATTGGTTGACCTCTTTAGTACCGGAACCGACTAATTATAAGGAATGGAAGGATAAATTCTTAAAAAGATATTGGAACGAAAGCCATAAGTTTGATCTAAAATACAAATTAATGAGTGAAAGGTATAAGAAGGGTGGAGCCGAGAATATGTGTGACTTCGCAACACGTAAAATAGCAGCATTCAAGGCATGCGAAGATAGAATGGATAGCAATGAATTAATTAGAATTATTATTCGTCAGTTGCCTGTAAATATCCAAAATTTATTGTGGAACTCCATGCCTATTGATTCTGAGGATCTGGTCGAACGTTTAAGTCGATTCGACCAGACATTGAATAGTGATTATGATCGTAGTAACGGGTATCAATATAATGAAAGCAGGAACGAGAATAACAATGGAACGGGAAAAACAATGAATAATTACAACCGCCAAGGAAATTATAGCTCAGAAAGAAAGGATGACAGGGGAAATAGTACTAAAATGGAAAATAAAAAGACAGGAAACGGGTATCCGCGGAGGTTCAAAGAGGACAATAAACGGGAACATGTGGAAATTAATGCGATTGAACAGGAAAACTCCCAGTGTTCGAAGTAAATGGGCGGGATACTTCGAACGATGATAATGAGGGCGTGATGGTTCTTAAGGAGTTGAATAGCATTGAAGTATCGGCGGAAGATTTATTAAGGGAAGATACGGACGAACGGGCGGAGAATAGCACGTGTTTAATTTTGAAGGGGATATTTCGGAATATACCTGTAGACATTTTAATTGACACAGGTGCTAATGTTTGTGCAGTGTCGGAAAAATTATATGAGCAGTTAAAGAAAAAGGGAAATAAAATTGAGGAGCTACCCACTAGGAGTTTGGATATTCGGACAGCTAATGGAAGGCGCATCGAAACGAGAAGTCGGCAAATTTGGGTGGAAGTGGAAGTCCAAGGGATGACAATTCAGTTTCCGGCAATTGTAGTGAAGAATTTGATCCGTCCAATTATTTTGGGGATTGATGGCCTAAAAATGTGTGACGCCAAGGTCGACATAGGTAACAGGAGTATATTGTTACGAGGTGACAAAGGGCAACAACATTGTTTAGGGATCAAAGACCAGGAGGGCGAAGATGTGTATTTGCGATATTGCGGAACAAATTGAAGAGACCAGGGACCAGATCCACGCGGCAGCAGAGGGCGCGGTCGACGAAAACGGAATAGATGCTAGTGAAGCAATTGAAATGTTAGTCAATGAATATAAAGATGTTTTTGGAAGTTCAAGGGAGCCGGTAAAGGGATATCAATTTAAAATTGAATTGATGGATGAGGAACCTTTTAATCTGAAACAATATCCAATCCCCCATGTATATAAAAGCGAAGTACGTAAACAAATAAACACGATGCTTGAGGATGGTATAATAAAAAAATCGATGACACCGTATGTAAGCCCAATAGTGATAGTTCGTAAGAAAGACAATAAGATCAGATTTTGTGTGGATGCTAGGAAACTTAATAGCAAGACCATCGCTCGTCATGAAAAACCGCCGAAATTAGATGAAATGATGTGGAAGGTAAAAGGAGCTCGGATATTCACGGGATTGGATTTTACTGCGTCGTACTGGCAAATTGGACTACACCCAGAATCGCAAAAATTTGTCAGTTTTTCATTTGAAGGCAATACGTATAGTTTTCAGAGGATGGCCTTTGGATTAAAGAATAGTGGCGCAGATTTAATCAGTTATTTGGACGATGTAATACCGGATGAGCTAAAGGAAACTACTATCATGTACGTCGACGATATTGTGTTATTCTCTACCAATATGTTTGAACATTTAAAGAAGTTGAAAAAACTATTCGAAATCTTTCGGAAGTATAATTTAAAATTAAATATTGGAAAATGCCAATTCGGGAGGAGGAATATAAAATTTATGGGGCACGTCATATCGGATCAAGGAATGTCGATGCAAGATAAAAAGAATTGATTAAGAATTTTCCACGACCTCGGAATGTAAGGGAAGTTAGAAGATTGATTGGGGTGTGCAATTATTATTCCCGGTTTTGCAAAGGTTATTCAGAAATTATACACCCAATAATAGAATTGCTAAAGAAGGGGAGGAAATGGGCGTGGGATGCAAAATGTCAAGAGGTGTTTAAAAAATTAAAAGAACTATTTGAGAAGACATTTTTGATCAGTTATCCAGATTTCGACAAAAGAATGTATCTACAAGTGGATAGTAGTGGATTTGCCATGGGAGCTGTGTTGTTCCAATTCGACGAAAAGAATAAGTAGAGAATAATCGCCCTAGAAAGTCGTGTTTTGACTCTTGGCGAACGACGTTTTACTATCAGTGAACGGGAAGCTTTAGGAATCGTGTGGGCTACGCAGAAATTACGGGCTATATTAAGTGGACGACCATTTACTGTCATTACGGACCACAAGGCCCTAATTTTCTTAATGAGAAGTCATTTGAATAACGATAGATTGTTGAGATGGTCACTATGGCTTCAACAATTTGATTTTAACATCCAATATTGTGAAGGCCGTGATAACGTTTTGCCCGATTATTTATCGAGAATCAGGATAAAGGAAAAGGAAGGTAGTGTGGAACCCGATATTAATGCTATCCAGTTAATGGAAATACGACCGAAATGGACGAAGGAGGAATTAGCGAAAATTCAAAGAGAGGATCCTGTCGGGAGGCAAATAATTGAGCATTTTTCGGCGGAGGATAACGACCGACGGCAGGATGATCCGAAATTTTCAATGTGGAAGATGTACGAGGGGGTATTATTACATCGGATTAAGAAACGAGGGACGCAGTATCAAATTTGGATACCAGAAGCGCATAGGCGAGAACTGATTCTATCTACGCATCAACATTTCGGCCACTTTGGGTGTAACAAAATCGAAGTAATACTTAGATCAAAATGCTATTGGAAAGGCATGGGCGACAAATCCGTAAGCAAATCAGTAAGTGTGACGTCTGTCAGAAAACCAAACAGCCCAATAAAAGGTATGAGGGGAGCAGCAAAGCGATAATACCTACGTCAACTAGGGAAATATACGCTGTGGATCTTTATGGACCAATGCCGAAATCCAAATTTGGGAATCAATATTTGTTAGTAATAATGGATGTTTTTTCTAAAATCACAAAATTATACCCCATTAGAAAGGCGAAGGCACAGAGTTGCATTACGCAATGCCACAAATTTTTTGAAGAATTCGGTATACCTAAAAAAATTATTAGTGATCTGGGGACGCAAGTTACTAGTGGAAAATGGGAACAAGACATGGGAAGAATTGGTATCCAAATATGTTACACGACGGTACGAAATCCTCAAGCTAACCCCAGCGAAAGAATTATGAAGGAGATTTCGCGCTTATTTTTACAGTCTACATTTCGGAAAGCCATAACCGATGGATGGAGGCCGTTCCAGTATTGAACTACGTTTTGAATAATGTTCCGCATGGGAGCACGCGAAGCACGCCTATAGAGGTCCACATGGGTAGGAAAGAAAAAAATGATCCGTTTCGAAGGATTAGGATACCACCAGAAATAAGTGGGATCCCAGATGATGTGAGAGATACGCGAATAATTTATGACAATTTGAGGGAGGCAGCAGCCAAATGAAAGCTAAAACAGAAGCAATGCTTTCGAGGCGAGTATAAGGAGGGTGATGAAGTGTTAATTAGAGTACCTCAAGTGTCGTCAGCGGATAAGAAGCTATTTTATAAATTTTTCCCGTTGTATAAAGGACCGTACCGAATTTGTAAAGTATTAAGCAAGAATGCCGCGATTTTGAATGATGAAAACGGACGACAAATGGGAACATATAACTACAGGAACATGAAGCCGTATATGAGGGACGACACGCATGATTAAATATTCTGGTCATGACAGATTTGTAAATAGTTGTAAATATTAGGAGTAATAGTTTTTCTTTTGTTATTGTTTTGTTGTTATGTGTATTTTGTCAGTTTGTGTAGGGAGTTTAATTTAATGTGTATGTGTATTCAATGAAGTTAATGGGGAGCAAATATTAGGCAGAAACGGTTATTAGAATACCTGGTGAAATGGTTATTGTTGGCACATTCCGAAAGGAAAATGTAAATAGTTTTAATGCAGCAAGAAACAAGACCTAGTGCAGTGCAAAGTGTAAAGTGTTAATGTCGTTTAGTGTGAAGAAGCAAGAAGAAAGTGTTCAGTTTTAGTCTTGTCATTTAGTTAGGTTGTAGCAAACCAAATGACGCTTGGAGAGGGGAAGCTGTGACATACCGATATGTCACATGAATATAAACTAACATTTATTTGAAGACAATATGGTGGAATATGCATTAAGAAGTTTAGACGATCGAAAGGTCAGCTACATCAAAATATAACGAACGCATGGATTGGCTGGGTGAGAGAAGGACGGTCAAATGTTATGAAAAAAAAAGAAGGTAGTTTAATACGAAGCTTCGAGGGGTGAATCATGCAGGAAGATTTCATTCCGACCGGCATCGCGTGTCTGAACGGATCGTAGGTCGTGAGAGGGAGCGAGTGGAGTGCAGATAGTCAGAGTCGGGTTTTCAGATCGTGAAAGTTTAAGGACAGTAAATAATATTGCAGATATTGCATGTGGAAGTAATATTGATGCATAAATTGGAACTTTGTCGGGAGTGGTGATTGAGTTATAGGTTTCGGGACTATGTCATAGGACGTAATCGGGACTGATAATTTTGATAGTTTGACACCATCTTGGATAGGAGCAGAAGAGGATTTCTTGGAACTTTGGACTACGGCAAGCTCGCAAGATATTTCAACTGAGAAGTCTTCGAGGGACATCAACGAAGAATAGATAAGTTAACCGCGGTATAAAACTCTAAATTCAAAGATATCTTGATCAAAGGCCTAACATCAAAATCATTTATTAAATTCACCATATTGTTTGCAAAAAGGTAACAATAAACTTTGTTAAATTTTGTTCTTTAGAAAAGAAAGTGATCTTTCATTTAGTCAATCCAAACAGTAATGAACTAGGAATTAGAATCATTCTATTTCAGATTCCCAGCAGCGCTGTATAGTCTGCGGATCCTATAATCCATTATAAAGGTAATAAGGATTATAATATATCGTGACCCATTGACCCAGCAAGCCGGACGCTAAGATCTTTGCAAGATATTAAAGTAGAGAGAAAATTTGTATATCTCAGTGTATACAAATTGATAAAATTGTGCATATTAATGGCATGAGAGATATTACAAAACAATTATATTTGTGTAATTAAAAAACAACAACAACAACAACAACAAAAGAATACAGCAAAATGAACTTTACGTCATATTAAATAGTGCAATTAGCCCTATCCTTTGGAAAAATTTGTAGCCATTTTTTAGAAAATGGCGTTTGAGCATTTCTAAAAATGCGGAATTTAGAGCTCATTTTTACAGAAAACTGTTGAGTTTTCAAGAAACTTCATTTGACATTATTTAAAGCACATGTACTCATAAATCTAATAATGTGAAGAAATCACCTCTACTGTAAATATTTCCGATGTGAGAGATAAGTCAAAAAAATTACATTTTTGTAATTTTTTAAAAAACAACAAAAGAATAGAGCAATATGGTGTTTGTGTCATCGGATTGTGTGCATTTGGTACTATCCCTACCAAAAATTGAAAGAAAAAAATTGGAGCGTGTTTTTGAGAAAATCTTGTTTTTGTTATTTTTTAAAATTGCAAATATTGCATGTACTATTGCACAAAAACTACTAAAATTTTCAAAAAAATCTACACGACCTTAATGAGAGATATATTTATGGACAACAAATATCATTTGTAGGAAAAATCTCTGTCTTCAATTTTATAGTTGTAGGAAGATGCCGGGAAAAATTCAACTTTTGCAATTTTCGAAACTTCGGAGTTAACTGTGAAATCGGACTTTGCCACTTTTATAAGTGTATTTTACTCTGTTCTTACAAGAAATTTATAGAAAAAAATTGGAGCCGTTTTCGAGAAAATTTTGAAAATGTCTGTGTGGCTTCCTGTAAAGTACCCACAAATTTCAAAGAATGTTCTTCAAAATTTCATAAATTTCCTTCTTAGCCTGGTAGTAATCACTTTACGTTCTCTAAAAACTTCCATTTCCATGTTAGACAGGTTTACAGAGGTCATTTTCACATATAAAATCGTTCCGTTCTGATATATTTTGTACAGAATG
Source organism: Teleogryllus occipitalis (assembly GCA_011170035.1). NCBI lineage: Eukaryota > Metazoa > Arthropoda > Insecta > Orthoptera > Gryllidae > Teleogryllus > Teleogryllus occipitalis. Next base: position 644,469 of record BLKR01000141.1, read on the forward strand.
GCAGGTTTCTGTCTTAGACTTACTTTACTGTAGGTTTTACTATAGGAGAATTGAAATATGACTTTAAGAATATTATAGAAGAGTAAAATATGGTTCATTTGCAAATTTTCATTGAAACACTTGAATCTGTTTTTAAGAAAATGTCGTCTGAGGATTTCTAAAAATGCACAATTTGTGTTTTTGAGACTGAGTTTTAGAGAAACTTCATAAGAAATCATTTTAAGCACATGTACTCACAAAAGCAATAATGTAAACATTAATAACATGAAAGATATTTAAATTTAAAATAAGTAAGTCTTTTTTAAGAATTAAAAGAATACCGCAAATTGCATTTAGGTACATTTATACATAATAATCCACTATCCATACAAAAGTTTCAAGAAAATATTTGGAGTCATTTTTGAAAAAATTTTGTTTTCAATATTGGCCACTAAAAATTCGGTAAAAACTTATACAAGTTTCAAAAAAATTGACACAACATTAACCCCATTTAAGGCTGAATTTTTTTGAAATTTTTGTGGCCCCCTGGGGTCGAGTTTATTCCAGTGCCACACCACTGCAACAAATAATAATATTAAATAATAATGAATATATAAACTAATAAATAAATTTGCTTAAATAAATTGTTTATTTTAATTTTACTTGATAGTGCTTTCACTATTTGTTTGTTCTTAATTAATTTGTACGAAAAATTATTAAAAATGAAATGTAAATATTTATTTTTAGTGTGATAAATTTCAACTCCTTTCACTATTTACGTCACTGCCCACATCACCAATATTACATGTTTCATCTATATATAATTCCCCATCACTGTCATTCAAAACATTGGTCACCCACTCAGCGAAGTTTTCAGATTTCACAAATATTCATTCCAAACACTTTGTAGCAGCCATGATAGATACATAGCAAAGTCAACAATATGATCCCACGTGTTTACAAAATATTCCTTAACATAAAGGTCATCTATTGAGAAAACTTAGAAATACAACAAAAAAGTTCAGGGCAGGCACTGCCCATCTTTGGTCAGAATGACATGGGGAGGCAGAGGACAGGCACTGCCCATCTTTGGCCTCAAATGGGTTAATTAAAAAATTGATTAAAGGGAACTCGCTTTATTTGAAGAAAAAATATTTATCATAAAAAATGTGGTTGTTCTAGAGGGTTATTTTACTCTTTACTAACAAGAAATTTAGAAATTTTCTTAGAAAAAATTTGGGGCCATTTTCTCTAAAAAAGAATGATGAAATTTTGCAATTGTATAAGTTAAAACCAATGCATTTGTATTCAAAATACCCTATTCTTTGAATGTGCCCTGTACCCTATTCTTTGAATCAGGCATAGCAACAATTGGCTGCCAGTTCTCCTTCAGTGTCCATGTTGAAATGTATTTATATCCAAAATAAGCACTCAATACTAACCTGTACCCTATTCTATGAATCAGGCATAGCAACAATTGGCTGCCAATCCTCCATAAGTGTCCATGTTGAAATGTATTTATATCCAAAATAAGCACTCAATACTAACCTGTACCCTATTCTATGAATCAGGCATAGCAACAATTGACTGCCAGTCCTCCTTAAGTGTCCATGTTGAAATGTATTTATATCCAAAATAAGCACTCAATACTAACCTGTACCCTATTCTATGAATCAGGCATAGCAACAATTGGCTGCCAATCCTCCATAAGTGTCCATGTTGAAATGTATTTATATCCAAAATAAGCACTCAATACTAACCTGTACCCTATTCTATGAATCAGGCATAGCAACAATTGATTGCCAGTCCTCCTTAAGTGTCCATGTTGAAATGTATTTATATCCAAAATAAGCACTCAATACCAACCTGTACCCTATTTTTTGAATCAGGCATAGCTACAATTGGCTGCCAGTCCTCCTTAAGTATCCATGTTGAATCAAAGTAGGGAAGTAGATTCACAGATGACACTGTACTACTCTGATCTAAACGCCAAATTTTTAATGTCCGATCATCACTCCCACATAAAAGAAGAGGAGTACAATCCTTTACATATGTGTCTAAGCATCTAGCAATCCTGTACAAAAATATTAACATTACAATAAAATATTTTACATAAAACTAGATAAACAATGTTCAAAATATTACAGAAATGAAAGTTCAGCAATAAATTGCTTGACAATTTTAAGTTACCTACCCACTGTAATTTTTGTGTTCTGCTATTAAAGTTTCCAGTTTTAGATCATATACAGATATTATGTAGTCAGATGAAGCAGTCACGAGATGTGTTCCATCATTTGAAATAGCAGCGCACACATAACCACACTTTTTTTTGCCAAATGAATGTTGTGATATTTTCCCCAATGAAAATGTCGCCACAGAAGGAAGATTCTTTACTGGATTTGAGATCTCAGGTTCATCCCATTCCCAAATTTGCATCTCTTCAAATGAAATAACTATAACTTTATTACTCTCAACTGCAACATTTAATACAAATATTTCAATCTATGATTAAATAAAAAGAATAACCAAATTTTTTTTTTCATCTGTGAAGTACAAATAATGAATTGAAAATAAAAACTGAAACAGACAAATTACTTACAAGGAACACTAAGCACCGAAATAATATTGCTAGAATTACGAAAACTACCAAGAGATTCAGTAGTTTTGTTATCATAAATATTTATTTTAGAATTATCTCCCAGGAAAAGACGAGTATCATCCCAGGAAAATGTACAACAAGTAGCGATATTATTTCCTTCCACATCCAAAGTGAATCGTGATACACCACTTTCACAGTCCCACACCTGCAAATTCAGATACCAAAAGACGAAAATTTGTAACTTGTACCAACTAGGTTTGCTTTTACAAATCATGCCATGCTTAACGTACATTGGTGGCAGTATAAGCCTATTTTACAGATACTACTACACGTGAGGTAATTTGTGTTAAAAGAAATGGGGAGGTTACTGAATGGGCTCTTTAAGAAAGTCATAAAGGTTTAAATTACTTCAAATTCAGTATGAAGTTTAATCTTTCAGAATTGCAGATCAACGTTAAGGTAATCTAGCCTACTTTGCAATATTTATAATATAGGCCAAGTAGAGATGTGAGAAAAGGGAAAAAACTCTCTCTGACAAGAACTCTTCAACACTTAATTGGAATTTAAGCAGTACAAAGGCATAAATCAGGACAGGTAAGTGAATGATAATATTAGTTGAGGAAAAGAGACAAAAGATACTTATGAAAAGCAAATAAAAAGCTAATAATTTGAGAACAGGAACACGGGGACATTTTTTAATGCACTTCAGAATACTAACTGAGGCACATTTCAATTAATCAATGAAAGAAAACAGAAGATCTGCAAATCCTATTGATAAACCTTTAAAAACTACAATAAAGAACATCAAAAAAATTTTCAGGAAACAACTGTAAATTTTCTGAAATTTTTTTGAAAATGCCAAATCAAAACAAATCTATACTAATAAATTAAACAGTAATTTTTCTCCATACAGTTAAACTGAATGCAGTTACGCCAACATTGGTGAATTCCTCAAATACTTTAAAATTTTCCTCAAAAACTTGAAAAAGAAAATCTTGTTACGTAGTGCAACCAATACAATAATTTGTTCTTGACAAAAAAAGCCACATTTGGGTTTGTTGTACGACAGAAATGATAAATCTTTTTATCTAAATCTTATATACCAATGACACATACACAAATCTTATGAACAAATATTTGTTTTTTGTAGTACCTGATGAAGGAAACTAAATTTCTGAACTGTACATAGGTATTTTAACTCTAAGAAATAAATTAGAATTTTAACAGAAATACAAACATCGTAATATGATAATTATAACAATATGATTCATTTTAGAGATTTAAATTTAGAGATTCTTGACTATTAGAGAAATAATAAAACAACAAATTCTTTAAGTAAATAATGCCATGTAAATTTTAAATATAATTCGTTGTTTTCATAAGTTAACTTCTTCCATCCACAACCAAAGGATTTTCTCAGCTGGTGTTTGATAAAAGACAGGAGATTTTTTTAAAGTATTCCCAACTGCTAGGGAGAAAATACTTTTGTTCTAGATAGAATATTTTATGGTCAATATAAGAATGAAAGTACAGTAAATAGTTCAAGGAACTTCAGTAAAAAATATATAAAACAGAAGTGGATAAATAGTAGATTATTGGACTCTATTTAAAATATATCATCACAACTGTCAATAAAAGTTATGCAGTAAAAATAAGAATTCATACCTTTTTGAAATATAATAAATAATTTGAATTTTGTTTTGTAAAATGCTCCTAAACATCTCTCTCCTTAGCTTGTATTTGTGTATGCTGTTGAGATATACACTATTACAAATTATGCACTTCCCACATGCTGTTAATATTTGTTATCAATAATCCTGACAAAGCATTAGATAAACTGCAGAATTCAAGAGCTCTTAAGAATGGCTTGTTAAATTTTATACGTGTTTTTGCCTGTAATTAATATTTCACATCAGAGATGCATACACATTCACACAAAAGAATGACTGGAATTGAAAGATAAGCACTCTGACAGTAAAAAATAAGTTAAACAATGTATCTTCAAACTGTCAGGGTTAAATCTCATCTTTTAAATATACACACTTTCATTTGCTTAATGTAAAATGTACACATATTTTTTTAACTAGCATTAAAAGAACATAATCATTTTGAGAATATCAATCAAATTAACCTTTCAACGGTCCAAATTTTTTCACAAAAGGCAGAATGATGGAAATGGAAGATTTGACATAGTTAAAGGACCACAATTTTCAATATTTAAAGAGTATCCACTATTGTTCTGCAAAATATCGGTATCTCCAATATCCATACATCACATTAACTTTTCTGCAAACAAACTGCAGTAAAACTCCTCTTTTACTCTTTTCAAGGGTCTAGGAAAAACTGTATAAATAATGGGAAAGTGTAAATAGTGGGAAATTACTTTTGCTTATAGTATACTAAAATACAGAACATAAATTCTCTACATTTATTAATAAAATTAACCTATAATAAAAAATCTTTGGGTTTCTTAGGCCTTGCACTTCAAAATACACTAATTCCACTGATTTCTATTATTTTTCTATCTAGAATAAAAATATTCCGTTATTGAAACCACTCTAGATCTTTTTAAAACTATATCCAAAAAAGAACATGTTACTCTATCTAGAAAGAAAGGAAGTGTAGAATTTTCTGTAAAATATAGAATGTTTTTAGTTGAATAAAGTGGATATAATCTAAAATTCCAACTTTTTACATGTTCTTTACTTAAAAAATGAACAGTTAAGACCTAATATAATAACTATGTAAATATTTTAACAATAAATAAACTGATACTGAATTATATATGTAGTGAACATTTGATTTTTTAGGCAAGTACCATTGACCACCTCTTCCTTGAAAGAAAGAAAAAGAAGTAAATAAAAGTTCTTTCATAAATAAACAATTTAATACTCACAATGAAGCAATCTTTGCTGCAAGATACAATTTCATTGCCAGAATGAGAGAACTTTGCACAAAGAACAGCATTTTCATGTTTTATATATGTTCTTAGACTCTCATCCTTTGGTGAGTCATCAAGAAACATACTTTTCCAGTTTCTTTGAAGATTTTGTGGTGAAGACACTCTCAAGTTATCTCCTGAAAACAGGAGTATTCCATTGCAAGATCAACAACAACAACAACAACAACAACAACATTCTCTCTTACCTGAAATATTTAATTCAACACGATCATTTACTTCACAATGATCTAAACACCAAAGTTTTAATGAACCATCATCTGAACAAGAGAGGAATCTTCGATTATCTGGATGTCGTTCTATATGAGTCACTTTAAAATGATGCCCTCTGAAAGTCTTAATTGATCTAAGTGGATCTAGTCTCCATAGCTAGAAATAATAAAAATAATCAAAAAACACTATTTGATTAAATATAAAAAAACATACAATTTCAAAAACATATATATATTTTATATAGGAAGAAGAAAATTTCTTCTTAGGAAAGCAGCCATAAGATAAGCCACAAACGAACTCAATCCAGAAAAAGAGAAAAATGCAATAAAAACGAAAATTTTAATTAGTTTCAATAAAATATATTGTAGTTAAGAGTATTCCCAGTTGAACTCACTTTAATTATTCCATTACCATCAGAAACAAGAATTTTATTAATTTCATTCGTGAAGCAGGCGGATACTATTTCTTCAGGAAGAGGTAATGTTATTGGATGTGACACAAGATCTTGATCTGACCTGTAAAGTCAAAATATCATTATAAAAGATATATAGTTAGAAATTGAGAATAATAAAAATTACATTTACATTACTTACACAAATTCAAAATATAATTTCTGCTCAGAATTTTTTGCAATGTTATAAGCTTCATTGTACACCCAGCTTCCTTTTTTCCAAAGCAGACCACTTTGAACAATATCTAAATTTTGGTATTTGTACAAATCTAAACCATGCACCTGTATAAATTTGATGATATCGCTGATTTTTTCATCGTTACCAATGTTCTGGAAAATAAAGTTAAATATTACTTGTCTTGCATTTATTTTAAAAGGGTTAATTCAGAGATTAAATGCGGCTGCAATTCAATATTAAACTGGCCGTAACAATAAATGTTATTAGGCACACATAATATAGATTGTTGCTGCACGAGACAATCAAAATTCACAATTTTTATATCAATTTTATTTTGAATAAAAATTTTTTAAGTTTTGAATAATTTGAAAAGTTATGATAACATTACATTAATGTATCATTTGCAATAACATCTGGTAACCTAATCCACTTTTTAGTAGTTTTTTTCTTGCTGAAGTTCCAAAAATTACATCTAGAAAAAACATAAATGGAAATGTGAAACTAGTCTTAATATTGTTACTGAACATGTGAAATTAATCTCTCTTGTTAATACAGCTGTTTAATCATTGAAGGATGCTGTGATTATATTGAAATCTTTACATGACAGTGGCCAAATTAATGAAATATTGATACATCAAAAGTGATACATCTGAAACAGAACACTGGTGCAATAATATTATTGTTCACAATTTCAATGGATCCGATTAATCTGACTCTGTTGGATGAATGAATGAGATAAAAACAATGATATTAAATGGTATTGATTTTTATCTTCTTCTAACCAGGAGATTAAAAACCTTCCGACCTACTTCCAGCCTTCTGACAAACCTAGGCAATTTAATCATAACACCACTGGCAACAGTTCCAAACATCTAATTTACCTCAAAGTAGATGCGGCTAGGCACTATTTTTTACAGCAAGTTTTGTATTGTGATTCTGCTTTGTTTAGGCATTTTTTCATGTGTTGTCCACATAGGAGAGACAACCATTTCATACATTTATGCGTATGATCTGGTAGGTACAATACTGTTTACAAAATTTAATTACTAGGAAATGAAAACTAAAGAGCAGCATGGGGAGCACAGCTCATTGTTACATTCAAGAAGATTAGATATTGTTATTGTAATTATAACAGTGGCAAATTTTCCGATACTCCGCATAAACAGCCGGTGTACCAGGTAATTCAAATTGTATAATAAATATTTTGTAAGTTTGGCAATCCTCTAAAAAGTTATTGAGATTTTGAAAGCTTTAAAACAGATGCGAAAAAATATCTGTTATGTCACCGAAAGCCAGTCAGTTTTTCACACTTGTAAGCGCTGTGAAGTGCGGTAGAGTGAGAAGGTTCAAACTGTTTTTAATGTTGTCCAGAGAATTCGCTAGCATAGGCGAAGGCACCACACGCTAACCGCGATAATCTACGGCTCCTCATGTTTCAAGGGTGGGGAGAGGGGAGGATGCGCGTCTGGACGGTCAGTAGACACCGCAAAATATTGCTGTGAACAGTCCTTCTCTGGTCGTTCGTAAATAACGCTTCTCTGAAGGTTTTGTGAAAATGGAGAGTGTTAATGATCCAGAAGTTAGTGGTTTGTGTTCATGTCTCTTAGAACAATTATTAAGAATGGAATTTCATGGTATTGGGATTTCAGGAAAGCTCAAAATAAAAGACAACAGTTGAGGTAGCTCCCATTAAGTGCAGTATACTTCAAATAATGTTCAGGATTTGCCAATGAATTATAAAGCAAGAAGAAAATCATTTTTGAGCTTTTTCTGAGTTTGCAGCTATTAAAATTACCTGTTAAACTTCTCAAAGAAAAATTACCGGTTTTTAATTCTCTATTTTTATAAATAATAAAAATTATGAATCTAATTTTAAAGCTAGGAGTTGGTTCTAAAAACATATTCAAAAAAATTCCCCAATGCTTCGCATCATTTAATAAAAATTAAAAGTTGTGAAACCTGTGGCACAAGAAAATACCTACATAGGTGTGACCTGAATGTGTTAAAGTGGGTTTCACCAAGAAGAAATATTTACAAGCAATTTTTAAAAACAAGAGGAAGTGTACTAATCTTTTTTTATACCCCCAATGACCAAATCAAACAATGTTTATTTTAAAATGAATTAAAGAAAACGTTGACTGATCTGCACATTACAGACTGCATGAGAAAGAAGATCAAATATATTTCGGGTACTCTTTGGATAGCAGATGTACAACGATCCATCACAAAATACAGGCAAAAGTACAAATATCAATTACAAAATACTCTTACAATGTGAGAGAACTCTACCCAAAGTCACAAAAACTACAGAGATTTTGTGATTAAGCCAATAACAGCAAAATCATAGTCCTGACTGAAATATAGTTAATGGCAATTTTCTGAATGCAGAACTACATTTGTATTTTTATACTTATAAATGCGATTGAATTGAGAACACACAAAAATAAGAGAGAGGGATAGTGCTGAAATAAAAAAAAAAGGTACATTTTAATTTTTTCATGTGATAGTGCAAGCATTTGCCAACATGTTAATTTGATTTTTTTGTACAGTATGTTTTCACCCCAATTCTCCAAAAGAGTCCAATACTATAAATAATTGAAAAATTACCTAATTTTTCCTTCAAAATTTGTGTGATTGTGGGACATAACAATCTGCCTACTATTAAAAGGGAAAAGCAATCACTGGGATCCAATGTGATACAACATATAAAACACTAAACACTGTTTGCAAGTAAGTTATTGGTGGGCATGGGTCAGTTTTTAAATTTTGATAACTTAATACAATGGGAAATATAATGAAAGAAATGTTAAGATTTGATTTTCTCCCATATATAAGACAATATAAATATTTCACTAGATCCCATTATTAACTATATTACTCACTTTTAACTTTTACACTTAATTTCAATGAATATATAAATTTTAATTTGCTGTCACATGATTTTGGAAAGGTGGATTTTGAAATCATTAACGAGAAATATAAAATGTTAAAGTCTATTCAATGATACGAAAGGAGCAGATGATTACTTTCAATTTTTTATAATGAAATTATAAAAAATGGAGGTAGAAGTGATGATATTCTAGGCAATCATCTAAGAATCAGCATACGATGAAGATGTGATTATTGTTTAAAATTGTCACCTTTTTTCAGTAACCATGTTTTGACCTATTTTGAAACATTCCTTGTTCTTCTTCTTTTTATTATTATGTACCCATCATTACCATAAGTAATGAAGAAGTTTTGTCCATGTTCAAATTTTACAGTGCAAAAATTCAAACTCTTGAACAACTCTCCATTTTCAATGTTTAATCAGTAATGGCGAAAGATTACCAATCACAGATAAATTGGTTAAAGTTGACCAACTAATCATTACAAACAACACATACATACAAGAAAATTGGACTGATTAATTTGAGATGAAATACTGGTTCAAGAAAACTCAGTGTTAAAAGATCATGTACGATATAACTGAGTGATTTATTTTAGCAATTTATCTAACAATTATTTGGGGAATTTCATTGCAACTATAAATTTTTCTGTGTATTTACCCCTAATGCTTTGTTTCACAGAAAGAGAATTCCAGGATTAAATATTGAACAAATTCCTATCTAAGATGTTCCATTTCAACATGTAAATATATTAATTGCAATAAAATATGTAATAACATAATAGTAGTAATATATGTAGTAATATGTAGAATATGTAAAAATAAGTAATTATATTAAAATATGTCAAATCAACATGATTTTAATACATTTGAAATGTCTTGCAAATTCTAAAAAATTACTGAATGCTTGACCCTTGTAACTGTAAAAATATTATTTACATACAAATCTGTTCCTAGTTATAGTTATACCAAAAACACTCCAATTTTATAAAGAAATTCTTCACTTAAGTAATTACCACATTTATAAATAATTTAAAAGTGAATGACACAAAACTTCAATTTTCATTTGTATTTTAAGTTGCACTGAACAATTGTTACTGACTTTATCTTACCCCGTTGATGATTTGATTTCTGTATTTTCTGAAATCTCCTATCACGTCTGCTGGACCAGTCGCTCTAAGCTTGGACTGAATAAATTTTAAGTCTAGAAAAATTGTTTCAAACAACTGCCATTCTCCTGCATGGTACATATGATATCCAATGTATGAATATATGTAGTTATCATTTGGTAATGTTGCATACTGTCCACTGCATTTTTTATGGTATCTTCTCAAGAGTTTTCTGTGAAGTTCCTGGAAAATAACACAAATTAAAACAAGAAAATATATATGAGCATGTAATTAAACATCAGCATTTAAGAAATTTAAACTCTATCAAAATGTATACCACAACATGTAAGGTAAGTGCACCAAAAGCTAACAGTGGCCCAATAGCTGACACTTCGTGTGTCAGAACATCAAAACAAGGTTACAAATAGCAACATTAGAATTTATGAACGTTTATCTGACTCTCTCGTATATTAGCAACTCTGCACTCTGCTCATGTGTCGCAGTAATGCTTTGGTCAGGATGGATGCCATGATGTAAGCAGGTAGTGTGTGAGGTTGTTGATATTTGGCGGTCTTCCTTAAGAAATTGATAAGCTTTCAAGTCTTCTCCCACAGAATATAAACCTACCTATGTTTCTTGATTTATTTTGGGCTTAATTGTTTCAGGATTCAAAGTATTGTGTAAGCATGTTTTTATCACATGACTGAGGTTAAGAAAGCTCCCAGTGTGTGTGCGTTAGGTATTGGTGAGAATATATTTGGTGTTTCTATGGTTGACACTTAATGTGATAAAAACATGCTTATGTGGCAGTAACATCAAATGGGTGCAAGTGACATGTAAATTGCATAAAAAATAAAAAAATATGTATATATCATAAATCTCAATTTTGATTTGTTCATCTTCTGCTAACCCTAGCCTTATTCTCAATCTGAAAACGGTCTTCCTCCATCAACTTTCCTGCTCTTAAAAGAGGATAAACTGATATTTATTTCTTAAAGTGTTAGCCTTAGGTGCATTTACCTTATCTAAAAATTTATCAAATACCACAAAACATTTGAGGCCAACAGCACATTTAAGCCTATCCCTAAATTCAAGGATTTAAGTAAAAGGCTGAAAAATACTTTTAGATTTCAGAATATATTTTCATTTCTGAGTTTTATTTTCAGCAAAAATGTGAAACCTTTAGAAGTAAATATTTTTGCAGCATAATATATGATAGAAACTCAAATTTAAAAAGCAACAACATGGTTTAGGACATTTTTGCACTGATAACCTCATTTTATTTATATGATGATATAATGCTTAATTACAAGAATGTTTTTGTAAGTTCCATTGTAGTATTTGAGCATTAATAGATCCCTAATACCAGATTGTTTGAATTTTTTAAAACTTTGCTCTGCTTGGTATCAGGTCTTCGCAACTCCTACACCATTCAAACCATCCAATGCTGGAGTGAATGATATCATCCCTCCCCCTCACCTGGTTATCCAAGGTAGCTTGTAGGCTCATCCAAGCCTGTTTTCTACTTCTTTGTTATGCTGAGATATTATGAAAACCCATCTCAGCTCTTCTCTATGGGAGGGGAAGGGGATTGGAATTAATGAGTAAATGGATGGATGGATGAATAATTAGATCTCCATTTACAAATCATTTCCCCCATGAATACAAGGTGAAAACATGCATGCCCTACACAGTATTTGAACCCACAGCCTTAAGGTGTGACACGCACACGCCCACACACACTTGCACGCACACACTCATTCTCAAATGTTTACATCACCAAATACTAATAGGTTAATTAACACTTACCCCATATTCTTCACATGATAACTGTTCTTTCAGATAGTGAAGGAGGAGATCATGAATACCATATACACTGCTACAAAACTGTTCATTCCACTTGCACACTGCTAAAGACTTTTTTGTAAAGTAAGCCATTATATCTTCAACCTCATACTTGGTTTCCACCTCCCACAAAGTTTGAAGAACCTTTAAATTAAGATTCAAAAAGTTAAATACTTGGTGCATTCAGTCCTCATACAGAGTGCTTCTAGGTAGCATAAATGAAGCATCACTAACTTGTAACTTTGTACATGAGAAAGCGTTTGAACAGAACCCTCATGATTTTAAATTTGATTCCTATGGCATTGTCTTACGATTTAAATTGCATAGGTGCTACAATAGAAAATATATTCATGATATTTATAAAAGTGGTATTATTTTGTATAGAAGTGAATCATAACAAGACTTCCTCTTTACTACCTAAGTATGCAGTAAGATGAGAAAGTACAAGTACTGATTTTTCGACAGAAAAACTAGTTTTGTGAATACCCAACACAACTAGTGATGCTACAGGATGGCAAAGACTTTTTCATATCAGTTTTTTTATTTTCTTTGGTATGGGTTAGCTATTCAGAATTGCCACTAACTCTTGCCAGTTGCCATCTATCGCCACCCAAAGTACACTTTTTAAAACATTTTGTCAAGTTAATTTTATGTCATCTTAAAGAATGCAATTAGCACTATCCAGTGAAAAGTTCGAAGAAAAACTGGAGCTGCTTTTGAGAAAATGGCGTTTCTGAAAAACCTGAATTTTGAGCTTGTTTTCACAGAAAACTTTGAGAAACTTTATAGGACATCATTTAATGCAAATGTACTCTTATATGAAAGAAAGTTAACAAATCGCTGCAAATGTAAATATCAATGACATGAGAGAGATGTCAAAAAAATTACATTTTTATATTTATTGAAAAAACAAAAGAATAGAGAAAAATATTTATGTTATCTTGTAGAGTTCATTTGGCCATAGTCTTACCAAACTTAAAAAAAAAAATTGAAACCAACCTTTTTAAAAAAATCTTGTTTTTGTTATTTTTTTAATATAACACGCAATACTGTGCAAACACTAATAAAATTTTCAAAAATATGTACATGACCTAATTGAAAGAACTAATTATGGAGAAAAAGTTTTACGGAATGAAAAAAGATTATCTTCAATTTTGTAGTTGTACAAAGACGCCGAAAAAAATTCAATCATTTGCAATTTTCAAAAATTCATTTATCAGTGAAAATCAGACCTATGCAATCTTAATAAGTGTATTTCACCCTATTCTTGCAAGAAATAATTTGGAGCCATTTTTGAAAAAATATTTGAAAATGTCAGAGGGGCTTCATGGAAAGTACCCCCAAAAATTAATGAATGTTTTTCAAAATCACAGAGTTTCGACTCAGGCTAGATTGACAGGAGTTTATTCAGTTTGGAAAAAATTGTACACATAGTTTAAGTGCTTGTGTTGTTTACATACACCAGACGGACAGACGATTTGAAAACATCACTTTTTTGATATCGGGGCCCCCAAAACGTGTATTTTCTTTGAAATCTCGCAAGCTATTTTCCGCATCGTTACATAACTTCCTCTACATAACTTATATTACTCCGTATACATGAGAAAGTAAAAAAGGGTATTTTTCTTGTTTCCATATGTAGTAATCTACATTCCTAATTACCCTAAAAATATATGTTTATCATTTGTTGTTTTGGCAACACTCTTATTTAAAACATTGAAAGATGTATTCAGTTTGTGCATTCATGTAATATTTACAAATGGTAAAATGTATAATTGTTTTTTTTTCCAAGCTTTTCAGTTGTTTTTTTCTTTATCCACTTTGTCATTATAAGGGCGTCTATTTTTTCATTAAATTTTCTCTTTGAATGTATCAAAGGGTAGCTAAAACTGTAGTTCTGGTTCCATTTTTGGCGGACTCTTCATATTTTTGGAAATTGCAAAAAGTTAACATTTTAAAACTACAAAATTGAAGGTAGAGATTTTTGCTTTAAAAAAACTCTGTTCCAAAAATTCAGCACTTTAGAAAAGGTCATGAACAATTTTTTGAAATCTGTGAACAACAGCACAAACTTTCTCACACTGTTTCTAAATTTGCAACTTTCAAAAATTTAGAGAAGTTAATGAAAATTAAACCTGGGCCATTCTTTTAAGAGTTCCTTGTTCTATATGTGGAAAAAAAAATCTGAGTGATTTTTGAGAAAATGTGTTTTTTTTATAAATTGCATTATTTCAAGCACAAATTATGTGAAAACAATTTGTTTTTTCAATAAAATTGTATACATATGACCTTTTTTAAAGATATTTTTTTTAGAACTGATTTTGTTTCAAATGAAAATTTTCGTCTTCAATTTGGTGGTTTTCAATTGTTCCAATTTTCCAATTTCCAAAAATACAGTGATTTTGCCAGAAAAGAGAGTAGCATCATATTTCTCTCATCTTTTTATAGATACAAGAAAATTAAAAGAAACAAATTTGAAGTTGTTTTTTAGAAATAAAATTGTTTGCAAAAAAATTGCCTACATTTCACACAATATTATGTGAAAACGACTCCTATTTTCAATAAAACGCATACGACCTTTTTTCAAGGTCTAACTTTAAAGAACAGATTTCCTCCAGGAAGAAAATTCTATCTTCAATATTATAGTTGTAAGAAATTGTAGAAAAAACTCTCTTAACACTATTTTAGAACAAAGTCTCATTAAAAAATTTGGAGCCATTTTTGAGTAAATTTTGAATATGATGTCGAGGCTCCCCCCTCCCCAGTTTCAAACTCCAACAACCTCTAGTTCATTTAAATTGAACAGGAAATATCAATTTTGGAGAAAATTGGCTGAAAAGTTTAGGAGCTAGTGTTGACTATGGAGAGACGGACAGCAGGACATTTTGCTGTGAAATAATTTTTTTTCTTTCAAGGACCCACAAAACATGGATTTTGATTACACATATTAGAAGTAATTTACTATATATTTATTTTATTTTATTTTTTTGTTTACGGGGTATTCCCTTTAATACTTGTAATTACAGTATGTGAATACAAGATACACATTTGCTAATGAAATCATAAAAAGGAAATTTAGGAACAATAATTAAAAATCAGGTGGTTTTATAGAGCAATTCTCGGATAGTATGTATGCAGCTTGAGTAAGTAGTGTTAAAAAAATCAATTCGCTTACAATACTTGCTAGCAGTAGAGGCAATAATGGTAGAAGGTATCATTCATTTGATAGTCAGTTTTCACAGATTTGACAGAAAATAATAACAGGTCTCTCCCACCAGCAGGACAAGTTCTAAGTTCCTGACTGGTCTCCTGGGATGTGTGATAATGTAGTGCATGTTAGTGTAAGTGTGTGTATAAGGGGTGAAAATAGGACAAGAGGAAGGAAAGATCACATGCGGTCCATAGCCTGTTGTTAAGAGTACTGCTCGGGCATTCGCCTGGTGTTGATCGGAGAAATCACAGTTAGAATTCTCCTCCAGACAGCGACTGAATTTGACCTAGCTGAAAAGTTAGTGTCAAAAATCCTGCCACCATCAGAACTTGAACTTAGGACCTCCCGGTCAGATGCACTGCAGTGACATCAGTTGATGCACTGAGCCACCGCTCCTGGTGGCATACTCAAGAATGGGTCTAACCAGCAAGTTAAAGAGAAGTTTGATCGTGTGGAGTGATCAATGATGAGTTGTGCAGGATAAAACCCAAGGATCGCAGAGCTTTATTGACAATTCTGTTAATGTGGTCATTGAAATTAAGTATACTGTTGAAGATAACTCCAAGGTGTCACCCACTGCCAATATCCTTCCATTGAGAGTGTATGGAAAACTAACAGTGCCCCGTTTCCTGGAGAAGCTAATGGTATAGCACTTGTCATGGTGCAATGATATGTTATTCAGAAGGCACCAATTTTTGATAGCTTGTAAATCAAGTTGCAACTTGATGGCATTATCAGTATCAATTATCGAACGATAAATCTTAGCGTCATCAGCAAAAAGAAGGATATTACTGTGTTTCAAGACTGTAGGGAGATCATTGATAAACAAGTTGAAAAGTAAAAGGCCTAGGTGAGATCCCTGAAGGACTTCAGATGGTACATGGTAAGTATAGAGGAACATGATTTATCCACTTCCTCATAACCAGAGTGTTATGAGTTTTTCTGCCAAAAAATCGCTGTTTTCTGGCACACGACTACAATACTTTCTCTCCTTAGGAAGTGCAATAAAATAGAGAGAGTGTTTTTTGCATAATTTGTGCTTGAAATTTATGCAATTAAAAAAAAAAAATTCTCAAAAACCACACCAAATTTTTCTTTTCCTCATCCCCTAGTGAAGAATGGCAAAAAATAAGGTGCCAATTCCAGTTTCAGTGAACTCCCCACAATTGTATTTTCAAAAATTGGAAAAAGTGACATTTCAAAACTATAAAACTGAAAATAGGAGATTTTTCCCTTACACAAATCTGTTCTAAAAAATCAGCTCTTTAAAAAATGTACAATTTTCTGAAAAAACCTGTACATAGTTTTCACCTAATTTCTGGCTGAAATTAATGCAAATTATAAAAAAAAAGTTCTCTCAAAAAACCCTTCAATATTTTTCATTAAATTTTTTCATTGCTAAAACAAGGAACGTTTAAAAGAATGGCGGAGGTCTCCTTTTTGTTGAACTCTGAATTTTAGAAAATTGCCTTTTGGAAATACTAGGTTGAGACAATTACATATTTAAGCGTTGGCTCGAATTGGAACATCAGTGCAGTTTCATGGAATAGAGGTAAGATGCACGATGAGGTAACTTGGAGGATCTGAGTTTGAATTTTAGTGCGAAACAATTTTTGCTGGTTGAAAGAAACTTTTGTAGGTTCATGTAGCAGTATAATATTATGGAGCAGTTACAAATAATGTGAGAAAGTATGTGCTCTTGTATCATCACTAGTTAAAGTACAGTGGACTGCAGGATTTTCAGAAACATGTTTAACTCAATATTTACAGTGAACAGTGATTGTGTAGTTCCAGAATTTGTAAACTTCCCTCATTTCAATAGTCAGTATTTAGTACACAAGTACTAAATGCCATGAAACAATATGTAGGGGGAGCATCCATTTTCTGTGTAATTCATATGTTGTACTTTTCTGTTTTAACTTTTCTACAGTTCTTCCTTTTGTGTGATGTAATCTCAAGGGTTCAGATAGTTCAATTATTATTTTGAAATCTGTCCTACACTGCCACTATTTACATCAAAGATTTATTTCTCATTGCAATTTATCCCTCAATTGAAAGGCTTTGAGAAGTACATGATCAACTCACAAAAGTGTTAAAATTAAGCAATTTCTTTAGAAAGTGCTCTTAGAAACATTGTGCCCCAACTTTCTCAGCTACTTTTCAACAATATTGATTCTTATAGTAAGAAATTTTCCTGCCTAAATTTATTAAATTGTAGATCTTTAAATGAACGCATGCCCTTTATTTATTTTTTTCCCCCTTCAAAATTTGAGTAGATGTGGAGATATACCAGCATACCATACATTCCCGCTAGTTCATTTTGGATTAAATTTTTTTTTTTTACCAGATTTGTGTTTTTTATACATATAAACAGGAATTAAACAATATAATCAAGATAGAATATCGTAACTCCATTAATTGTTAGTAAACTTTGTGCTCCTACCCAACCAACAGCATGATATCTTTCACTGAAAGATGAGCAGAGCTCCACCAATTGAATTTTTGTCTGTGAAATTGCTTCTAAGGTCAATTACTTATTCAATTATAAACACTCAAATAAGAAAAATATTTGTTGTAAAACAGGAGGAATATTAATTATATTTTGAAAGAAATAAAAATATAAACATAGACAAGAAGACAAAATTAAAATTCTTTAAATAGAAAGTTAGTGTGAAATTATTTTACATAATCCATAGGTATCTTGATGAGAACCTGAAAATAAGTTTGTAAAACAAATTTTTGTTTTATCAGTTTTCGTTAAAACATTTCTCTACATTTCATTAAAATTTTCTTGCTTTTGTTGGCAACTAAGCTTGGGGGCAAAACTTTCTCATTCATGATTAAAATGTTATTTTACACTCTTGCACCATAAATGTTAAATATTTTATAATTAATTAGAAATTAAAATTTAATGTCTGTAGGTGTTTGCAATAACACTGACTGTGAGTAGGATTAATCATATTATATTTTAAATTTGAATTTCAAAACAGAGTTCCCACCCTAATTATCTCTGCAGATCTTTCTATGAGTTAAATAACTCCAATAATTTACACAAATGTTTAAAATTACCTCTGGTTTGATATTAACATCTTCCATAAATAAAGCAAAATCGATATAAAGTTCCTTTTTATTTGAAGGCAAACTATTAATGGACATGCTAATAGTTTGAAACAATCCATTTTGTTCCAAGAAACTGTTTCTTCTAACTGGTCTGAAATAAAGAAATTATATTTTTTAATTAAGTACACCAACAAACATCTTTTATGTTTAAAACTTGAAGGGTATTCATTTTGAAAGAAATTTGACCTTTCTAATCAAATTTCATGATTTTTGTTTCAACTGTAAGGTATTGGATCTCATATTTATTATTAACAGGTTTTATACATTTTTATAAATCTGAATATTATTTTTTCTTAATAAAAGTTCCAATAATTACTTTTTATAGACAGTCACAAATACATTTATTAAAACATAAATGATTTTTAAATTACAATGGTCTCTTGAAACAAGAAACAGCGTGGCAACGTTTCAGAGGTCGAGTTGTGCCTCCATCATCAGGCCTTAAACAATGTCAACTAAAATAAGAAATTTAATAATTAATATAAATAAAATTAAAAATTAATAAAAATTAAAACAACTTATATTAAGATAAAGTAAGTGTGTTTAACATTATAAAGAATTCACAATAAATTAAACTTTTTTAGATGAACACATACTTTACAAAGAATTGGTTGAAATATCATGATAAAATTGTCCTTGATAGGTGGCATGATGTTGAAAACATATTTTCTATAAATTAACAGTCACAATTAGAAATCTCGATATAACCCATTAACATTTTCAAAGTCAAAAAATAGCATGTAAGTTTACATATTTGTGGTCTAAATTAATTCAAATTGAAAAATCAAATTTAAAACCAATACATTTTTTTAAATACATACGCGTGATGAATTTAAAATTATTGAATAGAATTGAAATGCATTCATCTAAAAAATTTTAATTTCTTGTGAATTCTTTATAATGTTAAACACACTTATTTTATCTTAATATAAGTTGTTTTAATTTTTATTAATTTTAAATTTTATTTGTATTAATTATTAAATTTCTTTTTTTAGTTGACATATTGTTTAAGGCTTGATGATGGAGGTACAACTCAACCTCTGAAACGTTGCCACACTGTTTCTTGTTTCAAGAGACCAGTGTAATATAAAAATCATTTATGTTTTAAAAAATGTATTTGTAACTGTCTATAAAAAGTAATTATTGAAACTTTTATTAAGAAAAAACTTAGTAGGAGACAGCCTATGTTTCATCTTTATAAATTTAAATATTATTTTAAATTAATAGACTGAATGCTTATCTGCCACCATTTGTTCATACAATCATTTCAATTTTTTAGTTGCATTAGGTCTAATTAAAGGAATCAATGATTCACGATTTAGAGTGAGCAAGCATACAAGAGGTAAGAATTAGCGAAGCAAAAAGTAATGTTTATAATCAATTAAAGCAATAAAAAAATGTTCAGTATAATAGAAACATATGATATACTTTCCATTAAGGTGCGAAACATCTTTGCAAAAACAGAGACACAAATACAGAATTATATTCATATGTGTCACAACCATTTATGAATATGAATACATCACAATAATTGGATCCAATAAATGATTAAATGTTATTCAGTGGTTCGGAACATTCAAAAACCTTCTTCTTCTGCGGCATGGCAGCAGATATAAGGCAAGAGTATTGATTATTTACACTCTACTGCAATCAAAAATTGAAATGCTTTATGGAATGATTTTCTTTTCCAATCATTATCATACCCAAAATTTTTCTGAGACAGCATGTTAACATAGTACTCCCAGCGTCCACCCTTACGTAATACATCATTTCTGTTGTCTTCTAGCTGTCCAGCAATTAGGGCCAAGATCATTGGAGATCCTAGAAATATAATAGAACACATTAAACATTTCATCTAATGAAATGTTTTGCATTAATAAACAATACAAGATTCAACAAGAACCAATATTCTCAAAAATTTAAATAGAGAATACATTATAACATACATTATATTATCCCTTTCAATCCCAAATTATTTATTATGAAGAAACAAAATATTTAAGGCATTCAATTGATAAAGGGGAATATCAGAATACTTAAAAAAAGCTTTTAACATTTTCTGCACATTAGTTTATTTTTTATGAATTTTTGCCATATGGCTACAGTGGGCACATAGGGAACTGAATATATTATTTTCTTACAAAAATAGAGTAAAACTAGCCTTTTCTTGCTAAGTCAATAATAAAGCAGTTCTTTGGGTTTGTAATATATACCCTCACAGAACATTTTGTGCTTGCCTGGCAATGCTTACCATGATAGTTTGCTAATTTTTACAGTAACAAGAGATGTTTGAATTGCTTCCGGTGCACCTGGAAGGCGTTTATCAACATTTCTTTCTTTCAAACATAATACCACTTCTGTATTTTTACGTTCTCTTTCTCTAGACTGAAAATATATATAAACAAATGATTAACCTCTGAATATATTTATATTGGTTTTGATCTGTAACATGATGTACTTTTCGTAATTTTTTTGAAAATAATATCCCTCGATTATGTAGTTTGTCATTGTGCATTCGAGAATTTTATTATTTTCATTCAGCATCTATACAGAATTCAACAATATTTTTCTAGTAATAACAGCTCTATCATCTTAACCAGGAAACCGATTGCTTATGTGTTACTCAAAGAAGGTACCAAGTTATTGGATTTATTTTACATTTATGCATTTATTCATGCCTCTATTATAATAAAAAAAAAACATCTTTGCTTCAAATTAGGTTTATATACATTCCTAAACGCAGTTACGATAAATATGAATGAACCTCCATTTTAGGTTATTTATGCTTTATGTGCCCGTAGTAGCCATATGAAAACAACTCATTTCTCATTCAAATATTTTCCAAGCTTTCACATAAATCCATATAATGTGATAATCTTGTATTGGAAACAAAACCTGTTCCTCAAAAGGGAAGATACATTTATCTCAGCAATTCACAATCGCTGAGAAGTTCAAACTAAAAATTAGACCTTACTGTCATAAAACATTTGAACATGGTCGAAAGAGCAAATCACTCCAGAAATCCACAGAACAAATGTATATTCTTGATCTATTTGTTAAATGATTCAAATAAGACACAGAAGTGAATAGAATTTGTGATTATTGGTTAAAATGATATTGTCTTTTAACTGAATTTGACCTTCAACATTTCAACAAAAAGAAAAATTTAATAATGACTTTCTACTATAAGTTTTTACATGATCTAATCGATTCTCCTGAGCTTGTATCCTGGATCTCGATTGTTACTCTTGTGAAGGGAACAAGAAATGTAGCTTGTTTCTGGGTCAATAATTCCACAACAAATTTCAGTTACAACAATACGTTTAACACTTTTGATCCTATGGACATATCTGATAAGTGATATTCATTTTTCTGCTGTGTTCTAAGAAAGTATGTCATATGCCCTTCTACATTTATTGTCTTTGATAGACAATAAATGTATTTTGGACATTCATAGGCGTTTAGTACACTTTTTAATATCATTAAGGTTGTCACAGGACAAACGCCAATGTGTGCTTCTATTTTGGGCAAGAATTTTGAATTTTTCCATTCAGCGATTGGATATTCATACTGGTGGGCACTGTCGATTAAATTCAAAATATCTTTCTCTCTAAGTAGTGTTCATGCTGTTACTGACATATACAGATGTTGAGAAGACATAGATGTAAAATTCACAGCAACTTTCAACATTAGAAGTTCAAAAGTTTTTGAATAATGGATCAGAACTGGATTTTTCTGAGGACGCCAATTTTATTCCTGGACTGTTGTCTAGTTTGTGCAATGAAAATTATATCGAGGAGAGTAATAATGATTCTATTGGTGAGTCTTCTCAAATTCAAGAGTTTTCATTTCCTTTAGAATACTGTGAAATTGATAAACAATCTGAATTACCAGGGTTTGTGAAAATCAGTGAAATAAAATTTCCTGTAAATGTGTAATTTTCCTCAAGTGAACTAGACAATTTTTTATAATTTTTTTTTACCATGGTGTATTTCGAAAAATAAAGGCAGAAATAAATAGATATGCAAATGGAACTATATCTGAAGTTCAACAAAATATAATTCTAACGAACCAGTAATGTTGACACATGAAGTTCACTGCATTTCTCCCCATACTTTGTAACATTGTTACTTTCCACAAAAACATAAAATTGACAACATGTATTTCTTTGAATTCCATTCTCAGTACCATCTTATAATCAAATAAAAATAAAATACATACAGCCTTAAAGGGAAAAAACAATACTACAAGATTTTATTAATTTCCAACTGATGTGTACTATAGTTTTTGTTTTACAACATTTTGAATAAGTTATATTGCCCAGGACACAGGAGTTAATGATGAGGCGTATCCCTCAGGATCGAATGTTTTAACAGGCTGGCCACAACATAATGTAGTTTAATTAAGATTGTGAGCAATAGACATCTTCGATACAATTTTTGAAGCATTTTGTACGAGTTTCAGGAAAATCATTTTTTATATTTTTTGTGCAAATTTAATGTACACTTCCTTACTTCATATCTGGATATGTGGATAATGTCAAATGCATTATTTCTATTTACATGCTTGTAAACTATAGAACTTCTTCTTCTTCTGCTTCATGGATTTAGGCCTTAAGGCCTGTTTCCACATCAAGAGAGTGAGTCTTTCCATCTTGTTAAGGGGCGGCCAACATTTCTTCTTCCTTTAGGATTATATGTGTTCATTATAATGGGAAGTCTGTCTGGAGGCATGCGTTGGATATGATCATGCCAGTTGCTCCTAAATGATTGGATTCTGTCCATCAGATTAAATATATTCAGTTCGATTCTGATGTCATCATTATACTGTCTATCTAAGATATTGTAACCTGCTACTGAATGTAAGAATTTCATTTCGGCGCTTTCTATTTTTCTTCTGTCTGTTCTATTTATTGTCCAGTTTTCACATGCGTAAGTTAGCATGGGAACTGCCACTGCTTTGTAGAATTTGAGTTGCGTGGTTTTTAAAGACTTGTTTTTTAATGTTCTTCTTATTGTCCCACACATGTTATAGAATCTATTTAATTTCCGACTTATGTCATTTTTCTGGCAGTAAGACACATTGAAGCCTAAATAGGTAAAATTATTTGTCTGTTCTATGGGTTCATTATTAATCACAATTTTACATCTCATGTGGTTTGTTCCTTCAAAGCCCATTGATTTTGTTTTCCTAGTGGAGATTTGCATATTATATTTGGTTGCCTGTTCGTTTAGTTTGTGTGCTGCAATTTGCAATTCATCTTCCGAGCTACTAAAAATAACTTGGTCGTCTGCAAACAATATAGTATTAAGAGATTTGTCATTTATTTTAAAATATGTTTTCAATTGCCCTTGCCATTGCCGGACAATCTCGTCTATATATATACTAAATAGAGCTGGCGAAAGTGGGCACCCTTGTTTGACTCCTTGATTTATTTCTACAAATTTATTACTTCCTTGAGATCCTTTATCAATGCATATTTTAGTGTCGAAGTAAAGGCTTTGTATTGCTCTTATTAGGTGGGCAGGGAATCCTTTTTTATGCATTATCTCCCAGAGTTTCTTTCGCGACAATTTGTCGAAGGTTTTTACGTAGTCTATAAATAGTATATATGTCGGTAAGTTAAATTCTCGTCTCTTCTGTATTAGCTGTTCCACTACAAATATGCAGTCGGAACATGAGCGAGCTTTCCTAAAACCGCACTGTTCCTCTAATAACATATGCTCATTAATTATATTCAATCTCTGAGTTATTATCTTAGCATATATCTTATAGCCTGTGTTGAGAAGACTTATTCCTCTATAGTTTTGACAATCCTGTCTACTAACTTTCTTGAAGATAGGGCATATAATTCCTTTCCTCCAATCTTCGGGAATGGTATATCTCTTCCAACACGTATTAATTATTTTGAGGAATCTCCTCCTTATTTCATTCGGTGCATACTTTAGTAGTTCAGCATTCATTCATTCAACTATAGAACTATAATAATTTATTTTCTATTTTAATTTTCATGCGTATATTAAGGGCATATCCCATTAATAAATAAAGATATAAATAAAATTTCTGCAATATCTTTTCTATCGACATCTTTTGCTGCATCTTTGATAAATTTTTTCTCCATAGTTTGAGTATTTTATAAGACCAATATTTTTTCAATTGACTTCAAAAAGTACATGCTTTTCCCTGCAGAGAATATTAACGGAGCAACAGAGTTTTAAATGGCTAGCACTCATATGCAAACAATCTTCAGGAAGTTGGTTGTACAAGTGAGGGGCCATACAAGAAAAAGAAAATGTGAATGTTTTATTAAAACATGAAACAGGCAATTTAATTGACAATCTTGTAGAAAATGACAGTGGTCGATCAGTGACCTCAGTTCATATGTCTAAATGAGCAGAGGCATTCAGCCAAATCAACTAAAATTGATAGAAAAATTCCCTATTTTCACATAAGATATTTTTGATAGCCATATTTTTTTGTTTTAATACTGTGATGGATTTCAGTAAGCTAGGAAGAGCTTTCTTGCAGTCATCACAGAAAAGTTGAACTCTCCTTGCACCCACCCCTCAACTCAAGTGGCCAGTTGCTCGCTGGGAATAATTTTGACACAGAAATAATGGAACTTTCCACCACAGCTATCACACGTTTATCTTTATTTCATGGAAGTTGGTAGAAAAAGCAATTATAAGGGCAAAATCGATCATCATCAGTAATTGATGATGAGATTATGATAACATTTGAGGTAAGACAAAAAAACCCTTGACATAAACACATAAACACCTTGACATAACAACCCCAACATAAACTCACTTCGATTAAAGACTGCCATTTTGCATTGATACTTAATTGTATTTAGAAAAGTAGGCCAGACAACTATACGACTAATTTTAGCAAGAATGTTAAAATCTTCTTTAAAAAAGTTGAAGTTTCAGAAAAATTGATTTTTCAACTGATAATATTTCTTCTGACCAAAGAAAGATTAAATAACTGAAGCATTAGTAAATACTTGCCTTGACTAAGACTATGAATAACTTTAGCTTGTGGAGGTAACTGGTCCATGGGAATGTCAATACTTTGAGCTAAAAGTGACAAACTTTCATTTTCTGTGAGGCCATCATTTACCTGTTTTGGGAAATAAAAATCATAAAACTTAATGGAAGTTTTCTTAAAACAAAACACTTTCACAAAAAACTCTACTCGATAAAATAAGAATAAATATAATTAATTCTATCAAAGCTCAGTGAATACATATTTTTGTTCAAAGCACATTAATGAGATTGTGAATTCCAAAGTTCCACTTGACCATTAAATTCTTTCTCATCGAAATTCTTCAGAAATTTTTATATTACAATCATTTTTTACCACTAAGAAATCCTTGATCCTCACTGAAGTAACCTAGCATTGCCCGCGTATTTATTTATTATGATTATCAGTCATACACAAAAAGGAATGAATTCTATCAGTATTGCATCCCTGCCATGCTCTGCCCTGGTCGATCATAATCACCCTGCTGTGGCCTGGTCCATCTTGCACTGCATCGCTGGCCTCTCCCTGAACCACCTGCCCCTGCTCCAACCATGTTCTCCCCTCATCCTAGCCCTGTCTCACCCCACACCACCCTGACATGTTCACTACAATCATCATTGCTATGGGCAGGTATAAACATTAGATTTGTTGCGTACTTTAGGCAATCTTCCACGAACAAACCTAATTTTAACCCCTGTACAGGGATGAATTCTGAAAAATCCTTACCTTAATCAGGTTGTATCGACCCTTAACTTTATTCATTACATGCAGATCTTTGGTAGTAATCATTACTTTACATCCCACATCAAATGCATCCAACTGTTTATCTGATGTAACATCATCCAAAATTAGCAGTCCTTCTCGAAATGCTTCTTCCAAAAAACATCGTTTTAACTCTTCCTTAGCTCTTTCTTTGTTGATAAGGACCTTGTCAACAAGGTGAGCACTGATGTGAGGTAGGCTGCAGCTTAATTCTAAGCGAGTCAACAACTGAATCATATGGGATAATAATTCCTCTTCATCATATTCTCCTAACGTCAACCAGAACACAGAACCCTGTAAAATTACAATATCTAATTATTCTTTCAGCAGTGAAAATTTACCTTTGGTGTTACGTTACCCATCTCTTAAATCTTCACTTGTCTGCTTCACCCAAACTTTGCCTTAAAGTAATAACTCACTGGATGTTAAAAACGAAAAAGAAACAAACATCCTTGCCCATGATATTAGAACTTGTAATACTTCATAGCTACGGTATTCAAATATCATTTACCTATTATATTTAATTAATAGTATTTATAATGATTTAGTTATTAATTTTATAATTATTAATAATTAAATCATTTCTAGAAAACATTCTCACCATAAAACTCATTCATCACAATTATTTTTACAGGTTATAAATATTGCAATTATATGAGAACTTCTTCTTATCTAGCAAACCACAAACATTTTCTTAAAAAGTTATAAATATTAAATACCTTGAATGATCCCATTAAAACATTTCTATTATCAATAGCTGCAGCTGCTAAACATGATTTCCCTGAGCCAGTCATTCCATGAAGAACAACAAAATTACCTCTTTTCAACTTCTTCAGATATTGTTGAGTTTCATCCAACTAAAATCAAATTAATGCAAGAAATAAATCCAAACTAACTTCATTAGTACTGCCAAATCCATTTCTCAAAAAAAAGTATAGTACAGTTTTAAAAGAAGCATCCATTAAAGATGCAATAAATTATGATTTACTACATTCCTGCATGGAAAGATTTATGTCTAAATGTAATTGTTTCAAAACTATGAAACAAAACATTACAACAAAAATCAGGTTACTCAAAAATTTCAGCAATACATAAAAATGCAATAAATAAATAAATAAAAATATGGTAACTAATTTTTACCATAATTTATCTGATCATGCTCCATAATTATGTTATAAGAGGCCAACAAAACTATAAAAATAAAGCAAAAATAGATTCTCCAAATATCATTTTACCTTTTTCAGTCTAACAACATTATAAGGTGGGGGATGAGGGACACCCCCCAATAGGAAAGCATCATAAAATGTTTTCTCATCAACCGAATCAGTCTCACAACTTCCTTCACTAAATTCTTTGTATAACCAATCATAATCCTTCCTTAAACTTTCCACAAAATGATCAAATGCTTCAAAACCCTTTTGAGGCAATAGATCCAACAAATGACGAGTCTGATCTGTCCGTGCTCGCTGAAAAAATATTACAGAAACAAGGCAAAAAGAATTAAAGATAGATAATAAGAAACTATGTTCATTCTAGAGTATTAATATTCATTCATTCATTCATTCTAGAGTATTAGAAACCAAGGGGATAAAAGTATTTTTCAAAAAACAAGCTACAAAAAGGTACCTCTGAATATATTGCTTGACAATCTTCATGACTTATAGCTCCACTAGTTAATAAATATTCCATTATGTCTTTTACATCCAAATCTTGAACAATTTTTTCTCTGAAGTGATGAAGCTTTACTCTTTTCATGGTATTCATTCTTTAACCTCTGTTTCAAACTCGCAAGCTATGCAAGAGAAATAAAACGATCTAACAACATTAATTGAACGATAATTGCTTGTGGTATTAATGTTCAGGGTGTTCCTAGAACTCTTTAATTTTGTATTTTGAATCGTGACTTGTTTCTGGTCATTAAGTTCAACTTTATTTTATAAAATGTCAATATTGACAGTTCATTTACACTCTGTAGTTGTATACCAACTTCGGGATTTCCCAGTTTTCACAAAGTAATTTGCCGCCCTGACTGAAACCGCTTCGTAAACCAACGCAATCCATCAAATGTCAACCAGTCCAACCACTCCAAAGAATATAAGCTATACCGATTTAAACAAAGTAGCAGTTTGTCACACGCTCGACGAAAAGAGACCGTCAACCAATCAGGAGCTTCGGTACGACTTACAGTTTTGGTTGGTGCTTGCGAGTGGATGACTATGTCCCCCTCTCCTTCCAGCTTGACAAAGTTTCACTTTGTTTAAATTGGATTATACGAATCTGCCAATCAACTTTTGTGACTCATTCGACTCTTCGAAGATCACGGTGTATTATCCGCGTTTTCTTGAGCCCTCGCTTCGCTCGTTGCGCGAGGAGGAGGAGGGGGGGGGGGGTATTTGGTTATTTTTGACAAGGAATTTTATATCATATTTGTAGTTCGTTTTCGATGTAAAATAGTTTCCACTACATAGGAGCAAACATTTCTGGTTATCAGATTTGGTTCACAATACTGGCATTTATTGTTAATTCAACTAAAATTTTCAAAGGAGTGGGGTAGGTATTCCGGGGATCAAGAAAACGTGCCCGTATAATAGAAGTAACTCGCACTTACACTGTAGGACTTATCTCCTTATCCTTAAGGTAGTTAGAACGAGATACGTGTTATGTTTGACATGCCTTTTTTATTGTCTTAATCAAAAGATTAGAGGTTGTTCTATGTTCTGGTAGAGTTTGAATGGTTTTTACCGTCTAGTTTTTGCGTAATGAGACCGCAAAGTTTGTAGTTTTAACATGGGCTCTTATGGCGACGTAACAGATCCGACTTGAAATTTTAAAATTGTGCAAAAATTAACTGTTGAAATTGTTTTTAAAAAACTGTTCCTTAGGTAGCTAGCATTTCGATGAATAAAAGTACGCAACTTGAACAACATTCACCGTTTCAAATGGGAGAATTTTGCAAAATTATAAGCTATAATCAATCCAAAGAGAGACGTTCGCGCGCTTTCTAGAGGGTCGTGACGGTAACGCGCAGCTTGGCAACACCGTGCGCGTAGCGCGCTTCATTCAAATTGAGTGACAAGTCTTCGGCATGAGATCTTACATTCCTCTGGGTCTTCTGGGCGCAATTAAAAGATCCTCACTCCTGGACAACATTGCCTTTGATATTAACCAGATATTCAGCAAAGCTGAAATGAAATGGATATAATGATTTGTGCAATCTGAATGAAAAGCTCAATTCAATTAATATTCCAAATGAATCACTTTGATATTATTCTCTATGAGCAAATGGGTGATTTTGAGAGTTTATAGATTTTTATATCTTCAGTACAACATTATTATTTCGTATTGTGCTGTATGTAAACTTTTTGATTTTTGCTCCTGAACAATGATTACCTATTTATTTGATTATTCGAATGATTAATTATTCGGAAATGATTCATATACTCTTTTCTTACGTGAGCTACTCAGTAGATGTCATTGTCTTCTACACCACACTTGCAAGATACCTTATATGGGACTCAAAGCAGCAACCTTTAGCGTAGGTCAGCACCTCAATGAACAGTGGTATCAAATGTCTAGAAATGATAAAATATGTCTTATGCTTGTGTTATTATCAACCATTCAAGGTATAGGTAAATGCAGAGCAGGATTTCCCTACTAGCAAAATAAGTTTTGGGAGTCCCATGCCCGTACTTTTTAAAATAAACATTATTAAAAACTTCATAAAATGTTTTTATCTGAATATAATCATTAGTTAAATTGTTCTCTGAACCACAATGTTTCAATTTAAAAATTAATTGAATGGAACTTGCATTTGTAAATGAGAAATTAAAAATGTAATTTTCACTTTGTAAGCAATTAGTTTATTTACAGCAGTATTTGTACAAGGATTTATTCTATTGTAAGTATTTTTTTAGTTAAAGATTTTTTTCTTAAGGTGTGCCCTGTGCCCTGTAAGCCTGCTGTATCTAGTACATCTAGACATGGCTAAATGAAATTGAAATTGTAAGAGGAATGATAAATTCAGCCTTTGGTAGTATTAGTTTTTATAATAGAAACCCCTTTATTCTGTAGCACTATACTTTGTTTAATTGTTTGCATTCCCTGAACAATAGAAATGCATTTGAATGGGTCTCGTGTCTTCTTTCCAAAACATTCTTTCATTTTGAATGTAATATCAAGGCAAACAAAAACAATATCTTATCACTTGGAAATTTCTTTTGAAGATTTTATCTCCAACAATGTTATATTATTGCGGGTCTAAATAATGCAGCTCTCAGAATTATCTGATGCTGTGATTTCATTTTATCATTCTTAGTTTGATATGTACTTTTCACAATAATCTGCATCTAAATCAATATCGTTACATGATATACAATTATGCTGAAAACATATCAACCAGCAAATAGCTTCTGTGAATTACTTATTGTGTTAATTACTATCTCATCACTGGAAAGAATACAAAGTTGGAGAGAACCAATCTTCTGATCTTGTTAAACAATCAAATAATCTAAGGTTTATCTTACCATTGGCTCAGATAATTAAAGAAATAAAAATTAGAGAAACAAACATTGAAATATATTTGAAAACTTTCTATTATTTTACTGTTTCGTGTGACATTGACAGGAATTACTTCTTCTTTCAAATTCCGTTATGGAAACAAATATTCCACCAATTCGCTCATAGTAATATTTTCCACTTGTCAACCAGGCATGAAAAGAATTCAAAATGATCAAAACAACGAAACTTAGAAGAGCGAGCACTGAGCAGGTATGCCTATCTCAAGAACAGTACGGTGTTGCCCAATTTACCAAAGATTTTCGCCCTACTCAGATGAGGAAATTCTGGCCATTCTTAACGATCACTGTAAATAAAATATAGATATAAGTTTATAATGTTACTTCTCTTGCTAATTGTGAAATAGCCTTTTTTTGTATTCAATCTTATGCCTCAATTTTTCATTCCCTGGTCACGCGATCTGTTGGTACTAGTTAAGAAACTAGTTAATGTTAGGTCTCTATGTGGTACTGAAATATTTTCATTTTCCATCTATGAAACAAAATTCATTCGTATAATTAAATAAAATTCATCATAAGAGTCTCTATTTTGTTTACATAGGTCTCACAATACCCATTTATTTCGCAAATAAATATTTTTGACTGTAATATGGACTCTATTTACTACGGAATATCTCGCTCTAACCATCTTAACCGGTAGAAATGCAGTTAGTGATACAATTCGTTCACGCGCATTGTCGATTTCGAAAATGAGTCACTCGCGGCTCGGCCGAGGCACTTTTATAAAATGTCAATATTGACAGGTCATTCACGCTCTGTATTGTATACCAACTTTGCGATTTCCCAGTTTTCACACAGTAATTTGCCGCTCTCACTGAAACAGTTTCATAAACCTACGCAACTCCACAAACATCAACCAGTTCCACTCGCGAAAAGTGACACTTCGCTACGTGTTCCGAACTGAGGTCGAGGCTCGGGTATTCGGCCCTCGCGTTAACAAAACATCCTTGAGTCGATTTGTTGTTAGTGAGTCCGGGCGCGTCAACTGCTAAAGTCATTAGTCCCGTAAGTAGAGCATTTCTCCACTCGGGAGGTGGCGGGATCCGTCGCCGACCTACCATGAGCTAGCGGGGTTTTCCGCAAAACATTTATCTTCCACTAGCGGGGCAGCCGTGACAAGCTCTAAGCTCCCGACCGGTCTCCCGGGATGTGTGTAAGTAAGGGATGAGGTTACAAGGAAGAAGAAGGAAAGATCGCGCGTGGTCGGTTTGTTAGATTACTACTCTGGCATTCGCCTGGTGTTGATCACAGAAACCACGGAAAATTACCGATTAGAGCGGCCGGCCGCTAGAATTCTCATCCGGACAGCGACTGAATTCGACCTAGCTGACAAGCTAGTGTCGAAACTCCTGCCACCGTTGGGACTCCAACCTACAACCTCCCGGTCAGAGGCACCGCAGTGACATTAGTTAATGCCCTGAGCCACCTCTCCCGGTCATCGAGTCTGTGTAACGCATAAGTACCCATGCATTTAATGCGAATACACCTTAAAAATAATTCGGATTGTATATTTTCTCATTGTTTTCCAGGAAAGCCTCCATTTTCTTGCCTCCTGTTTGTCCCAAGTTTTTTTCTCCATGTATACTTGCGCGTGGATGAATCGTACGCATCCGCGCACGTGGACGAGTCGCATCATGCATTTCAGTCACTTAACCTATTTTTTGAACTATTTTTTGTTTAGGATTTTGGTAAAAACCCTAGCTCAATTTCATCTCCTGAATATAAAAAACAAATTTTAACACTGAACAGTCATTCGAAGACTTAGTTCAAGAATGGTTCATCAACGACCCCGTGGGCAAATATGTTAACTTTTTGAAATAAAAAAAAACTCTCTCATATAAATGAATTTATTTGTTTTTTCTTCTAACCCAGCCGACAGCCGGACAAAGGCTTACTGCTTGATTTGGGAGTTGCAATATCCGCAGGATGTAATACAGCACTGTTAAAATGTGCTGCCATTACGTCTACACCGTCAAAGTCCTCTGGCAACTTTGCTTGAGGATTCGCTTGAAATTTCGGCCATTCAGCACGATGTACACCATTGATGGTGTCGAGCCAACCCATGAACAAGTCCATCAATGTGGATGATAGTGGGAAATGGTCGCTTCCATACAGGTCGTCTAAAATAGACCATTGCAGAACGGTTGCAAGTGATGCCTACAGAGAACTAGATCGATACGCGCACTCGAGTTTGTGGCGTCGGCGAAATGACTCGGTTCACCTGAGTTCGGAATTGCAAAGTTCGAGGTACCTACCACCGATTCCAATATGTCGCCTCTCGGACAAGTGCGGGATGAACCTCAAAGAGGACTGTGAGCATTTACATCCCCAACTATCAAAAAATGAGGGCAGTTGGTTTATCAAGCCCAAAAGTCCATCTACGGGTACACTACCCTGCAGGAATGTAGATGTTACAGTGAGCGCGAGGGATGGAAGGTACACCTGCACACACTGTCTGGAGGTCGGTTTGAACCCGAACATTTGTAAAGAGAATCGAGTGCGCAGAGGCCATTATCAACATTAACCCTATATGGGGGTAAAACAGCGAAAGGATAGGGGCCGTGGTGGAACAAGATGTGTCTCCTGTAAACAGAATACTGAAGGCGTTTAATGGGACAATAGTTTCAGATCGTTCTGTCGCGAGGAGAAAGCATTCATTTTCCATGATAAGAGAGCCAAGAAGAAATTGGGTTATTTCAACTCTGAATAACTGTAACATTTGAGACATTTATTGGCGCATTTTAAAATTATTGTCGTTTTCTTTTAATTTTTCTTTATTTCTTTTTCATGCTGCCAGAATTTTTTCTCTGTTCTGAAACTGCTTGGACTAAGCTAAGGGATACAATTTTTGAGTTTTCTAATTGTTCATGAATACATAAAACTGTTAATTGTTAGAGCATAGTTCATTAGTTCCGAGGCTGAAATGAAGTTTGTGATCCGATTCGTTCACTCGCGCGGAAGTAGGAAACAGACAGAACATCTTGAGGGGATTTATGCTAGAATAGAACAAAACTAGTGGGCCAAACAGGAAGAAAGAAAGTGGAGGATTTCCTGCAACACATAAAGAGTATATAGACATCAAATTATTTTTAAGGTTAGTATTCGCATAAAATGAGTTGAACAGACTCAAGGATGTTAACGGGAGGGCCAAAGGCCCGAACCTTCTCTTCAACTTGGACACGCTTAGGGAAGCGTCACAATTCCGCGGGAAAGTGCGTCGGCCGCGCCGCGAGTGACTCATTCTCGGAATCAACAGCGCGCGGGAACGAATCGGATCGCAAACTGTATTTCTACCATTCTGGGGCTTATTTTTACAAATTGTAGAGCATACGAGCGGCACTCCGAAAGTTCCCGGAAAAGTAGGTTTAAAGAAGAGACAACTGTTGCTTACCTTGATATTTTCTCAAAGAATTCCACCCCCCCCCAACGTCTATACAGCGGGCCATCCTCTGAAACCATTTTGAAATACCGCACGCCATTGTTCTTTCGGAAGCTGTTAGAAATGCTTCGTAGACTGCTACTGTGTGTTCTAGGGTCTCAACCAGCGTCCCGTTTCTTTAGCTTTTGGAAATAAAAATAAGTCGCAGGGGGGCCAGGTCTGGACTGTAGGCGGGGTGTACTGTAGAAGTCTGACATGATTCTCTCTCTCTTTTTTGTAGCTATGTGAGCTGGCGGTTTGTCATGACATAAAAGCAGACCACGCACACCTCTATTTGGTCGTCTCTTCTGAATGCTTTCGCAGACTTTTGGGAGACAAACAGTTGTGTACCAGTGTGCTGTCACTGTCCTTTGGTCCTCCAGTGCAACAGATGCAACATGACCACTGGCTGAATAGGGAACAAACCATTTACTTTCCAATGCTCCGCTATCTTTGTTGGTGTTCTCTCGTCAGAGAAGATCCAGATCGTCATTTGCTGTTTGGTTTCGGGGTCACAAGTTCACACGACGTGCTTTTAGTTCCTGAGACAAACGAATGGGATCCATCGGCTGCAGACCTTCCTGACACCCAAGTTTTCATGCAAAATTCGTGACACTGCGGAGGAACCAATACCCAAAGTCTACTGCATCTGTTGGTAAGTGCAGCGTGGGTCATCCTTCAACATCATCTGCACAGACGAGATGTTTCCTTCCGTCCCTCGCCAGGCTCATCAAGTGACTTTCTCCCCGCTGAAATTCCGAATACCATTTATAAACAGTCTATTCTTACGGGGAAGAAAAATCGAATGCACTCCTCAACCGTTCAAGATATTCTTTAACACTTTCAAATCATAGAAAATTATTGTCCGAAAGTGCTCTCTAGACAGATCCATCACATATCGAGGCAAACACCGGTAGCGGTAGCTCAGTGCATCAATTGACGTCACGACAGCGCCTCTGACCGGGAGGTCCTAGGTTCGAGTCCTGACGGCGGCTTTTGAGCTAGGTCGAATTCAGTCGCTGTCTGGAGGAGAATTCTAGCGGCCGGCTGCTCTGATCGGTAGTTTTCCGTGGTTTCTCCGATCAACACCAGGCGAATGCCGGAGCAGTACCCCACCAGACGGGCCACGGACCGCGCGTGATCTGTCCTTCCTCTTCCTTGTCCTATCCTCTCCCCTTACACTTACACTAACATGCACTACACTACTACATATTCCGGGAGACCGGTCGGGAGCTTAGAGCTTGTCACGGATGGGGCGGTGCACCGCTGGTAGGAGAGTCCTGGTTAGGGGGAAACCTCACGAGCCGACGGTAGGTCGGCGCCGGATCTCGCCATCCAGCGGGGGACGATCGCCGCCATCTCCCGAGAAAAACATGCACTACACTAACGGGGCTAATGACCGAATCAGTTGACGCGCCCGGAAACACGAAAAAATCAATCGAGGCAAACGTACAACTGCCTGCATTAAATGAGTCAATAACAAGAAACCATTCAACAGATCTCAACCAGATAACTTGGAGGCCGCGATAAGACTTCGTAGAATAGGCACTGTTGACGGCATATTTGAAAATAAATTCCTTCCTTTCCATTCCGGAAACTTTTGGAGTGCCCTCCGTACTTGCATGCATATTTTTCCTTTTGATGCAGCTCTAACTTCTGAGTCTTAGTGATAAGAAGGGGGGGGCGAATTTTACAGAAATGTCAGTTTTTTCTTTTCACTTGAGAACAACGCTTTTTAATGTAGACAATTTATGACAAGAGTAAAAAGGCCCATTTTTATATGACCTTTTTTTGCATTTTTTCGTAGATAATAATTAATAATAAATTAATATTTAATTTTTTATTCGTATCCGTAATTTTTAAAGCATTTTCGCTAATTTCATATATTTTAATATAATTTTAATGGTACTTGCGACAATTAAGATTTACGGGATGCAACAAATGTACTCCACGGAATTACTCTGTAGCCTATTCGATTTCTTCGCTCAGGAATTGTAATGTCAGCCGTTGTATGTACGCTAAGGTTCCTGTGACGCCTATCAGCGCCAGTGTCAGTTCGACCGGTTTCGGGATAATTAAAGACAGATTTTCTGATAAAGAGCGGACCAAGCCAAAAGTTTACAAGCTGGGTTCACGTAGAACGAAAGGAAGAAACTTCGATTACATCATTAACACATCCAATAGCTTGAGTTGTTCTTCTCAACCGGTTTTGATCAATCTTTTGGTTCACTTTTCTTTGGTTTTAGGGCATTTTAAATAATTTTATTATTTTTGACGATGTTTTAGTTCATCAAAATCCGCCCCATATTGTTCATCAAATCAAGTGGCAACTATATGGAATTAGCATCACATACTCTATCAGTACTGATCCTGAAATCAAGAATGGGGGAGACTATTGATATGGAATTCAGAAACTTCATATAGAAGAAAATAATGAGAAACTAGAGAATTTGTGCTTTATTGTTAATGTCATTGTTTCATTACACACATACAATTTATGTGTTTGAAAGAATATATAAAACATTTAAATCATTAAACAACAAACATTTATATATAGAAGATAATTCACAATCTTCTCTATCAAAATGTAAAAAAACTGTCTGTGATTCACAAGCAATATCATTCATATCATTAGTGGTCCACACATAGTGTTTAAAAATATTATTCCAATACAATCGATGTAAAATAATATTGCACATCTATTTAAACTACTTAAAACAAAGATGTAGTTTGCCACACACTTTTCCAATATAATCGGCAAGATAATATTTGTATGTTGAGATCATTATTTTGTACCTGTGAAAACAGAATAAAATATTTTTAATGTTAAATTATACATTTCATTGAACATGTATTTATTTGTATAGTACACATTATAATTATATTTCTTATTAGTCATTATTCCCCATAATGAGTAAATCGTCCAGTTTCAATTTCAGGGAAGTTAGTAGTTATTGTACAATAATACTAACAAATCGCCCATAGCCCTCCACGCATGGAAAACTGACCACGCCATTCTTTTTGATAACACCCGTCTCCTAGCCAGAGAAGACTGCTG
The DNA here is from genome assembly GCA_011170035.1 of Teleogryllus occipitalis. NCBI lineage: Eukaryota > Metazoa > Arthropoda > Insecta > Orthoptera > Gryllidae > Teleogryllus > Teleogryllus occipitalis. The sequence goes on from BLKR01000141.1 coordinate 681,858, forward strand.
AGGACCAAGTAGGGTAAAATAGGCTCTTGAAATTCTCTAAAATCCCGAAAACATAAATGTCGACCAAGGCCTGGAAACATTTATTCACAACCACGCCCGGTCACGTCAGGGCGCAGTCTCCGTTACTCCATGACGTCCGACCGCGGACGGAGCGTCATCTCCCACCCTGCCCAGGGGGCCTATTCTCTGATTGGTCGATGTTCTCTCGTTGGCCGATCAGTCGGCCAAGTGGCTGATGGTTGGAGGGGAACCTCGCCCTATATTAACTCGTGCACTGATCATCTCCGCGCATAAAAATATGACCCAAGAACAATACTAAAAATTGATGAAGGCCTTTAAAACCTTTATATTAAACTATAATAGGCCCAAAGAAGCCTTTTGTAAATAGTTATAAGTAGATATAGTTAGTATTTTTAGGTTGCAGCCCTTACAAAACTACGTAAGCCAAATCGAATGCAGTAATACTTTTGTACCCCGGCAAATGAATAAACTCCCGACTCTCCAGGGTTACTGGAGAGGAGAAATTTTAAAAGAATCTCCGCGAATTTCCCCATGAGGAAGATCGGAGAATGGCGGCCGAAACGGCGGCACCTGTGCCTAGGACACGGCGACTCTCGGGCAGCCAAGTAGCTACTGACTCCGGCCGCGGAAGCCTACGCTCTCAACAAAGTTGTCTGGCTTGTCTATCTTCACAAACAGAGATTTACTTGAAAAAGTATAAAGAGAAGTACCCTCCCTTTTTTCATGTTTCATTACATTAGTAGGTTTAACTATCAGCAACATAATGATAAACTATCGTCTATACAATAAATCATGTTCTCACGATTCATACTAGGCCAGAAAGAAATAATCGAATGCCTACGGAAGAACGAATCGAATGCACTGGCGGTGTCTTAAAACTCCCCAAAACATGTTTTTTCTAGAATTCTTCCACAATATTCTAAGAAGATCCTGTTAAAAATAGAGCCAATAAATTCATCTTGTCGAGAGCAGTCGAATGTGATCACCTTCGTAGGCGACTTGTAATCCAAGACACAATTCGATTGCAATTTTTTTTACTTAAATTTTCTCATACATTTTGCAGCCCAAGGTACAACACGCGTTATGCCATGGTCCTAATGTAATCAGTTTTTCCTTATTAAAAACCATGTAAAGAAGTATTCCACGCAAAAACTATTTATCGTGGATAAATATCTCATTTGACTGAACATCATTCTTAATTTTTCAAAAAACATGCAAGTTAAAACTTATAAAGTCAAAAGAGGTCCTAAGTAAATGACCTTCCCCACTCACGTTTCACCAATGTACTCGTAGATGTATTTAAATTATCCATAACACGTTTTTCTAGAATTCTTCCACAATATTCTACAAGGAACCGACTAAAAATTATACAAGTCAATTTTTTATATCAAGAGGAATTGAATGAGTTATTGAGCACGTCTATAGGTGGTGTAAATCACCTTAAACCTGATTTAGAGTCTCAATAAAGAAAAAACAACAAACAAGTACAAAAATTAATTACAATCTTCTCGATGGATCTGCAAAAAAATATCGGTTCCTTATCGGCAGAATGAAAGGTGGCTAATGACACATTTGTCTCGTTTGGTGGGCTGGAAGTGGTCCAACCACGAGTGACAAATGAACAGCCCATATCACTCAATTACTTCATAAAGATATCTGAGAAGCCAATTATCAGCATATCATTACATTTCCTAGGTACCGCCCACAGATTAATTAATAACAGATTCTTTAAAGTATTATTTTTTGTCCTCTGCAGTTTCTACGGTCAATAATGTAATATCAGGAAAAATACCCTGCCTTTTTAAACATTACTTTTCTTTGCCGTTGTCCCCAAATACATAATTTTTAAATATTTTCTTTCTGGAAAATTGGAGGCAATCCATCTATCATCCATACCATTCCATTACACTAGAATGTTTGGAATTCTGTTTTATTATTTTTATTTATTTAACGCCAAAAAAATTAAAAACTGTGACGTACTACTGGGAGAAGTGTATTTTATTCAAGTTGACTGAAAGTCTGGAATTCCTACCCTAACCCATATAAAAGTTGATTTCTGATTGCAGATAAAATGAACATTTTTTGGCCAGAATTGATAAGAAAAATTCCCTCCGGTGTAATGAAAACTTTATACAAAGGCAAATCAGTAATAGATTCTGGATGTTGTCCTTTGTCAAGGAATAGTGAAGGACTTCCTGCAGTGAGAACACGAAGAACAATAATATGAATAATTATATTATCCACAGAACTCTAAAAGACGTACACAGATAGTCAAGTTACATCCATGTCCAGAAGCAAAACAAGGGGCCACCTCAGCATTGGCTCGAAGAATCAGGGAAATTTGACGAAAAACCTGTCCGAGATGGAGGACATTGACCCTGAAGCAGAGATACAATACTTGTTACATGCTATTTAGAATTACGGTCCAAATGGCCAATAATACATTGAAACCCATTGTTAAAATTAACATTACTTTCCTTTCTCATACTCGGTATAGAACTCTAATTGTATAGAAAGTTATGCAGCAGAAAAGATTTTACTAGGCACTTAAATTTGTTTATCGAATTTAATAGTTAAATGCCATCTGGCAATGTGTTGTAAAATAATATACATGTATTGTTTGTTGTGGGCTGTTGATACTGACGCCTGTTGAATATGATTACTACGTGAGTGTTAAGTTATAGGCATCATCAGGGGTGTGGAGGAGGTGAGAGAGGGGCGGCGGGAAAGGAGGGACTTGAGATGGGGGGAGGCAGAGAGGGGGGTTATGAGTTCGGAGGGGGCGTGAAATAGGAGGGTGTGTTGAGAGAGAGGGGTCGGAGGGGTCTGCAGAGGAGACAGGAAAGGAGACGGAAGGAAGGGGACAGCGGGAGAGGGGGCGGCGTGGGAATTATTAATAATCCGACTGATTTGAATTTACCTGAAATGTTACATTTCCTTAGTCCGCGACTGTACACTACCCGTGTGAATTCCAGGCGGGCATAAATAGTAAAGCACGTCTTTCAGGATTTTCGAAAATATTTACGAACAAAAAAATATGGCGGTACGAAGTTCGCCGGGTCAGCTAGTATTTTATACAAAACAATGAGGTTAAATTTCCAATACACACACTGACAGCTTTACAAAAGTTGATTTTGTCTTGATCTTCTGGTGAATGTAGGGTAGCATCGTATTTGAATCCAAATAACTACCTCTGATGGATATATCTGGGGCATACTTTGAAAATGTGATCAAGGTCAAATTTGATATTGCAAAGTTCGCATGTCGGTGCAGATGATTTTTGCAATAGGTATAGATGGCTTAATTTGGAATGTCCAGGTCGTATTCGTGAAAGGACTGTTTGCTCGCTGCGGGTAATTTTCTTAGTGATATTTAATGAGAAAAATGTGCTCGTTGACTGACGGATGTTGCTGGTTTTGTATGTGCGCCAAAAGGTGTTCCAATGAAGATTTAACTTGTGATTGATGTTTTCCCAGAAATCTTAAAATTTAATTGTTTCGGTTGGGTAAATGTGGTTAAATTTCGTCGCAGCAATTTTGGCTTCTAAATCAGTAATTTCATTACCAAAAATTTCTTTGTGAGCCGGTATCCATTTGATTTTGTTATAATGTAGTGGATTTCGTGAATGCAGTTGTTTATTTCCAATCTTGATTTGAATTTATTTCTTCAACTGTTGTGAGAAAGCCTGTAAATATTATATAGTTTTGGTCCTCAGAAGATATTTTAATCTCTCTTAAGGAGAGTAATACGGCATACAATTATCCAGTTTTTATTGAAGTTCGTGGGCGGAGAGTCTGATTTAATTTGAAATCGTGCGAATAAATGGGTGATCCATCTCCGCTTACATTTTCTGCCCTGTCAGTGTACACTCGGAAGTAGCTATTGTATTTGTTACAGAGTTCAATGAATTTACTGTTCCATTCTTCAGGTGTTAATTTTTATTTTTCTTATTCTCTAAGAGTTGAATCAGTATTAATAGTATGAAGAATCCATGGCGGAATACTGCAGATTCTCATTGTTTCCATTTCGGGAATTTCAGAAACAATTTGTTCGAGAATGTTTTTAATCCTTTTGTACAAAGGTGTATACCGAGCGTTTATGCTAATTGAACTCTGAGATTTAGGGAAAATATTATAAATGATTGGGTTTTAAGTAGCCGATTTGAGTGCATACTTAAGTGATGCAGATTTTCTTCGTTGGGCTAGTGAAAGGTCTTGGGCCTCAATTAAGATGGTGCCGACTGATGCCTGTGGAAACATCCAGTAGCTATTCTCAATCTTGGTTGTGGATTGTGTCAAATTGTTTGTGATATTTTCCCCCAGACATGCATTTTGCATCCATAATCAATTTTTGTGTGAATGATTGCTTTGTACGTTCGGAGAAGCACATTTTTATCAGCTACCCAGGTTTGAAGATTTGTTATTAATGACACATTTCATTAAGAAAAAAATTAATCTTTATAATTGTAGTTGTGGGAAAACGCCGAAAACAATTTTTTTTCAGCTCTCCAGCGATAAAATTGTTCACTTTTGATAGAGATGATTGATGAACGACCGGGACATGTTTCTGAAACTTTTGAAGAGGCAAAATGCATCAGCGAAAAACTTGAGGGAAGTCGTACATTTTCTGCAAAAGAGTGAATGGACGAGGGCTTATCCCAGAGTTTGTACGTTTTGTTCGCATGCTGATCACGATTCCTGGACAATTCGGTTCAAATGAACGAAGTTTCTCGACATTGCGTTGACTTAAAACGTATGCAATCAACAATGTTTGAAGATCGGCACAACAGTAAGGCAATTTTACATGTGTTTTTTGTTTATTTATGGTGGCATCGACATCTAGGTCATTAGCGAACAATTTTACATGCTTATTGCGACATAACCGACAAAATCGATTTGCAAAAATTGTTAAACGAGTTTTTACAAAACACTGCAAATCGCAGCGCTGTTCCTATATTGCAAAAATGAACTAAACTGAAGATATAGAAAATAAATGTGATGACAAATAAATGTGATAACAATTTAATGATAAAAATAATTTTAAAATTATGTTTTGTATTTTTCGTTTTGTTCAAATTTTCGCCTGGAGATGGAGGGGGAGGGGAGCCCCTACCTGGGTCAACTACCCACTCGGACTTAACACCAACCACCGGCTCTGGAATGACGTCTCACTGTTGGGACATGATTTAGCTGTAAAAACGCAGTTTTGTCAAATTTTTGTTGATATTTGCTTGAATATATTTGGTTTTCGTAACTTATGTTCTATGATTCGTAATGAGTTTTACAAGAAAGGACTGAGACGCGTTAATTCGGACAGAAATTAGAGTGTAAGTAGTATTACGTAACCATTAAAGGGTGAAGAAGTATAGGCGGTTTTAGCAGCACTAGTTTGTAATCTAAACGTCTGGGAGCTATACGATAAATTTCCCTAGAATATTATGCAATATCTTATGCGGAAATCAACATTCGCGAAATAAACAACGAACAGAATGGAGTCTGACTGAATTTGAAAGAATTCAGAACGCGTAGCATAATGAACTAAATTTCGTGTTCAATTCATTTAAGTGGACGTTCTATTTGAGGTTTGAATTGAGAGATCCAAAACTGTTGTTACTTTAACATCGGTCAATTGCACATCGTTCATTTTCAATGGAGTATCCAATTGTTTATTTGAAATGGAAAACTGCATTGAAACTTCTCTCTTCATTTACTATTAATTTGCTATTACGGAACCAATTTGAAACTTATGACACTGTACTATTCACGGATTCTTTATTGCAGATCGTATCATCCGCAAAGAAAACTGTTTTTCTGTTTCGAATCCTCGAGGGCATATCGTCTGTGTATAATAGAAAGAGAATAGGGCCTACAATGGAACCCTGGGTGACCCCTTTTTACTTTCTCATATACGTAGTTAGTAGAAAGTTATGTAATGCTGCGCGAAAAAAACGGCGGATTTTCGGCGGAAAAAATTCATTGCCGGCTCTGGTAATGAAAAAGTGCATAAACCAGTTGCTAAATTAAGAGAAAAAAAATCTAACACGTGGTGTAGCCAGAATCCTTTGTGGATCATTGATGCCGAAAAACCTATTGCAAGCAAAACGTCCGTCCGTCCGGTGTATGTGAACAAACCAAGTGCCTAAACCACGCCGGCGGCGCTAGCCGAAATCGTTTACTACGCTCCCTGAATTCTAGACTCGCGGGGTCCTGGTTGGGTGACCAGTCACGCCGTGCCGTGAAGTGCGTTATCCTTCGAAAGCGCTACGACTACAATTTCGTCGCGTGTTACGAATCTTGTCCTCGCACGCCGCGATGTGCATTAACTAGAGCCGGCGGCGCTAGCCGAATTCGTTTACTACGCTCCCTGAAGTCACGAAGGTTAAGCGAATTCGAGACTCACGGATTCCTGGTTGGGTGACCGGCCAGGAACCCCGGGATCTAACGGCGTCGAACCCCTGGCCGAAGGGGTAAAAGGCACTGACTGATTGCGACGTGAAGAGACTTGACACAGTAATTATTCAGTATAGTATGCTCAGTAACGGAGGATTACTCCAGAAGAAAGCGCTTAACGCCCAACAAGGGTTAAGAGACGCGTTGCATCAACAACGACGCAACGAATTTAAAAAAAAATGAAATGGGTAGAATTTTTTCCAAATTGAAGAAAACCCTGTCGTTTTTGCATGAGCAAAAGCTCTGCGATTTTGAAAAACATTCATTAATTTTTGAGGGCCTTTATATGAAGCACTAGGAACATGGTCAAAATTTTCTCAAAATTTTTTCTTTATATTTCTTGTAACAATAAAGTTAAATACACTTATAAAGGTGGCAGAGGTCCCATTTTCAGGATTAAATCTGAGTTTTTCGAAAATTGTAAAAGTATGAATTGTTTTTCGGCAACTTCTTACAACTACAATATTGAAGATACAGACTTTGCGTTCAAATGAAATTTGTTGTCCATACATAGTTCTTTCATTAAGATCATGTAGATTCTTTTGTAAATTTTAGTAATCGTGCAAAAGTGCGTGCAATATTTGCAATTTTAAAAAAATAACAAAAACAAGATTCTCCCAAAAATAGCTCCAATTTTTTTCTTTATATTTTTGATAGGGTTAGTGCCAAATGGACCCTTTACGATGACATAAACGCCATACTGCGCTATTCTTTTGTTTTTTCAAAAATTACAAAAATGTATTTTTTTACTTGTCTCTCACGTCGGTAATACTTACTTTTGAGTCGATTTCTTCACAGTATTATATTTATGAGTGCATGAGCTTTAGATAATGCCAAATACAATTTCTCGAACACAACAGTTTTCTGTGAAAATGAGCTCAACATTCCGCATTTTCACAAACGCTCAAACGCCATTTTCTCAAAAATGACTCCAAATTTTTTCTTCAAATTTTTCCGATGGATAGTCCATATTGTACTGTTTAATACGATGTTAAGTTATTTTTTTGTGTATCATTTTGTTTTTTAAAAAAATAACACAAATGTAATTTTTTTAAATCACTCACGCCGTTTTTTATGCACATTACCATCGATATGAATACATTATTGCAATTGTGAGTGGAAGACCTTCAAATGGCTTCCAATGAAGGTTTTCGAGAACTCAGGAGATTCCTGTGAAAAGAGCTTCAAATTTTGCATTTAAAGTAATGTTTATTCACCATTTTCTTAAAATCTGCTTCAAAATTTTAAATGAAAATTTCTATTTAGGACGAGATTTTACTCTCCTTTAATATTCTTTAAGTAATATTTCGGTGGCATTATTAAAAGAGAGAGAAGTTCAAAAAAATTTTCTTGGGGCGACGATAAATGGCAGCTGGAATGAGGATGGGGCAAGACCGAAAAGCTGGTCCACACCAAGGAAATTAGAAAACTTTACTACGAGAAAGTCTGTGTCATTTTGTAGCAACTCTAGTTACTTTCTCGTATACATATATACGAAGTAATACACGTAGTATAGAGAAAGTTATGTAATGCTGCGAAAAATCAATTTCGAGATATCAACAGAAATACACGTTTTGACACCGAACACCTGACACCGAAAATGTGAAAGAAATTTTGAAAATCATTCTTTCAAATTTGGGAGTACTTTTCATGAAGCCCCCCAGACATTTTCTAAACTTTCTCAAAATCAGCTCCAAATTTTTTCGTTAAATTTCTCGCAAGAATAGAGTAAAATACACTTATGAAGGTGGCATAAATCCGATTTTTATGGTTAATTCTGAATTTTCGAAAATTGCAAAAGTTTGATTTTTTTTGGCATCTTCCTACAAATGCAAAATTGAAGACTGATTTTTCCTTCCAATGAAATCTGTTGCCCATAAATAGTTCTTTCATGAAGGTCATGTAGTTTTTTTTTACAATTTTAGTTGTTTTTGTGCAATAGGGTGTGCAAATTTTGCAATTTTAAAAAATTAGAAAAAGTTGATTTTCTCAAAAAAGGCTCCAAATATTTTTTAAAATTTTTTGTTGGGGGTAGTGCCAAACGAACCCTATACGATGATATATACGCCATATTGCTCCATTCTTTTGGTTTTTCAAATATTACACAAATGTAATTTTTTTTTCAATATCTCTCACGTCATTAATATGCATTTCACTGGATTTGTATACATTATTGAATTTATAAGTGAAAGTGCTTCAAATGAAGTTTTCCGAAAACTCAATAGATTCCTGTGACAAAGAGCTTAAAATTTCCCATTTAGAGTAATGCTTAACGCCATTTTTTTTAAAACGGTTCAAAATGTTTGAATAAAAATTGCTATTTAGGAAGAGGTTTTAGCCTTCTTCAACATTCTTAAAATAACATTTCGGTTCTACCACTAGGAAACCAAAAAGTTGAGAAAATTTCAAAAAAATGTACTCTGGGTGGCAACAGATGGCAACAGGCAAGAAGGAGGGGCGAGATTGTACAGTATCAGTCCACATCAAAGCAATTAGAAAACTTCACTACAAAAAAGTCTGTGCCATTCTGTAGCACCTCTAGTTCCTTTTGTCAACTGAACTTCAGAAGGAAAAAATCTGGCAAAGAAATTAAGTATTTTCTTGAAGGAGGGGAAAAAAGAAAAAAAAGGAAGGAAAAAACCAAACAAAAAAAAAAACAACAACAAAAAACAACAACAACAACAACAACAACCCACACACACTTTATTCTAAGGTCACACAATTTAAATTGGCTTCTTAACCCTTAAGCAGGCTTGAGGAAAATTTGCATGTAAAAGTTCAGGAGGAGTGTCTATAACTACTGACACATTTTTATTTTACCACATGCAGAATATAATGTGTCAAAATAATAATTCAGCTAGAAAGAAGGATAACTAAGACACATTTGAGTAATTTTCAAGTAATTTACTATATTAAAATGCCAAATAATATATTTTGAAAGAATTTGTATTTAATAGAAATTGCATTGTTTAAAGAAACTATCTAAAACTAATTAATTTTTTACTATTAAACCTTAAAAAAAAAAAAAGAACAAGAATCAACCTTTCATCCTGTTCATGATGAAAGGTTGATTCACCATCAAATTCAATCTTAGACAAAACACCCTTCTAACAAATTATAATTGAGAATACTTTGCCACTTAGACTAAATAGAAATGTATCACAGGAGTATTTTGGACACTCCAACTACCATAATGTCACTTTCCACCAAAATTGAAGCAGGCAAATAGTATCTTTTGCAACAAAAGAAATTAATAAGCCTACCTGGAAAGGTACACAAAGATTCATCTATGAAACATAAAGAAAATTAAAAGTTTCAGAATAAAATATTCTTACCTGTTGATCATATTGTGGACAATATTGCTTTTCGGTCATATTTGAAACTCTCTAAACAGTATACATTAAATAATGTACAATACTGCACACAAATACTTTGTACACATCACAAATTTCAAATTAGTGTAATTCCTTGTCCCATGCAGGCCAAATATCTTCAGGGCTTCCAATAAATCCATGATAACTGAAGAATAATGTGATTCCTTTCTCTATATCAGCTTCAACTGAAAATTAAACGATAAAACTTGCAGAGCTGCAATACCTCATACTTTCTTGTATTATTTGTCATCTTAGCAATTTTCAAAACTTCAGAGACTTACAAGAAAATGTAAATCAGACTTGAATCATTTTTATAAGTGTACTTCAAACTATCTCGTGAAAAAATTAGTGAAAAAAATTTGGAGCAGTTTTTGAGAAAGTCTTGTTTTTAAAATTGTCTTTACTTCATGAATATTTACGTAAAAACCACTCATATAAAAATTAAAAAAAACAAAACAGATTTCGGTTTGAAAGCTAGTTTTGAAGAAAAGATTTTATTTAGAAAAAATATCTATCTTCAATATTGTAACTGTAGGAAGACACACAGAACACATTTTAAACTTCTGCAATTTTCGAAAATTTAGAGAATTGGGCGAAAATCGGACCTACGCCATTTTTATAAATGTACTTTCCTCTGTATCATAAAATAATTTATCCAAAAATTTGGGGTCATTTTGAAAGAAAATTGAAAGTCCCTCGAGGCAACAAGCAGTAAAGTTCCCACCAAAATTAAAATATGTTTCAAATTCAGGGCCTGTCACTTAATACAGATAGATCAGGAATATTAATTTTGGTGAGAAACTTGCTTCCAGTTTAGACGCAAGCATTGTTAACTACATGGGTCGACAGACGAACGTTTGGGTGTAAATTAATTTTTAGGTATCAAGAACCCACAAGAACAGTTAATGAAACAAACAACGCTAGGAGCGAGTTATCTCATATTCCAAGAGTATAATTATACCCCTTTATAGACATGTTACTTTCAATACTTTTTCGTTTTCATTTAAGAATAATTTAAATTTTAAAAAATTCAAGCTCATCTTTGCCATTCAAGGCTGTTTCATGACGTGGTATTGCTTCCAAAAAAGATCTATTTTAATGGGCCCTGTATTGTTTTTTTTTCCATGAAATATTTGCAAAAGGAAGGTACTGAACATATTGCGGGTAAAATATTAGAAGCTGAGAAAGTAATGAAAACATTAATTCCCATGAAAAGTAAAGACAGGTATGAAAGAGAATACACATATAAATATTGGGGAAAAACTAGGCACTTCTAACACAGTTTTCTACAGCATACTTTTTAGAACTGGTAAAAAAACTGACGTTTAGAATTTTTACATTCATAATCCTAAGACCAAATGTTTTACAAGTAAAAAAATTAATTTATTCAAGTTAAATACTTTATGTTGTTCCATAAGTCAGCTAGCTTAATGTTTACTTCCCTAATTTAGTTTTATCCATTCATTGTTTATATGTAGTTGTAGGTACATAATCTGCGATGTACATTTCTGTTCATGTTTTATGGCTGACTGGAAATACCTTGGCTACGTCTATGTAATAGTTTCTTAATTAAACGATTTGCCTCCTTTTCTGAAACTGCTTGTAAGGTGTCGAGTTTTAATTGCACGGTGGAATTATAATTGCACGCATGGTATTAACATAGAGATAATCAACGATTTCTCATGGAATTATCATATTTAGTTAACTATACAAAAAGGGGTAATCTCACTACACAATGTGTTAAATGAAATAATATATTACATACAGGAGTATTATTCTCTTTTTTGGTTTCAGGAACCTACAATACAAATTTTTTCTATGTTAAAATCGCTGGAATATTTCGTGACTTTCTCTATTATGTACTACGTAAGAAAGAAATGATTCATAGTATTAAATATTTTGATTGAGGAATAAAACGTACCTGGAAAATGTTTGAAGCACACTAATTTATCTGTTATGTGACTGGCTACCCGCTTAAAAACATGTCTGCTAAGAATTCTCTTTTGTTTGTAGTATGGTAAAAGGTGTTTCACAACAGTTCGAGCTATTCTTTGCTTATACTGAGCAATTTGCTCTTTTGTACACCAAACTTCATCTTCTTCACTATCAAACCCAAACAAATCAAAAAATGTGTTCTTCATTTTTACTTTTGCATCAGGATCACAACACATCTTAGATATACTTTCATGTAGTTTCTTTTTCTGAAAATATTTTTGTGTGGTCCAAAATGGATCTATTGGTTCATTTTTACAAGTCTGTGGTAGAGTTTCTTCCTTTGTCTTGTTATTGCTAGTTTCCTCCTCACTGAGTTCATCTTCGGATTCCAGTATTCTGATTAACTCCTGGGTTGCTGTTTCATACAAAAGTGCTTCTCCAAATTCTGATTTACTATTGTTATCAGTTAAAAACAGTTTTAACTGTTTGATGGCTTCCTCATCTGCATCTGTTTCCAGATTGGGCTTATGAAGTGGACTAATATTGCTAGAATCTGAATTTGCATTAAAATTTGATTTATCAAGTGAATCCCTTGATTCATTTTGAGTAGAACTATCCAACAAAGTGTTGTCTCCATTTTGTAGCAGTACCTTATTATTGTTATCTTTACAATTCTTCGAGTCATCACTAGGAGATTCATTAACAACTGCACAATTATCAATCTTCTCTGAGATCTCAAGATCATTGTTGGAATGATTAGAAGAGAAAGGATTAGGCATAGAGGAAAAATCTCGAATAACAGATGCCTCATTTAAATCCTTGTCGGATGAATTCGAATACGAAGTTGGACATAATGTATCATCACAATCTGGAGGGAAATTGTTATTTTCTTTTTCATCAGGAACTTCAGTCTTTATATTTACACTATTTATTATATTATTTCCACTCTCTTCTAATTTAACTTCCAGAAGATCTGTCTGAGTTGCCTTGCATTTGCTTACTTTACATATACAATTCTCTGACATAATTTCCTCAAATTTATGATACATTTTTGAGATTTCGGTATGCCATTTTATATCGGCCACCTGCAATGACAATAAAATTATGTTATTAATCACAATAACAAAAAGACAATAGTTATTATACCAGCATTTCATAGTTTCCTTCCTTGGTGAAATCACACAAACGCGCACACGCGCGCGCGCGCACACGCGCACCCCCCCCACACACACCCGCACACACACACACACACACACACATACCAAAAATGACGGACATTTATTTAGGCAAATAAAGATCGAAATATTGTAGATATTGCAGAAGACGTGGGTTTCTATGGTGCAGATACCAGATGACACCGTAGCAACGCGAGTTCATCCTGAGACAGGTACGGGGGCACCTTAGTAACTGTGAGAGCTGGGAGGTAAACACACAGGAGGCACCGTAGCAACGCGAAACGACGAGTTCGTTTAGGTGTACTGTAGTGATCCCCAGGTTATGATTAGTTCGAAAATAGGATAATAAGAACTTGACTTAGAAATGTTACCAGTGAATTGTGAATTGCAAGGTTGGGTAATAGAATAATAAATAATATTAGAGGGATATTATTCCGACTTCGAAAAAGTAATGTTTAAAATAGGTGTCCACCTGAGACGCAAGACAAAGAGTATAGGCAGTGCTGGTGAAGTGGTTGGAGGAAGTTTCGACTTGGTCGCTGATCATCGTGGACTTCAACAAGAAGGAAGATCGGTCTACTCTACGTGGCGACATCGAGCGATGTGCGCGCTAAGAGGCAAGAAAGGATATTGCAATAACGAGAAAAATGGTCATGACCTAACGATAATTTGTAATAATCAATGATAGTTTGATAACTTTGGCATTTTTTAAATGTGTTGCATCGTTGACGCAACGCGTCTCTTTACCCCTTGTTGGGCGTTGAGCGCATTCTCTGGAGTAATCCTCCGTTACTGAGTAATTACTATCATTACTCTTGCTGAGTAATTACTATACTTGTCAAGTCTCGTCACGTCGCAGTCAGTGCCTTTTATACCTTCGGCCAGGGGTTCAACGCCGTTAGATTCCAGAGTTCCTAGCCGGTCACTCAACCAGGAACCCGCGAGTCTCGAATTCGCTTAACCTCCGTGACTTCACGGAGAGTAATAAACAAATTCGGCTAGCGGCGCAGGCATTCATAATACATTTTAATTCATAGTTTGAAAGAAAGCTGATTCTCATTTGCCATTACTTGCAATCCTAGAGTAGACATTTCAGAAATATTTCCAGATTCCTCGCCACTCCGTATGGATGGCAGATTGAGTAATTGGTTGCGGAGTAAGTAACAACAATTATTTCATAAGAATCCGTCGACCAACCTAGCGGGATTTACATTTATTAGAAACATATATCCGAAAGTTAGTAATATATAATCAGGGATTCAAGTGTAACCTTTTCCTGGCGCCCATTTTATTTATAAATTCGGAAATTGGTTACGAGTAACATCTTTTGTATCTGATCTTCAGGTTAATTTAAAAGATAGGCGAAACGTAATGGAAAATCCCACGCACATGCCAATATAGTGAGTGTGTGGGTAAATTTTTAATATACATATATTACTGATACTGTATCTACTATGTGTCTTTAACTTCAATAATGAGTGTATTTCCTCCAGCACTGAAACTATAAATGAATGCTACACAACTGAAAAGAAATCAAAAAATTCTTTGTCATGATCTCCACAATGCAGTTAATTGCTACCTATCATTCAGTTTTGAATTTATTAAAACAAATTTTTAAAAAAAGGAAAAACCTGGAGCGTTTCTCGGTACACTTGAACCTACCACGGTCGGTGTCGGTACCACGGTTACCGTCAACCGTTGGTAAGAGCAGTTCTGTACTAACTCGAACCGACAGCGTGACGCTTCTGACCGTCAGTGAAAACGGTATCGCAACCGACGGAATGAGCCCCTATCGGTAGGCTCTTCCCGACGCGTTTCGAAGATGGTTTGTTTGTATACTGTTGTGATTCCGCCGTTCTTGTCGGATTGGATATTTATCTCCAGTATAGTCAACGATGCTTTTGCTGAGATATTGCAGTTTCTGAGAATGGTTTTGAAGTAAATATAAAAATATAATTGTATAAGGCCAAAAATAGAAAGTCTACAACAATCTTCTTAAATAGCAGTTGAAACGTTTAAACACCTAAACATTTTCCTGCTATTCTCAGCTGCAATCATAGGCAGATTTTCCAAACATTTGCAACAATATAAAAAACACTAAGTAGCACTCACAATAAATAAGTTACGTATTTACATACATCGCCTGAACGTGTTGATCAAACACAGTTCCCTAATATATACAGGATCCATTGGAAAAGTAATGCGCATTTTCTGCATCAATACACTTGATGAGACATGCCTGCCATGCCTGGAAGGCATCCTGAAACTCCTCGACGGGAATGTCTTTCAGGAACATTGTAGCATGCTTTTAGAACAGAGGTCGGTAACGTTTCTGGAGTTAAGAGCCGTTTTCCCCCGGGTGTGATTAATTATTATTTTTTAAAGAGCCCAATATATATACATACATCGGTAATACACATTAGAAAAAATAATGTAACCATTATCTGCCGTGAAACATGTATTTTTTGTGAAATCAAAACCTTCTATTTTGCGTAGTAACAGAACATATAAGTCAACTTATTAAAGTAAACGGAAACAGTTTTTTATAACTTAAACAAAACTAATTGTAAAAATTAATTTCAGTAGGGTAGTTCAGTAGCTTTGCTTAAAGTATAAATTAAATGATAGAGAACGTATTCAATTATAACGCCTAAGATTTTTCACAGTGCGCACATGCAACACATGTAATAGTAAACAAATATTTTGCTGAAATTCTTCCCATTGCATGATGGGATTTTTCAGAAAGTTTGTAAGGCTCAATACTAAAAGGCGCTGAATTCGAAAACTTACGACTCCTCTCCCAGTGACCTCGTAACGCTTCTTTTTCTATTCACATTGGTTTTGAGTGTGGTGTCGGTGAGTGTGAAGAGCAAGGTTAGCCAAAGCTAGGTTTACAAGCATTCAATCTGCCGCGCATTTTGGTGTGTGCGCACGATTATTATATGTTTGGTAATTGCAATATTGCAGTTAATTTTTCAATATGTACTATTAAATTACTCAAGAGCCACCAATATGGTTCTACTGATTGTGAGTCGCATGCTGCTCGCGAGCCGCAGGCTGCCGACCCGTTTTAAACGTTTTCCACGGTCTCCCACTGCTTTTCTATCTGCACTCTCTTCAGTCCGGGAAACCAAAAATGTTGCACTGAGCCAAGACGGGGCTATAAAGGAAATGGGGGACCACTGGGAAGCTGCTCCAGGCCAGGAAGATGGTAACGATGAAGGGCGTGTGGCTGAGGGCATTGTCACGGTGGAGCATCACCATGTCTTTGATATCATCCCTCGCGCGCGCGACCCGGCGTTTCAATCTCTTGAGCACCTCCAGGTGAAAGGCTGAGTTGACAGTTTCTCTCTGCGGTACAAACTCAAAATGGACGATTCCTCGGACTTCAAAGAAGCGAGACTCGCTCAATCGAGCTTTCTTGGGGCGGGGGGTGATTTTGTGTGTCAATCGCTGTTATGCCTTTTTGATTCTGAGTCGTACTCGATCATCTAGGATTCGTCTCCGGTTACGCAAGTCCGGCTCATTTTGAATCAAATCCAACAATTCTTTACGACGCGAAACCATGGCCTCGACGTTCTTTCTGATCTTTCAAAAACAATTTCGGCACAAGTTTCGCGTAAACCTTGAGCATTTACAGATCCTCGTTCACTATCCCATGTACAGCAAACATAGACTTGGGTAGGGTGTCAGCAATTTGCTGGATGCTCAATCGACGGTCAGAACGCAAAACTTCGCGCACACGATCCAAATTTTCGTCGGTTCTGGCAGTTGTAAGGGCGTCGAGAACGGACTTCGTCGCGGACCTCGTCCCAGCCCTCATTGTGTCACCCGGATTTGTGCTTTTCCCGGCCTTGTGCCACCTCCCGGACTGTGACCTTGAAATGCAGTCATCCTTGAAGGTCTCTTGAAGCATCTGGAATGTTTCGGTTGCATTCTGTTCAAGCTTCATGCAAAACTTTATGGCGTATCGCTCTTCGTGTTACAAAGTCACAAAAAACACTTCATGTGGAGGCACGTCTTTCCGCTCACACTGCTCGGAACAAACTGTCGACCGGCTGCGCTGAAAGGGCAGACCCCCACCACATTTCTCGATCGGTTTTAACGTGCGGCCATGGATAGTCTCGTCACAACATCATGCGGATTACTTTCATAATGGACCCTGTATGAGCCATTAAGATTTTATCTTCAATACTTTATTCGTGTAAAAGCTAAACCCAAATATTACGTAGCTCTCCAAATTAACTGTTACCACGTCACCACGCACCAGACTTGTCAATCCAAATGTGCTACTTGTATCGTAACAAATACCCCCAAATCTTCATTGAAACTTGGCAAGCAAAAGGTATTGAAAATACATTCGGTAAAAAATTAACATTTGTATTTTTTAATTTGTATTTAATATTTTGAACTAATGGTAATTTGGGACTTAAAATTCTGCAATTTTTTAACCAAACACGCATTAGGAATAATACAAGTAAACACATGATTTAAATACTGAAAATCAATCTTCAACATTTGAATTCAGCACAAAAAACTTCAAAAAATATTTTTAATATTTTTATCATTCTTTCTTTCTTCAAAAAATAGAATGATAAATGAAATGAAATATTTATTTATATTTTAAACAACAATATATTTATTATAATTAATATTTGCAAAAATTGGGTCAGTATTTATGGTCATTCTGTTTTAAGAACGACAGTTTAATGTAGGTAATATTTCTCTCAATGACAATAATAAATACAATTATCTTTAAAAAATCAAGACTGTAAAAATATACTGAGGAAGTCTCTTCTATTCGAATAGCACAGGGACCCGAAATTCGTTAAGTGAACAGTTTTCATGTCCAATGAATGGGCACGTGAATCCAAATATTTCGTACTGTAATGGGACGGCCACGGTACTCCGGTGTTCGCCACGAATATTAAAATAATTCATGCTCAACGTTACAGCTCGCATGAGTAAAATAAAGAAATGCCCACGGACACTCGTGTCTGTGATAATCCGCGCCGGCATCCGGCTCTGAGGGAGGGCGCATCCGGTCCGTAAAGTTAGCATAGCAAGTCAGACGTCATTTTTCGTAAAACTCATTACAAATGGTAGAACATCTGGAATGAAAACTAAATATTTTCAAGCAAATAACACAAATTTGACAATTATAACTGCTTTTAATACGGCTAAATTGTCACAACGTAATTCACAGAATCTAGCGAGTCGCGACGCGAAATGCCAATGTTGCATTCAAATCTGATATTCACCAAAGGCTAGCCATTTTTATTTCACATATTTCAAATAGGTTTTAAATAAATTCTAAACAATTAATTTGTAAACGTAAGCTTGAAGCTCCAATGTAAGAAACGAACAAAGGAATATGAAATAATATACTACAAATTCTCACTAACGTAGCATCCAACTACTTGGAAACCATTCATTTTACGTTCACGAAGCGCAGGATTTTCGAAGTGGGCGACTAAGTTTGATGCCAAATTACTAAAAAATAAAATTAAAAAAACAACTCAAATTTGGAAAAATTCAACATGACCTTATTTGAAGACCTGTTTTTGATGAACACATTTCATTAAGAAAAAATCGTATCTTACCAATAGCAGTTGTAAGAAAACGCAAAAAAAAGTAATTTTCGAAAAATCAGACATTTCAACGAACACTACTCCTGCATTATTCTCTTAAGCTAATAATAATGAGTAGAATTTTAAAGATATGGAAAGATATTGTTATTTTTGTATGTTTGCAAAGTAATGTGAACGGTGGTGAATCTGTCACAAACAGCATCGTTTTGTGCAGCGACATATGTATTTGCGTATAAGGGATCTTATTTCAGTGAAGATTCATTTGCAGCTACGTATTGTAACGTTTCTTAGCGGTGAATTAAAACAAATTATTTGAACAAAAACGTTTATTTTGTTTCTTAATGTTACACTACAAATGGTTGATTTATGTACAGATAGTATTCTCAGTTCTTGTGTTCTTCACTTTGTTATTTCTTTAAACACGGCTCACTTTCTCTTGATTATTTATTTTCCCTGTTCCTTCTTTTGCACTGTCACACAGTCTTAACCACCGTCCGATGCACTCACCACTGCGCTGATCACAGCTCACGGCGCTGACACAGTCCACTGCACTGCTGCTCACCGGCTGCACCACTGTTCACCGCGACTCACACACTTCACAGCTCAGTTTCCACTTTAGACTGACTAGCGCCCAGCAGCGAATTTATATCTAGCTGGCGCCCGCCTGGACCTTTCCGGAACTTGCGTCATTCTTCTACGCCACCCGCGAATACTCCAGAACCATAGTTTATTTATTTATTCATTCATTTTACGTCAAAAACCGTTAAAAACTGTGTGACATGCTATGAGAAGTGAATTCTGTGCACGTTTTCAAAATTCTATGATACCTAATCCATATGCTACTTGAATTTTGATTACAGAAAGAAAATTAGCGTGTTTTTTTGCCAGGATCGTTAACAAAATATTCGCTCCAATGTTATAAGATTTATTTTCAAGGGTAAATCAGCAATAAGTTTGGGCTCTTATCCCTCATCACGTTTTTCGTCAAGGAATAATACTTCCTGCAACGACATCGAACGTCGAGAACGATACTTTGAATAACTAATTTCCCACTGAATTCTACAAGATGTGCACAGATAATGAAGTTACATTTATGTCCAGAAGCAAAACAAGGGGCCATCTCAGCATTTGCTCAAAGGATCAGGGAAACTGGACGAAAAACCTGATCGAGATGGGGTCATTGACCTGAAAACTGCAGTACAATACTTGTTACAGGTTGTTTAGTCTGTGATATACCAAAATGACGAACCATTTTTGTTTATGAAAATGACGTTTATATGAAGATGTCAACAGACGATTGAGGGGGGGAGGGTCGCTATGTGACAAGTAAACAACCGGCGTTAAAAGTCATTTTCGCTGGGTTAAGAGAATGTGAAAGTCACCGGGCGGAGGCGGAAATGTTATTGTTTTTGTTAAAAGAGGATGATATAGAGTTCTGATGCTTTGGGTTTTATGAAGAACCGTGACATTCTCTCTAGCATCGCGGTAATAAGCGGGTCGGCTCCTGACATTTTACCAGGTCGAGGAAAGACTTGATGGACAACCAAATCCGATGCAATAAATTGTATTATAATTAAGTCTATCGTTTCTTATATTAGAATAAAACATTCTTGTGGAAAGAGACGAAGGAATTCTTCAAAGTCAGTACATGTATAGGTGTCCACCCGGAATGCGAGTAAGGGAAGTAACGGGTAATAATAGTATCGCTGGGAGAATTTGAACTTGATCGCGAACATTAGGCGGAGGACTTTATAAAGAAGGAAGATTCTGCCGTAACGACGGAGAAGATTCTACGGGGCGCCATCGAATGGAGATGTGAAGAGTGTGCGAAGATCCGCGAATATAACAAGGTTGTTTTATAATTATTACAAAATACAGAAAACTGGTCATGACCAAAGATAATTTCATTTTGATTAACGATGTAACAATTCTTGTTTAACTTTTATCAGAATCATAATATTTTACATGATAATAAATTCCAATTTGTTACTTTAAAAGAAATCTGATCATCATTATTTGTTACGTGCAATCCAGTAGTAGATATTTTGATAAGATTTTCAGATTCCTCGCGACTTCGTATGGATGGCAGATTGAGTAATTGGTTGCAGAGTAAATAGCAACAATTATGAATTCGAACCCAATTAACTGAGCTAGCACGACATAATTTTGGATGAGAAATATTAAAATTACGTAGGAAACATGAGGTTTACAGTCGTAATTATTTCCTGGCGCTCAAATCAGTAACTAAATTATTCGGAAATAATTACGAGTGTCATTCAAACGAAATGAGTTATGAATCTAACGTAATTAATAATTCGTAAAATTACGAATTTTGCTGGTAGAAAGAAGGGCTTGTTCCAAGGCCAAATGGTAAATAATACATTAAATATCACTGTTAAAATTAACGTTGGTTTCCTTTTGATGCTCAGTATAGTCTCTAATTGTATAGAAACAGTTATGCAGCAGAAACGATTTTATTTGAGATTTAAACTTTCTATCGAATTTAATCGTTTAATGTCATCTGGCAAAGTGTTGTAAAATAATGTACATGTATTGTATGTGAATTTCTTGTAATGAGCTGTTGATACTGGCACCTGATGAATATGATTACTACGTCGAGTGTTATAGTTATGGACAACGGCGTTATCTGAAAATATATTCCTGCCCATAAGCAAGTCATTTTTGACAAAACCCACTGATTCGTAAATCAAGAGACAAGGTAATGGTAGAATTCCTAGATTAATGAAGAGAGGCTTACATGAATCACGTGGGTGGGATTTGGTTATTATTCGTACAATTCTTTTTTGTAATCTAAATGTCTGGGAGCTATACGATGTATTTCCCCAGTTCAAGTTGCGCTGGCCAGATGATGTAATATTCGTTACAGTATGATACTTCAGTAGCTTTCGTTATACTTTTGATAATTATCCTGTAAATTATATTATTTTTGGCAAACAACTGTCCGACAACATTGAACTGCGGTTCAGTGCTTACGGACGAATGTCAGATTGTTATTATAATGTTAGTTACAGAAAAATTATCGAATCTGAAAAGATTTGGTTAGAAAGCTTTTGGAGATCAGTCACTTGAAATTTAATTTACTACGAGGGTGAAAATTCTGGTAATGGAAACGAAACAAAACGGTTTCATTTCCTGAATGTTTTGGTTTCAAATGTGACGAGGATATACTATTGTATGCAAATGATGTAGCAAGTCAGTTGTGAATAAAATGTAAATATTGTAAATAATTAGTAATAGAAAGCGAAAGGGTGATGAGGGGGAATAAGTATTTTGTTCACAGGGTGGAGGATTATACGTAGAAACTGAAATGTTAAATTGTGTTTACATCATGCAAATTTAAGTTTACTGGTAACAATGAACAGAAAAAAGAATTTCCTTTGGTATTAAAATTAAGAATCACCTCTGTGTGTCGCTAAGTCGTTGATCGCAATGGAAAACAGAGAGGCACTCAAAATTGACCCCTGGGGAACTCCCTTTTTCAAAGGGTGACGCATATGATTTCCAAAAGCGAACTCGAAAGGATCGTAAAGGGAGGAAGTTCACAAGGAACAACAGGAGTCGTCCCCTAAGTCCCCAAGAGTGCAAAGTGCGAAGTATGCCGTGTCTCCAGGTCATGTCATAGGCCTTCTCAATATTAAAGCAGACGGCTACAAGGTGTCGTAATACGACGTGGATTTCTGCGAAGCAAGAGTGACCAAGTGATCCAAACTAGATCGATGCATCCTGAAGCCACGCTGAACTAATGTTAAAAAGTTTCTTTGCCCCAGGATCCAGACCAGACGACAGTTAACTATTCGCTCTAAAAGCTTACAAATAAGCGAAATCGGTCGAAAACTAGAGGGAATCATTAGGCGCTTCCCTTCCTTAGGGATATGGACGACTATAGCCTCGTGCCAGGATTCAGGAATGGAGTGTTCGTTCCAAATGCAATTGAAGTGACTAAGAAAAGATCGCGCCTCCGGTAGGTATTTTAACATTGGTTGTGGATTTGGTCAGGTCCTGGAGTAGAATCTTTCAGTTGAGCAAACACAGCAAACAAATAGTTCCACCATAAAAAAGGGGGAGTTATAATCATCTTCTACGTCACTTGTAAATTCCCATGCATGTTTCTCCCATCTCCTTTTATAACAGAAACCTTGCAGAGAATTGCGAGGAACTGAAGGTGATCTCATAGTGAGAAGCCAATTGTTTTTTTATGTGGTCTGGGGAGGTGATCAGATTTCCGTTCATCAGCAACCCTGGGACGTTCGGGGGAGGAAGTCTTCCCCTATTTGACGGATTATTCGCCATACCACTTTAGGAATACAGCAAGAAACAGAAGATAGGCTCTCCAAGACTTTTTGCTTTCGCGTGTGACCTTTCTAATCCCGTCTCTACATCTCTTGTATTCGATTAAATTTTCGATTATAAGGAACCTACAGATCCTTGCCAATGCTCGTTTTCACTCACGGACCGAGGTGGCGCAGTTATCGCACCAGGGTACAGGACGTCGCAATCTGCCCGTTGTTTTTGGTATAGCGGTGTTTGCGGCGTCGAGAACGTCTTTGGTGAATGTGAGCAGCCATAGAATCAATGTCCTTAGGACACTGGTCCTGTCGAATTTGAGCCAATCAGCACGCTGAATTGACCACTGGGGTGTGCGAAAATCAAGATCGGGCACATCCAAGTGGACAATTAGAAAATGGTCGCTTTCATGGAGGTCCTCCACGGCAGTCATTCTACAATCGTAGGAAATGATGCACTACAGAAAGCTAGATAGATATGGAAAAAGGTGTTCGAGGCCGGGGAGAAATGAGTGCCATGATCAGTGCCTAAAATAATTAATCTGTCAGGATCTAGCTGCATACTAGATGGGACTATGGCCATTAACATAGCCAAGAATGAGAAAAGGTGAAGGCAGTTGAGAGATGAGAGTCACAAAGTCTTCTTGCCACATGGCTTGTCCAGGCGGGATATAGAGATTAGAAGTGGTTATCGAGATAGTATGGAAATTTAGACGAATGCAAGATGTCTGAAGACTTGTTCGCACGTCCATTTCTTAAGATACCTGGGACTCTGTGACAAATGTAGTGACCATGAGCATGGAGACCATCATTAACGTCAGCCTTTAAGAACAAGCCGCGAAAAGAGAGAGAGAGAGAGAGAGAGAGAGAGAGAGAGAGAGAGAGAGAGAGAGAGAGAGAGAGAAAATGAATGCTCGGAAAGATGTTTCCTGCAGACATATAACAGATTTATATGGAGATTATCAACGTTAATACGTCTAAACAGTGTACGAAAGCCACTGGGATTCCAAGGAGAACCATGATACTTAGTCGTTAAGTTTTTTATTTATTCTTTCGCGTTTTTAGTGAGTTGATGGCTCTCTCATGCGACTCCCCCTCAATAGTAATCTCGACTGCTGTCGGAAAGAGTCGCCTGCGATGAGGTTCCTTGTTCACTTTGGTCACTGCTGTCGGAAAGAGTCGCCTGCGATGAGGTTCCTTGTTCACTTTGGTCACCCGTGGGCGGGACCTTTGTGAAAATCCTACAGAAGAGAGTTGGACACCGGGGGATGACTGTGAGCGGGTGGAGGTCGATGCAGGCGTCTTTTCTTAAGGAATAGATGTGGTCGGGGGAGCTTTAGTGTCTGCGAACAAGTCATCAGGGGAAACGTGACAGGATACATTGCAGTCGGAAGTGGAAAACCATTTGGGTGTCATGGTTTCGCAGCTGGACATCTTCGGTTGACCAACGGTGTTTGCAAAAAGTCGAGCTAATTATCCGGGGTACGCATCTGGTATCGATGTCGTGTCTCAGGAAATGAAGCCTCTGAGGCTTGGAACGGTAAACACACCGTGTATCTGACGAGGAGTTCGAATCGTGACATGAGTCTTTTCCATAATTAACGCAGACTGCGACGAGGTACTCATACAAAGTGGCTGCGTATGGCCGAACCTCTGGCATTTAAAGCAGCGCAGAGGATTCGGCACGTACTGCCGGACGTGGAGATTGTAAAAGCCACATATCTTTCCGGCAAAGAAGGACGATCGAACGTATCAGCGTTGAGGTAGGGAAGAGACCCCATTGACTCACCGCTGGATCCAGAAACACCTTCGGCCAGAAAAAAGGCTTTCGGATCTTCCGTTTTTTGATGAGTTCTCATGCTTCACCACACCCTTGCAGCGATTCGAGGTCGGGTGGGAGGACACGTTCACATCCAGGCCGGCTATTTCTTTTAATTCTGACAGTTTTCTTATTTGGTCATCAGTGCGGCATTCGAAGAGGATTGTGCCATTCCTCTGGCGAACCACCGCCTGAAAATTGCCAAACTTCTCAATTTCTCTGGCCAGCTTAATGGCACTGGCACTTTTCATTGTTTTTTTTCTCATCACGACAGGACATAAGGAAACAGGGTTTTGTCGGTCCATCGCAATATTCATAATAACACTTTCTAGATCGACAATTTCATACAAAAATCTTCTAATCCTAACAGAGGAGGGCAGGGGGAAGGTTTGATTCCAAGGAGAAAATATCAGATTCATTTCTGTGGACCCCACCTACCACGGAGTTCAACTATATATATATATATATATATATATATATATATATATATATATATATATATATATATATAGACACACACTCTTAGACAGTGTTGCACTAGAAGGAAGTGACCGAATTGTTTCAAACCTCGTGAGTCGGTTCCACAACGGAAAACTCACTGATTCCGTTTACACGCCTGATCGCGCACCGTGCTCTCGCTGGCTCATCCACCCGGCTATAAAAGTGCGTTTTTGACGCAGAACAGTCGCAGTCGCCCGTGGATCTGCTGTGGTGGCATCGTGAGATGTTGAATATGCCGCGAAGGTAGATGCGGAAGCACTATCAGCACCTGGACACGTTCGACAGGGGCCGCTTCATGGGACTCCATGAAGCCGGTTGGTCATTTAGACGCATTGCGCAGCATTTGGATCGTGCAGATGTGATCATGTTGGCAGTAGTGGCAACATGAATGCGCGCGCCAACGATGTTCCGTCTGGAAGACCTCGGCAGACCATACTAAGGGAGGATAGGAGGATTGTCCGACAGGCTGTGATCAAGCCACATTGCTTGCGAACCTTCAACGCACAAAACCCACAATGAGACATCCCGTGTCCCGCTGCACCATTGTCTGATTCCATGACGTGAGATTACGCTCACGCCGGCCGTGCAGACGACCCCCCTTCTTACCGGTTCGCCATGCAAAGTTTGGCAAGATATTGCATCCGGGAGGCGTAGACGGACGCAGATTGGCATCACGTGGTGTTCAGCGATGAATCTCGCTTTTGCTTGGGCGGCGATGACCAGAGAATGTGTGAAGGCACCCTCGTGAACTTGAAATCTCACGGTTTTTCGCCGAACGCCAAACGGATCGAAAACCAGGTGTCATGATGTGGCGTGCCATTGCATACAACGCCAAGTCAGCTCTGGTGTTTATCGAAAGTACCTTAACAGCACGCCGCTATATAGAGATCTTGCACCCCGTTGCTCTACCGTTTTGGACTCGCTCCCTGGGACGAAATTCCAGCAGGGCAATGACCGACCAAACACAGAATCCATCGCTAGGGAGTGCCTGCAAGCCACTTGCAACATTCCGTTCGCCGCAGCATCCCCAGATCTCTTCTCTATCGAGCACATGTGGGATGCAATGGAACGCTCCCCACAGATCACTACTCACCCGCGCAATATTCGAGAATTGTGTGCGTCCATTCAAGAGGCCTGGTGCGCGATATCGCAGGATGCCATCCTACATATCTACGAGTCACTGCCGCGACGCCTGGCTCACTGCGAAATAGAGGAGGTCGCACGCCTTATTGATAATCGCATTTTTCAATGCATTGGGCAATAAATACTATGCACTGTGAGAAAAAAGTGTAATCATTTCACATTCTCGATACCTCTCTCCCTCCACCTCACATTGCATTCCATTTGCATACGTCCTTCTGGGTGCAACTCTTTTTGTCTAAGAGTGTACAACAAAAGTTGGCCTTACACCTTCCCACGCTGAGTCGGTCGATCCCTTACGGGCTACGCCTTGAAGGGCAAGCAACCCTAAGGTCGAATTCCATGCTCGCAGCTGAAGCCCCTCTCCTTTACTGTGCGGCTACCACGACAAAATCGGACACGAGAATTGAAAAGAGACTTGCAGATGCATTCATTCCATGAGGAATATCTCGCTTCTCTGCCAATTGCATTAAATTCACAGGAATTCCGTTTTATAAAGTTTTTTTCCTGTAGGAAACGAAAACCCCTTCCGATTCCACGTTGGACAGATTCCATTTTATGCATTATTATTTTATACATTTTATGCAAAAATGCCATTTAACAAAAGGGACTAAAGAAATTTTCAGGTTAAAGCAGATTTCCGGCTTACACAGATTTTAATGTACCTCTATATACAGGTTCATGATACACTCAATTTTTCGTTTCCAGGGCTCGACAGAGTTATTCTGTTGAAAATTAGCCGTTTTCTGGCCCAGTTTACAAACATTCATCTTACAAAGGGAGAGAAAGTAAAAATCTCCAAAGTAAAAAAAGTACAGAGATTTTATCGAAAATGGGCCAGGCGCTAATTTTTTATAATCGTACTTCCTATTCGAATAAAAAAAATGTGATGAAAAAATTTGAGCAGTTTGGTTTGTTACACGTAAAATTTCGCAAAACTACACATATTTAAAAAATGTATTTATCTATTTATTTTACGTCAAAAAAGTTAAAACTGCGTATGACGTGCTATGGGGAAAAGTGAATTGTGTGCACATTTTCAAAATTCTGTGATCCCTACACTATGTCATATACTACTTAAATTTTGAAGAAAAAAACTCCCATGTAATAAAATCTATTTTCAAGGATAAATAAGCAATAAATTTTGGCTCTTATCTAAGTTGTCCTTCGGAATAATACTTCCTGCCGCGACAACATGGAAACGATAATTTGAATAATAGTATTTCCCACTGAATTCTAGAAGACGTGCACAGAAAATGAAGTTACATTTATGTCCAGAAGCAAAACAAGGGGCCATCTCAGCATTTGCTCAATGGATCAGGGAAACTGGACGAAAAACCTAATCGATGGGGGTCATTGACCCGGAGGCTGTAGTACAATAGTTGTTACAGATTGTTTATACACATTTATACAGTCCAAATGGTAAATAATGCATTATGTATCATTGTTAAAATTAATGTTACTTTTCTTGTGATGCTCAGTATAGTCTCTAATTGTATAGAAACACTTATGCAGCAGAAACGATTTCACTTTAGATTTAAACTTTTCTATCGAATTTAATCATTTAATGTCATCTGGGAAAGTGTTGTAAAATAATGTACATGTATTGTATGTACATGGTCTCATTTAAATATCTAATTTTTAAAAGCAATTTCCTTAACAAAAAATATCTTTAATATAAAGGAAGGCGCAAAAAAAGTTTAACTTTTGCAATTTTCGAAATTTCAGTTTTACAAACGAACTGTGCCAATTTTAATGTTAATTGCTCTTTCTGAGGAAAACATCTAATCAAGTAGTGCAATCAACAGCACATACTTTATCGCATTATTTCTAAATTTGACATTTAAAAAAATTAGAGAGTTAAACGAAAATGGGACCCACACCATTCTTTTTGGCGTAACTTCTAACCGTGGGAAAAATTGGAGCGTTTTTTAAGAAAATGTATTTTTTACACATTTCATTAATTTCAAGCCCAAAATACACAAAAACTACTCGTTTAAAAAACTGGACAAGACATTATTTAAGAGCTGATATTTTGCAACAGCCTTAGTCTGATGCAAAAACCTCCATTTTCGATTTTTTAGTTTCGAAATGTTGACTTTTCGCAATTTTCGAAAAAACGGAACGTTCGCCGAAAATGGGACTGGCGCCATATATTTTACCGTCCCTTAATACATACGAGAAGATTTACACAAACATTGTTTAAAAAATTTAAAAAATCCCATATTTCGCGCAAAATTACGCGAAAAGTACTCATCTCTAATAGTATAACTATTTGAAGACGCCATTCCCCAAAAAATATTCGGCAATTTTCGAAAAATCAGGCATTTCAACGAACATGAGACCCGCACCATTCTCTTAACAGTAATTTACACTAACCTAGGACAAAGTTTAATAAAAAAATTGGTGCAATTGTTTGGAAAATTTTGAAACTGTTTTAGAGATTTCATGAAAAATAACCTCGCAAATCAAAATATCCAGTAAATATCCCAAAGCCTCGAGTTCATTCAGATATATTCTGGAATAACGATTTTGGAGAAGATTGGCTGAACGTTTTGGGCCACGGCCGTCCTTTACTAAAGGCCATGACACTCGATTTACAACACTGCAAGGCAACAGGGCAGAGGTCCTACTCTGTTCACAAAGATTCAATGCTTTCCACGTTTTTCGAAATATGTACGAATTTTCGTATGCTCATCATCCTGAATGATGTAACATTAACAATTAATTGTGAACTGCCAACCATTAGATAAATCTTATAGTTTTTTAACTGCTTTTGAAGTCGTTGAAAATAAGAATGGAAAATTATTAAATGGAAAATAGGAGGAAAAATAACATCAAGGAAAACACATATATTACATATTTTAATTCATAAACATTTTTCTTTTCTTTCCTCTGTTTTGAAATAGTATTAAAATATTTTATTCATTCACAACTCTGCTGCGTTGGTGTACAGTTCGCTGAAGGATTGTTTATTTACCGAGTCTTTCTCTCACAATCATTCCGAAATTTAAAGACAAAAACAGTCTTCTTTCCTTGATGTAAAAAACACGGCGGAGTGTCACAATGTTTTGGCATCTAAAAGCAAGGAAACATCAATAGGGAAAAAATGGATTATATGAAAAAATTACGTTGGTGTACACAAATATATTCAATGTTAACTCTGAATTGGAAGTCACAACTTGTGAAGACATCGTTTTACAGTTAAAAAGTAAACGAGGAAAGGAAGTAAGAAACTCACTTTCTCCTTTTAAAAACAAGTACATTGTAGGATTCTAGGAGGATCACCTGACGAAACAATGTTATATTACATAATTTTAAGAACAAACAATGAACAGTGACCAGTTGATGGCAGGCTATTTAACATTATATACTTTTAACGCGAAGAACAAACTGTTAATTGTAAACAGATTCTCTAGATAGAAACACTATTTTTTCTCCAAAAGGATAACAAAATAAACAAATTAAAAAACTACGGCCCGATACGTCTTCACATTTACATGTTAAGCACAGGGAGGGGGTTGCGCATCCTATCCGACTCCATCCAATTAGCTTCCGAAAACAGTTTGCGTCACAATATTAGCTGGAATTTTAAATGAAGCCAGATACCAAAATTATCACATCGTTACAAGACATTGAAACAGATTTATGAAGCTTATTATTAAATTATTATTATTATTGATTATTAAATATTGTATCTTGTACACCATCGTGTTATATTTGGTTACCGTTGAAAATTGTCATTTTGTACCACTTTCAAAATGTTTCACAACACTACTCCCTCTCCATGCAACATAGCGGCCAGCGGTCTGGTCTGGCTTTTCAAACGAAGTGCCCGAGCTGTGGTCACGTGGTTCGTATAGCAAACTGGTGATGCGCAGAACGAGCAAAAGTCGGTGCGCCAGAGGAACTCACCCATGTATTTCCACCATGCACAGCAGTCCTCACACACATGTATCTCCGCTCATACATACGTAATCAGATCGTAGCCACGACAAAATCACCGGGAACCTATTGAAAATCACCAGCAACTTTGTTGGACAGACTTTTAGCCGTCATTCGATTTTTTCGATATCAAGTATCCACAAAACATAGATTCTGGCCACACCACATGTTAGAGGAAGTAATTTACTAAATATAGCAACAGGATTTATCCACTTTTTCGTTACCAGAGCCCGGCAATAGTTTCCTCTTCTTACGAAGTACGTGCGAGAAAGTAAAAAAAATTGGAGCCATTTGGTGAAATTTTTTAAAATGTTTAGCTTCACGAAAAGTGCTCACAAGAACCAAAATATCTATTTCAAATTCGCAAGGCCTCTAGTTCAGTTAGACGGATCGGGGAATATCAATTTGGGAGAAAATCCCTTGAACGGTTTAGGCGCTAGTGTCTACTACAGAAGTACGTGGAGTGGTCGAAATGTTTCTAGCCTAACTAAGAAATCATGACAGAAATTTCATAAAATCAATTTATTTTTCAAAATAATAACCTTGTACTCTAATACACTTGCGGGCACCATCATAACTTTCACAAACCATTAAAATTAAAGGTTTTTGATTTCGAGTCCAACCAGGAATTCACAGTATCAATCACTGCACATTTGTGTCCTTTTGAATTCTTTTTGAGGTTTGGGAAAAGAAAAAAAGTCTGATGGAGCCAAATCGAGAGTGTATGGCGGACGTAACAATTCGAACCCGCAGTTATGCAGTTTCTTCCTGGGTTGCAAAGGTTGACTTCACCGGTAAGTTGCCCTGATGCAAAAGAACACCGCGCACCGACTTTCGACGCCATTTTTTCTTTAGCTCTTCTGTCGAATGTCGTTGCATGGTGCAATAGTAAGATGCATTTATGGTTTCGCCATTCTGCCGGAAATCTACCATAATTACCCAATTCTGCATCCCAGAAGGCGAATGCCATCACTTTCCCGGCTGATTTCTGCACACGAATTTTTCTTTTTTGGGGGGAGGGGGGATGAAGAATGCTTCCAATGTTGTGACTGTTGCTTTTTCTCAGCACCAAATTGGTGATTCCAGGTTTCATCCACTTTTATGAACTTCCAAAAAGAGCGTCTTCATCTGCTTCAAAATCGCGGACGATTTCTTCACAGCACAGCACACGCTCCCTTTTCTGACCTGCATTCAGATCTTTCGGGTCCTGTCGGGAAGGAACTTTTCGCATTCCCAAAATATCCACAATAATGCTATGAGAACGCCCATGGAAGATTCCAAGTGTAACCTCAATGTGCTGTAATGTTTTTCGGGGATGCTACAGTATCATATCGTGAATTGCAGTCACTTTTTCAACTGGGGCAACGGTGAACAGCCTTCCACTCCTTGGGGCATCTTTCAAAGTGGTTCTTCCTCATTTGAGGTCGGCCAACCAGTTTTTCACTGCCGCGTAACACGGAGCACTGTTCCCAAGTGTCTTCTGTACGTCCTCCATAATTTCCTTCTGTGATCTGCCCTTCAAATGAAGATATTCCATGACGGTACGGTTCTTAATTTCCTCCATACTCACCATTTTACTTGCACAATGACATTCAACGCACTCTAGCGGCAAAACTAATGAAGCTAGGCTCTCAAAATTTCACTTGCACATTCACGAAAGATACTAATAAAAGCGGTTAAAGCCGGTTATACGAGATATTGCAGTAACCATCTCGAGCTAGAAACTTTTCGACCGCCCTTCGTAGACGTACGTTTTACCATAAACCAATTTAACGCCATCAGACCCACAAAACGTGGGTTCTCGCCACTCGTCCCAGAGGAAGTATTATTTGAGGAAGAGGAATTTGAGGAGAGCAAGAGGAAGTACATTTTATGTAATTAGTAGGGAGCGGATTTTGATAACCTAAAACATCGCCAAAAATGATCAAGAAACTCTAAAACAATAATAATAATAATAATAATAATAATAATAATAATAATAATAATAATAATAAATGTGATCAAAAGTAATTCGGATGAATCTCAAGCTGTCCTCGATGTAATTCAGGCTTTTACCATTCCTTCTAGTAAATTCAGCTCGAAACTTTTGGTGCGGACTGTTCTTTACCGGGAAAAATCTGCCTTAGTTTAGCCTCTACCCCGAAATCAGCCGAGCCAACAATAGCGCTGACGGGCATCACAGGAACCTTACATAACATACAATGACTGACATTACAATTTCTGAGTGAAGAAATTGAATACACTACTCAAGAATTGTGCGGAGATCATTTATTGCGTCTCGTAAATAGTTGAAGCAAGTACCAGTAAAATATTAAAATCGTTAAAATCGGCGAAAAATACATTAAAATTACTGAAAAAGTAAAAAATTACTAGTCGAAATTGACAAAAAAAATGCAAAAATGACATAAATGGTTCATTTTCTTTTGTCTTAACAAAATTAATTTCTATACTAAACAACATTGTTAAGTGAAAAGTAAAAAATTACATTTCATTAAAATCCACCTCATAGTAATTGGTGTTGCTACAGAATGACACAGACTTTCTTATACTCGTTAGTTTTCTAATTTCTTTGGTCTGGGCTAGCTTTTCAGTTTTGCTAACATCTATCATCGCCAAAAATTCAGTTTTTCACATTTTCTCAATTTTAGTCCCCTAATGGTAGATCTGAAATATGACTTAAAGAATATTTACAGCTGTTCCTGGTTCTCTAGAAAAATGTTCTTTTTATCACATAAATTATGATTGTATTATGTTTTACTGATAAAGTTTCCAAATCCAGTCCGTCAAATTCAAAATCAAATCCAAATCTGTCATACGCAGTTTTAATTGTTTTTTTGTTTTTTTTTGACATAAAATAATGTATTTATTTTTAAATCCAATTTTATGACAATCACTTTTCTTGAGACCGTAACAATTTTTTTTACAGTAAAAGTAACAATTTTTCAAAAAACTAATTGTAATCATTTATTTCATTATTAGAAACCCTTTCAGGCTCTTCTACTCACAAAAGCAACAATGTATAAGTAAGGTATGAAATGTAAATATTAACATGAGAATGGAATCAAAAAATTACATTTGTGTAATTCCATACACTATATAGTTGTACTACAATCTTATGAGGATGGGTTGGGAAACCGCCAGGAACAAATTCAGAAGGTCAGTGGGCACTCAGAATGTAAATTATCTAAAATTCACCACCACGTTTCTCTCTGACGTGTTACAATAGCAGAAGAATTAGAACATTAGTTAAGCAAAGAACATTAGTTAAGTAAAAAAGGAGAGCAAAAGGTTAATGACAATGTGTAATATCATAATGGTAAAGGAAGTGTTAGAGAAAAAAATAATTATATTTCATCGAAAGCACAAAACTGTTTCTAATAATATCTTTTTTCATTTAATAAAATATTTAGATTCCAAATTCGTGTATTCCTTACAAAGAATTTCGATTTCAGTCATGAACTGATTCCATATTGTTTTCGTATCTTTTATTAACACATTCTGAAAACTCAAACTTATTATTATTATTTTTATCATCATCCTACGTTTTCTCAGCTATTTTTGCTGGTAGAAATGCTCACTTTCCCCAGAGTTCTTTTGGGGACAGGTTCGGTCACAGAAGGACTTCATCTTATATCTGGACTTAAGATAAAAATTTTCTTACGATATGGGCTGTTTGCAACCAAACTGCGCGCAGTCCCATGTTCAGAACGTTTTTGGGTAGTTTAAGTTCTGTTAAGTTTTTAAGGAAGTTTTTACTGACCAGGCCTTCCGCCAATATCATGTTTGTATGTTTTGGTAGCATTTAATTTCCAAACATGTTTTAGTTCATAAGATACGTTTTCATAATTCAAAATTTTTTCTGTTTCTTTCTGTTTGATGTTGTGGGATAATGGTACTGCAATGTCTATTATTACTCCTTCTTTCTTCTTTTTATCTATAAGGAGAATATCTGGCCTATTGTAATCGACAGTACGATCAGTTAAAACTGGTCTGTCCCAGTACAAAAGGGTGGAACTTGTTTCCAGCACTGGAGGAGGGGTGTACTTATTGAATGGTGGAGTCAATTCATCCAATAATATATGCCCTATTGCAATTGCCCTGTGCACAATTTTCGCAACTTGATTATGCCTTCCTAATCAAGTTCCTATGCACTGTCTGAGAGGGAAGAGCATGCAGCTGTGATGTGTTCTATAGTTTCTCCTACACCTCCACACTTCCTACATTTATCTACCACATCTTCTTTTAAACAATGCTTTCAATGGTTTCTGGTCTTGATAACTCTGTCTTGAATTGATATTATAAAACCCTCGGTCTCAGGATATATTTGTTTCTCCAAAAGCCACTCCACTGAGCCACTCTGTCTACATCATCTCGAAACAAGAGTTTTGGGTATCTTCCATGAATTTCTTGTTGTTTCCATTCATTAAAGTTCGACTGGTGGGTAGAGATGTTTAAATCATAATTTCGTACATGGAGGTTCAACGGAGTGAAGCCGCAGTCCTCATTAACAATTAATTTCATTAATATGTCGGTGGAGTTTAAAAGGACCGGTCGCATTTTTTCCTCTTGTCTCAGGCAAAGTGTTTTTATATTAACCAACCCTCTGCCTCCCATCGTTCGAGGTAGATATAATCTTTTTACTGAGGAGTTTGGATGAAGACAGCATAATTTATGTAACAGTCTTCTCGTTGATCTGTCTAGCTCCTCCAGGTCAGATTCAGTCCACTTAACAATACCAAAGGAGTAGGTTAGGACCGGCCCAGGTGTTGATAGCTGAAATCAGATTACCCCCTGATAAATAAGTGTTTAACAACTTTGTTAACCGCTTTTGATATTCTATTCAAAGTTCCTCCTTGATACAATTATGGTCCAGTCGATGGTTCTGAGGGTTTCCCAAATAGCGATATGTTTCTTCAGGTGGTATCTGTTTAATATCTCAGAAAATTTGGTTTGTGTTTTGCACATTTCCTTTATGAATATTTATTATACCACATTTATCAAGACCGAACTTCATCTCGATGTCATCGCTGAACATTTTTGCTACACTTATAAGCGATTTTAATTTATCATGCGTTTTGGCGTAGAGCTTAAGGTCATCCATGTACAGTAAATGGGTTAGTCTATTTGTGTTTTTCATGTTCAATCTATAGCCACATTTAGTGTTATTCAAAAGAGTTGATAGTGGGTTTAGAGCTAGGCAAAACCATAGTGCTGATAAGGAATCGCCCTGAAATATACCTTTTCGGACATCAGCTTTGTGTGTGTGTTTTTTTTAAAATTTATTTATTTATTTATTTAACCAGATCAGTGGGATCACTACTTCACAGGTGAGTATTAGTTTTAAGTATGTACTATAATAGATAGCGGCTCGAAGTTACAAGTAACTGTTGCACACTATCATAATCCTATTTTTGATCGAGGACATCTCCACTGGATACCACTGGATACTATGATGATTATTGTTAATTTTGTGAAGAAAGAAAGATTGAGAGTGAGGATTGAGAGTGAGAGGTGAGATAAAAATTTCTCTAAGTTATGAGGGACAGAACTGATCTATTGGGAGATGAGATTTAATTCTTGTAGGAGGAATGCTGTTTTTCCGAGGTTAAAGTGGCTAGGACAAGGGGCAGTTTGAAGGTTGTAAAAGAATTTGGATGACAGTAAGACAATGTAATTTACAATTGGTTCTATGTCTAGTTCTCTATGAAGTTGTTTATTGGTTACATACCACGGGGTATTGGTAATTGTACAAAGAATTTAATAATGGAAGGTTTGTAAGGATTTTATAACAGAAGAAGCGGCATCTCCCCAAGTTCGGGCAGCGTAAGTTGTTGAGGGTCTTAGGACTGATTTGTAAAGAAATAGAGAATTTTAAGTTTTTAGAGATGACTTTTTATTAATAAGGGGATGTAATTTGAGTAGGGTTCCATAAGTTTTATTCAGTCTGCGTATAATATGAGGTTTCCATGTAAGACAAGTATCCAAGAGGACGCCTCAGTATTTGATTGATTTATTTGAAGGCCATGAAATTGCATAATTATTCAATTTTAAAGGGGGAGGGATATTTGTTCTTTGCAAGGTAAAAATTTTAATTTTGCATATTGATGGGTTTAGCTGTAATGCCCGGTCCATTCAGAAAAAATATTAAAGTCTTATTGTAGGTTATTTATTGCTTCAAAGATTAAGTCGCTAGACGTGAAACCTGCTGTGTCGACAGCATAGACAGGTGGAACACAGTTTGATAATTGAGGAATATCCGCTGGGTAGGGGCTAGAATTGGGGTAGGTAAGGATAGAGTATTGTTCATTTTTTCTATGAAGTATCTATTATCCGGAAAGCATTTTAAAATTGGAAGAATTATTCTGGGAGTCCTAGTTTATGTACTTTGAATAATAATCCATTGTGTCAGACTTTATCAAATGCCTCCTTGAAGTCTAAGAAAGCCGTTATGCAGAATTCTTTACGTTGATAAGCTAGAGCAAATTCTTCAACAATTCTTAATAGTTGGTGGGTTGATGAGTGAAGAGGACGGAATCCAAACTGATGTGGTGAAATTGCATTTATTTTATCAAGGTTGGCAATTAATCTGAATAACATAAGCTTTTCGAAAATTTTTGCAAATGTTGATAGTAGACTAATTGGTCTGTAACTTGATGGAAGTTTTGGGGATTTATTTGGTTTTAAAATAGGAATTATTATTGATTTTTTCCAGCATGAGGGGAAGAATCTGAGTCTTAAGACAACTGTTGAACATAGCAGTTAGATAAGCAAGGGCATGTGGTGGAAGATGTTTTAGAGCAAGATTATGTATCGTGTCTATTCTGGGGGAAGATTTGTTTTTGATTTTCTTGATTTTACGTTTTACGTTGGCTAGAGAGTATGGTTAGAGGCAGTGATGTATGGTTCATTTAGGAATTTCTCTACAGATGTTTTCTCGGTGGGGTTTTTGAAAATATAAGATGCATAGCCATGAAGAGAGCCAGAAGGAACACTCATATAACATTATAATGAATTAAATATTTCAACAAAAAGTCTTCATTAATAATACAATAGCTTAATGTAAAATTAATACAGTACAATAGTTCTTTATGTATTAAGATTATCAAAAAAGTTGCTATTCCATAATGCAATAAGTGAATTGTATACCCTCATTAATACGAATTCAAAGGGGCAAATATAATCATGTTCATGTTATAAAAATTTGTGTTATCTGAATATTACAAATCTCTATATTACCATAATCCCTTGACGAGACTGAAGTTTTGTTTGCGTTACAGTGAAACTCGTGTTAAACGATTTCATCCTAATGAGGGTTTACAGTATTTCAATTTTTTTAAAAGTGGGCGATGACATGAGGTCATTGTTACACCTCCTGCCTTATAAAATGAATCTTTTTAATTCGTGAACATCCTTCTCAATGTGGCTCATAACCTCAGACATGTGCTTACCACTGTTCAAAAGATTTATTTTATAAAGCAGGAGAGGTAACAATGATCTAAAGTCATCGGCCACTTTAAAAAACTCAAATTATAGCAAATATTTAATATCAAATGGCATCTTCCTCGGAGCCTTCCTGTCACATGACATATTTGTAGTAATCAGTGCCGTGCTGAGTAGGAGAATTCAGTTATTATGTGCTTTATGAGAATAGGTGGAATAACACAATCAAATATTTGCATTTTTTAGTCATCATAAAAGCTTAGTTGTTTCCAGATTCCTGTTTCCCAAGTACCTGGGTATCTAACAAAACCATATAACCAACCTCTCACATGGCCAGAAACTGTATTCTTTCAATTTCTGCACGTATTGGAAATTAGAAATATCAAAGTTTTTTTGGCTTCCTGGGTTTCCGAACAAATCTATAGTCACTTCTCACATGGGCAGAGGCTGGTCAGTTATCTCTCAATTTCTGCGTGTTTTGGAAATTCGTAATAAAGATAGTTCTTTTTCTACCCGAGGTATCCGATTAAACAAATTAAAATCTTATCTCTTAGAGATACTTGAAAAACATTTGAAAATCCAGTCATGTCTCAAAATATGAATAATGCATAACAAATTGCAGAAAATTTTAATGACCTTCAAAAATGTATTAAGAAACAGATTCATTGGTTATGGTTGCACCAATCTATTTCATGAAAAAATTATTATGTCAGTCTCACTATTGACATGGTTTTGGTTCCAGTTTCATTCTGATTCTGAAGTGGTTTTCATTCCAGTTTCAGTTTCACTTGATTCTATCTAGTGATTTACTGGTGAATACAAGTAATTGGTTAAATATTTCATTTTAACTTTCTTACTTTTGTGCAGGCCTGTGTTAATGCATGGGCCTAAAGGGTTGGGGCCCAAAGCCCCCAATAGTTCTTCACAAAATAAAACAAAATAACATACAAAAGTGATGTGTGATTAAACTATACGCAAAAAATAGGCATAATGGAGTGATGTGATGCAGATCATTGAATAATACTTATAATATGGTATGCTGCTGTAATATGGTATGCTTATAATATGGCTTGATGCCAGAATGTCACCCAGTGATGAGAAGTTTAGTTGTCTTTTTTAAACAAAACTCTGCTTTAAATTGTGTGGGGGGATCGGAGTAAGTAAGAGTTGGGGTGTCCCAAAGCTGTTAAAACAGCTCTGCTTTTGTGATAGGTACTGGGTAATATAAGTGGTAATGAATAAAATAATGTATAGCACTACAGCATAAATAGAAATTGTTGACTTGTGATAACTAACACCTCTTCTTTCACCTCAAGACCTTTTCATATTTTATTTTTCATCCTGAACATAAACGTTATGCATGTACTATTAAAAATGCTTTTTCTCTGATGATTCAACAAGAGTTTTGTGCCCTATCTAGTGGAACTTAATCTCAAGAAAGTGAATTTAAATAAGTCTGATAATTTTGATGTCTTCATCATACTGATAACTCATTGACATTTCTCACAATATATTTATTTCATTGCACTACATGCAACTGATGAGGCAAATACT
Source organism: Teleogryllus occipitalis (assembly GCA_011170035.1). NCBI lineage: Eukaryota > Metazoa > Arthropoda > Insecta > Orthoptera > Gryllidae > Teleogryllus > Teleogryllus occipitalis. The sequence continues at coordinate 721,106 of BLKR01000141.1, forward strand.
ATATATACATGTCAAATGCAAGGAATAAAAAAAGGAAAGATTAAATAAGGCATACCATTTGTAGCATTGCCTTTTGGTAGAGACTGGTGACCATACACAAGCGAAAGGCTTTTAACTCCAACATGCCAGCACACTTTTCAATGTCATGCTGAGCATAAATATTACTTGTATCAGAACACATATTCAAGTTTTTAGTGAGTACTTGCTTCAAGTATTTTAAATATGACTCACGAACCTGTAACACAATAAAATGAAATCCAAAAATATTGTGAGATGAAGTGGTAAAAAAAAAAAAAAAAATCAGAAAAACAAGTTTATCTATAATGCGTAATTGACAACAGATATGATTCTTTATTCCCCAGAGAGCAGGTGTTCATGAAAATAATTTTATTTAAATATTTACATTCAACTTTCTATTAGAATAAGTTAAAATTAAAATATTGCAATAAATATTTGTGGTCAGTTATTCTCACTTAATCGACAATGTATTTCAATAAATGCAATTTTTAAATAAATACAAACAATTCAGTATAATTTATAAGTTACCATATGATTAAGGGGTACTACTTGATCATTTATATATTCTTCCTCTTCTTGTTCAGTTATTTCACACTGCCATAATGCCTGAAGTGAAATCTCTTTCAAACATTCTGCCATTTGTTCTTTCACTTATACACTGTTACAAACCTGTAACAATAAATTTAATGTAAAACAAACAACTTGAAGGACATATATTATATAATTATATTCTCCTTCCCCACTTTTAGCAAGTACATTTCTAACCAACACTTTTTTTTACTATAAAAGTGTACCGATCATAAAGTGTAATAGTATATCATACATAATAATTAATATTTATTCTGTTATCGGATATAGATGGAATAACCAAATAAGAAAAATTATAATTCAAACTCACCTTCCAAAATTGATCGAAAGCAATCGTAAAATTTAAGCCAAAATACTAATGAAAAAATTAGTATTTTATTTATTTATTTCTGTACTTTTGCCAACAAAGTACATCATTCACATTGAGATATCTGGAACTCCAACGTTTGTTCTGCATATATTGAAAAGATTTAATGCACATCTTCAAGTTCTCATTAAAAAAGTACTCTGTATTTCACACAAATATAAATTTTTCAGAAGTCAAATTGTTAGTATCATATTACACACTTCAAAGTGTAGGCCTAAGTTTGGTAAATTCTGACACTGGCTCTCACTCGAAAAAAAAAAAAAAGAAATAACAAATTAAAACCACAGAATTTGAAAAGGGAAAATCTGAGAACGAAATTTGAGAAAGTGTCTATAACTACTTCAACTACAATCAAGAGACAACTTCGAACAAAAAATAAGTAAACAAGTATGCATACCCAAATAGAAAAGTAAACAATCCTTTCTTCCAATAACTGTTATTTTATGAATCCGTTCGTCATACACACATTATCAGATTGCAATTTTTCAGTTTGATCACCTCAATGTCAGACATTTGAATCAGTTCGAATAACACACGATCGACATTGCAATATACATTGCTCGAGAACACATGGAAATCTATTAATGAGGTTTTACTGCTGTACGTCACACACTGTCACTAAAATACGTTCACAACACTATTTGTCAAAAAGTTTCACAATTCTTTACATCTCAGCATCACAAAATGTCATATATCTTGAACTCGGCGCTTTCGACTGAATTTCCTGGCAACTGATTGGCTTCACACGATATACCTCTACATGCTATAGTCGATTTCTCCACTGCATGTACTTACGTGAATATTCCTTTGCTTTAATAAAAACTTTAAAATATTCAGAGACCACTTATTAACCAAAAGGTGCTTTATGTCACTTTCCAATCCTTAACAGGCGTCATTGCATGAACATATAAACAAGGTTGACGATTTCTAAAACAATGTTCTGAAGAATTAACTTTTGAAATCGACTCAAACAAATTGTAGATGTACTCAGGGGAGCCAACGTCACAAATATTTGTTGGATCCTCGTGTTCTAGACACACATAATACCTAACTGTAATAGAATTAATAGTGTTCTAAACGTGGGAAGATATGTTTTTTATGTGTATGTCTCTTTTTTGCTTTTTTGCTTTTTGGTAGACTTCAATATTTGAGATAGACATTTAAATATTACCAAGATAATAATCATATATCTTTATTTACAATGCTTCCGAGCCCATTGTGGCCCCATGCAATGATTAAATGTACTAGTGCAGCTGAGAACTAGTGAAGAACTAATGGGAAAACATTTTTCGTTATTCTATGAACTTTGAAGTAAGTGATTGTAACTGGCTGAATGGTGTTTGGTGTTTTAGTAACTGGCTGAATTTAAAATTCCCGCTAATATTGTGACGTAAACTGAAGCCTGAAGTTCATTGGCTGAAGGGGATCCGTTGCGCAATAGCTGGGTGGGGTGTGTGTGTGTGTGTGTGGGGGGGGGCTCTTGCCGCAAGAGTCTTGCGCCTGGAATACGACTTCAGCTAATAAGCTTCAGGTCTACGCAGTCTATTCACAACCATGAAAAACATGTATATATGTTGAACAGGAAGACAATAAATTTTTTAAAAAAAGGTCTACGCAATCATAATAAGCTTCAGACACCAGTTTGCGTCACAATATTAGCTGGAATTTTAAATGCAGCTAGATAACAAAATTATCACATCGTTACAATACATTGAAACAGATTTATGAAGCATCTATTAAATATTGCATCTCGTACCCCTCCATCGCGTTATTTTCGTTTGGCTATCGCTGAAAATTTTCATTTTCTACCAATTTTAAGATGTTTCTCAACACTACTCGATCTCCATGAAACAAAGCGGCCAGCGTCTGGACTGACTTGAAACGAAGTGCCCATGCTATGGTCACGTGGTTTGTGACGCAAACTGGTGGTGCGCAGAACGAGCAAAAATCGGTGTCCCGGAGGAGTTCCATGTCTTTCAACCATGTCGTCATGTTTTCATCCATGTCTTTCAACAACGCTATTTGCATGGGACAGCATACAACAAATGACTGTAATCTCGATCTTCCGCGCATGCACAAATGCACAATGCGAAACTCAAATGGCGCACGCGGACAAGTGTGTGTGTGTGTGTGTGTGTGTGTCTCTCTCTCTCTCTCTCTCTCTCTCTCTCTCTCTCTCTCTCTCTCTCTCTCTCTCTCTATATATATATATATATATATATATATATATATATATATATATATATATATATATATATATATATATATATATATATACGAGTTTGGCTAGTCCAACCCCTGTGAAGTGTTGTCCTAATTCCTTCCCATTTCTGGCCTCTGGGTAGTGATGTATAGTAGGAGGAGACACTTCACAGGGGTTGGACTAGCCAAACTCGTTTTGTTGGAACAAATTTCACATGAGATTCGACGGGAATCGAACCCGGACCTCAGTAGTGAAAGGCTAGCGCTTCGCTATGTGCCACGAGCGAGCTTATCCATAGACTATAATCAATTTGTATCTATTACACGAGCGACATGTGGATCATTTCACTCAGGTTTCCAGGTCGTTTCAATGACGGACAATTTTGGCCCCCCAAAAGTGCAGATCTCAACCCATGTAATTTCTATCTTTGGAGGTACCAGAAGGAAAAGTCCTAAAATGCCCACTTGAGTTAATGGAGCTCAGAAGTATTCTTCAAGCATAACAGAAGACTTGTAACGTAGAATTATAGTTAATGTCAGTGTTCGTTTGCAGGAAGTTATGAATCGAAATGGTGGACATTTTGAGCATGTGCTGCGTTAGAACAATTCTCCGAAGAATGTTTTCCATTGTAGTATATGTTAAATTGAGTTTGTACTGAAAATACATTTTTGATTCAACAACAAAATGGAGACATTTCGTGCTGCTGCGCGTTAGTCTTCCTTTGTCGGCCATTGTCATATAAACTAGTCTCCTAGCGGCGGTATCGTGAATTACGGGTTATTTCGTAACTCAATTGATTCTCCAAGCTCTACTGCTACCACAGTGCATTTCTTTCACCGTGACTGCCACTACTTTTGAGATGCTCAATGGGATATCTAGTGCGACTCAAAAATTGTGTAAGAAACAAATGGTGACTCATTTCGTGCGCCATTCTGTATATAGAGCTGTCTTTTTTCCGCTCGTTGGTTGTCCCTATTATCATATTTGTTTAACGACGCTGTTGCTATTTCTTTCTTTGAACAGAAATAATTGTTTAAAAATCGTAATTTTATATATTGACCTGTTTGTATGGCAGCGTACTAAAAAAACTACTATCACCAAGTGGCGTTTTATTTGGGCGTGCAAGTCGTGTGTCAACGCCCAAGAAAATAAAAAAAATATTTTTTCCTTTGAATTTATTTATTTATTTATTTATTTTTTTCATTTATTCGGTCTTCCGTGCGATAGGCGTCATACATCGGCACCAGCGCGTCCATGCTACGAAGACAGTGCGCAAGCGCAGCTCAGACTGTTGGCGAATGTCTCCAACGTCTTTAGATAGGATCGGAAGGCGGCAGCGCATGCGCGCGACGTCCCCTCACCCAAGGTCAAAGCGTGCCAAGGCGTTGGATCTCGATTTAACGGCCTGCTGGAGAGCGAGAGTCCGTGCACCGCCTCCTAGAGTTATAAAGCCTCCTCACTAGTACGTGACGTCACTAAGATGGCGGCGTAGGTAGTCATGAGGCATGGGTGGCCTGGACGCAGGCATGTTGTTTTCAGTTGAATTCGTCTGGTGTTGTCCGTGTGTTCGGTGCAGTTCATACTTGTATTATACTGCCGGTTTGATATGCCGTTTAGATGTGTAATTCCGAGGTGTCGAGGAAACTGCGATGAAGCCTCGAAAGTACATTTTTTTAGTTCTCCAAAAGAGCCTGCTTTGAGGAAAAAATGGACGGCTGCTATTCGCAGAGAAGATTTTGTTCCTTCCAAATCCTCGAAGGTAAGGCTGTGGTTCATATGCACATGTAGAACCTACATTTATTATATTTATTATTTATTCAAAGCATAAATTGTATGTAAGTTGCTAAGGATTTTGATATTATTTAGTAATATTCCTAATGTTCCATCACGAAGCCAAGTTGTTTGCAATTAGATCAATTAGATGCTTCAAAAGTCACCAATGAAAGAAATGTTTGCTGTCCCACTATCTTAAAATATCTGAGAGAGAATTCGTTCGTGATGCTTGTGTAAACGGTCATTCAGTAAATGATTTAGTCAAACATTTACGCTGGAAAGCTGTATTTTTGATAAGTTTTGTCAAAAGAAAATAATGGATTATCAAACAAGTTGCAGATGATTGAATATTTTCCAGTAAATTCATCAGTTGTATTCGCAATAAATAGGTTATAATATACTGTATTCAAAACCAATGTTTATTAAAAAGTGTACTTAAAAGAATTTTTATCATGAATTGATAATTTTTAATACAAAAGGAGTGAAAACGGGTTTCCTGGCGTTGAAAATGCTGTGGAAATGGTAAGCGAGGAATGACCGACGCTCTCCATGACTACCTACGGTGACGTCACGAAACAGTGAGCAGGCTTTATAACTCTAGGAGGTGGTGGTCCGTGATTGTGATATCCGTTGCGCGTTGCAGCCTTTAGCGATACTCATGAAATAAGTGCTTTTTGTTTTCTGATAAGGATAATGAAACAGTGGAACAATAGTATTAAATAATTGCTTTCCTTCCCTGTCGTAAGAAGAAAAGAAACAAATGAGTAATGGGTGATCGTGTCCTAACCTGAGAATATTTCAGACTTTAATTTTTAAAACAAGAACCGAAGAAAAAAAGGATACATAATAAAGGATAATGAAAGAGATGCAAGTAATTCAGATAAAGTTGCAAATCTCTTCAACCAACAGTTCTAGAATTACGGCTGATCTCACGAAGGGACTAAAACCACAAAATTCAACATCATACACTTCCCAAACAATTTCCGACGCGATATTTATTTCCGAAACTTCTTCCAACGAAATTCTCAGAATAGTCAGTAAACTAAAAAATAAATAATCATCTGGTTTAGATGAATTTCCGAACTGTTTATTAAAAACTTTGTGCACCTGCCTTTATACACCCGTTACCTCAGATTTTCAATGCTTCTTGCTCATTCAATGCTCATTTTCAATGCACAGGAATATTTCCAGATATTTTCTAAACAGCAAAAATTAAGAAATCTTATAAAAAAGGGAACAAAAATGAAATTCAAAATTATCAGCCAATTTTTCTTTTGTCGGTTTTCTCAAAAATATTAGAGAAGCTTTTCTACATTTCAATGGAAACTTTTCTCGAAAAAAACGAAGTGTTTTCAGACTCACAACAGTTTCCATAATAAAAATGGTTCGTCATTTTGGTATATCACATTATGTTACGCATTCATTCTTTCAAATTCTGTCAGTCTTCATGCAGTTCGTTGCGTGTATTTTACAAATGCACATTCCTTCCTTAGATATGGCATGATGTTCTGAGGAAGCTCCTCTTGTAGTACCCAGAACTTTAGATTGCAAGAGAAAATTGTTCTAATAATGAAAAAAATAGCATTCGCGTGATTCCTGCAAGCCTCTTTTCATATAGCCTGGCATCTTATCATTGCCTTGCGTATTTATTTACGAATCTGTAATGTTTGTCAAATCTGACTTACTTAACGATGGGAACATATTTTCTTGCAATACTGATATTTTTAATTACAACACACGTCGTAAAAATCACGTTCATCAAGTATCAATATCAATAGCTCACTACAAGAAATCCACATACGTTACTTTACAACGCATTGCCAGATGATATTAAACAATTAAAGTTGGCACACAAATTTAAGTTAAAAGTAAAATCTTTTCTGTTGCATAACTGCTTCTATACAATTATAAACTATACTGATTGAAATTGATATAATACGATAGAATAATGGATTAGTTTACATTTGTATTGTATAATTTTACAAAGAGACTTAATATGCCTGTCATAAGTAATGAAATTCAGCTTCTGGGTCAATGATCACCATCTTGATCAGGTTTTTGTCCAGTTTCTCCGATCCAATGAGCAAATGCTGAGATGGCCCCTTGTTTTGCTTCTGGACATAAATGTAGCTTTACTATAGGCACGTTTTGTTGAGCTCTTCTATTGCTTGTAGTGGTAAGACTAGAGCTGAGGATGAGTTACTATAGAAGATGATTATTCACAATTTTGAAGTAGCGTCAATGTGATAGAACAATTCGGAAAATGTGATACAAGCACTACGAGATATGTTAGCTTATCATGGTATACCTCGAGTGTTGGTATGCGACAATAGGAGGCAGATGAGCTATGTAGAAATTGAAGATAATGCAAGAGAACAGGGGTTTAAGATATAACACTGTATTCCACTTTGGCCGGCAAGTGGAACGACACAACAGGAGTGTACTACTTAAAATACTGAAGATTGCACAAACTGAGAAACGAAATTGGCGTGAAGAATTGTTGGACTGTCTTCTGATATAGGTTCACTCCAACCTCTACAACGGGGGTATCGCCCGTGGAAATGATGTTTGGGAGACGTCTTAGAATAAAGATTCCTGAAGTTGCGACAGAGAAGATTTTGAATGAAGAAGTGAGAGAGAGATGCTTGGAGGAAGGGAAAAGGAAAGGAGTACTAAGATATGAAAAAGTGCCAAATAATCTGTGATTAAACTCGGAGATACAGTAATTTTGAAGCAACCTAAAACTAACAAACTCGCTTCTGAGTACAGTCAAGTGAAGTGCAGCGTCACAGATAGACATAGGGACAAAATTACCATATATTCACCTGCGGGAATCATTTATACAAAGAATGTGAATCACGCGAAGAAATTTTTGGAAAAATAAAAATAAACGCAACGATGAAGAGTGAGAGAAGCGATGACTTTCCCAATGACACATATTCACCAGCAACTGAAGTACTCGAAAGAATCAGATAGTGAAGAGCAGATAGACGAAGGTAATAAGAGATCGGGTCGTGAGAGAAGACAGCCTAAATATTTGGAGAATTACGTTGTAACATAGAAATCAATGCGTAAATGATGTTTTGCAATATTTCTATTTCTAGTTTTTCTTATCTATCTATATTAATAAAAGTGAATTCAACGACTTGTAATCGACATCGATTCTACAAAAATGAGTGTATGAATAGATACGAAATATTTACAGGCCCTTCTTCGGATTTGACGCAGTGTCCTCGCAAAGTTTGGTAAAGATTAATACAACACAAATGCGGAAAATAAATAATTTAAATAATATGCTGGTAGATGCACCACGGTCGTTATTTTTCGCCTGTCGCTAAGAGTGTACTACCGGGGTTCCTGATACACTCCGCCAGAGGCCAGCAGCGGTGCGGTAGAATCATAGAGTAAGCATAGGGGGATGGCCGTGTGACCGATCTCCATGAAAGTTGGCACATCTATGTGTTTTCATGGAGGTTTTTATGCTATTCATTGTTTGTAACTCCACTAGAAGGCGCTGCAGCACATGTGGCGCTTCAGTTAAATGCAATTCTCAATCATGGGAACCCCACTTCATTATTGCTGGGCGTTGCCGTGTGACGCGGGGCGAGGCCGAGGAGGCCAGAAGGAACCAGCAATGCAAGATGATGAGAGAAGGGAGGGAAAGAGAGAGGGGAAGGGAGAAAGAAGAGGAGGGGAATAGAGAAAAAGAGAGAGGTATGGAAAAGGCGAGAGAAAAGAGAAGGGGAAAGAGGGGAAAAGATACATATAAAAAGACGGAAAAGATAGGGAAAAAAGAGGGAGGGAAAGACAGAAAGAAAAAAGGAAAAGAGGAAAATATTGAGAGCAAAGGGAAGAAAAAGAGAGAGGGGAAACGAGACAGGGTAAAACGAGAGAGGGAAAAGAGAGAGGAAAAAGAAAGTTAAAAAAGAAAAGAAAAAGGCAAAAAGAGAGCACGGGGAAAGAGTGAGAAGGGTAAAAGAGAGAGGGATAAAGGAAGTGGAAAGAGATAGAAAGCAAAAAAGAGAGGGGGAAAAGAGAGGAAAGAGAAGGAAAATATAGATGGCACAAGGGAGATGGAAAGAAAAAAGATAAGAAGGGAGAAAGTGGAAAAAGAGAGAAGCAAAAAAAGAGAATGGGAAAAGAGAAAGAAGAGGAAAAAGAGAGAAGGGGAACAGGGAGAAAGGGTAAATGAGAGAGAGGGAAGAAAATGACAGGGGAAAAGAGAGAGGGGGAAAGGGTGAAAGCGGAAAGAGAGGAGGGAAAAGGGGAAGAGTGAAGGGGAAATGAGACAGAGGGAAAAGAAAGGGAAAGAGAGAGATGGAAAAGGAGAGAGGAAAAAGAGAGGTCGGGATAAAAGAGAGAGGGAAAAAGCGAGGAGGAAAGAATGATGGAAAAAGAGGGAAAAAGAAAGTGAAAGAAGAGAAAGCAGGACGTCTGCCGGGTTCTGCTAGTAATATATAAAATCATTTTTCATAATGTATTTTGTAAGTCTAAATCAAATTAATATTTTATTTGTTTGGAGATTTTGTTAACTGTTATTGAAGGGAAAGAATGTGGTTCTGAATGCGGCTAATAGATGTATCATGAAGCGCAAGAGCAAGTTAAAGTTCTATGTGAATGAGAATTGATTGTGTACGTCGAGCGGCCGGAGTCAAGATGTAAAAGAGATAGTGTAATAATACGTTTCTATACGTAAAATACGATTCTAGAGTTATTTGAAAACCTGAACTCTACAAAGACGGGTTGGATTTTACACAAATAAAGTCTTGAAGATCCACAAAATTTTAGTGGCTCATGTATAGTATGATGTTTGTTCATCACGTTCAGGCAATGCGTGTAAATGATAAATTTATTGAGAAAGCTGTCCTTTTTAGTGGGTTGTTTATATTTCAAAAATGTGGATAATCTATATGTTTGCAAGTGAAACACTTTAGAATTACATGAAAATGTTTAGATGTTTAGACTTTGAACTGCGAATTACAAAGATGGTACCTGGAAGTGGCCAATATTGATTTGAAATAACCTTCTAACATTTCTCGCTTCAAAGCAGAAATCCCCTTTTCTCCTCTTTGTTTCGAGGGTGCTAAAATTGTTCTTTCCTGATTTCTGGGAAGAATTTAGTATTTAAAAGGCTTACTCTGCCTCTCCCGCCTCTTTTTTGCCCCCCCCCCCCCTCCACTACACAACAGAACGTGTTATCGTGAAAATAAAACTTTATTTTATAAAAAAAACAACATTTTATTGTGAGAAAGTGTACATACTCATAACAAAACCTCTTTTCAACCATTACAGACAGAGGGAAACCTCCAACGAAAAAATCGACTGGATAGTATTGAGTTCAGAGAAGCCCGTAACACGATTCGATTCCTGAAAAATAATTTGCCGTGTTATTCAGGAAATTAATGGGGTTCTTAATGTTGTTCAGGAAAGTCTCCATTTTCTTGTTTGTTTGCTCCACACGTTTTTCCTTCATGTGCGAGTGAACGAATCGTATCACAAACTGCGATGCCAAGGTGTAATATATACCATGATTTCAGCCAGTAATTGCAACAGTGGTTACAAACATCGAATCGCATCTTTCTAGAGCGTTTTGTTGATGCAAGTGATTTTCGTAAATCACAGTCTCGTGGTCTACCTTAGCTTGTCTTTTCCACTGATTTTCCTTTCCTTTTCTGGGGGAACTTTTAGCTTCTTGAAATGTGAATGGGAATGAACAAAATTGGGAGGGGGCGGTGCGGCCATTCCTTGCTTAACTCGGGCCTGAATACCCCTGCAACAGGCCACATTTTCTTTCACGCCTTACCCTTACAGCGTATTTACGCAGTAAAGAGAATGTATTGTAATGCTGTCAAGTTCATATTCTTTGTCTAATTTCTATGTCAATAATGAGTCATTATTTGTGAAATTATTTTATATGCTGTATATTATAGAAAAAAGATAAGGAGACCGATGAAGCAAATATTTTTTATAAAAGGGGCAGATGCAAGAAAATGGTTGGGAATTCATGCTCTAAATGATTGTAACAAATACTCGGGCATCGCCGGGTACATCAGCCAGATGTACGGTAAATAACAGGCGGCGGCGGCAGGCCATCTTGCAACGGAGCGAAGTCTCTGCTGACATCATGCTGCCGACAGGCCCCCACTATGGGTTTTCATAGAATGCTGAACATTCTTAATGGAGAATTTTTGTAGTTGCATGTTAATATTTATTTCGTATGTTATGGGAAATACTTTTGCATATGAGAAAATCACAGAACGTGTTTGGAGGCAGTTCCAATTAAAAGCACCTTTAAAAAAACGTGAAAATATTCATAAAAAGAAGTACAACTTTTCAGAATGTTACCTTTTTAAGCGCTTGTGGGATCTTATTTTGTATGTTGGAGTATTTTACTCCTTATAACTTTCAACAAAATATCCTCAAGTGCATTTTTATTGTTCACTGGTGGAGCCGGTAGTGCTTCTCAATTCAATGTATTACACTTCACACGCTAGGTGATTGTAAATCACGTTTTAAGTTACTGCAAAAAAATTAATAAATAAAAGAGTGTCGCGAGTACAGGTTTGTTCTACGTCCTGGTTTGGACATGGTTGTCAAGTATCTTATTGTTAAAACGTTCTCCCTCAAGTTTGGGCATGCATTCGCTATAAGTCTTGAAGAAATTTGATCTATATGTCCGAGATAACGTTCAAGTAAAAATTCCGGCGTTTTTTTTCACGCTCGCAGGGGTAGAGTATGCAGCGAAGACTTGCTTAATACTTGAGGGTGCGGCGGGTTGCGTACATTATCTGTTCAGGGGCGCTTGAATCGCATAAAGTCATCAACGCGCGGTCATGTGCGACAGACACACACTCCATTGTACTAAGCCTTTATTCTTCGCGCAAGAGCAGGCAATAAGTTAACAAAGTTATCGCGATCGGATGGCGGCGCATAATATACGAAAATTGATTTTTATATATTCAATTGGTCACACACATGTAATTGCATTTTTTAAAAATATTACTATTAATTTATAAGAAATAGATAAATTACTTTCTTACTCCCCCAAATTCGAATGACTATTTCTCCCCATTAAAATGTTTGTCTCCAGTTACCAAAAAAAGTATACGAAACTTATTTCATCAATTGGAACATTAACAAAATTCATCCAAATTGCAGAGGGACACATCTGAATATTTGCTGGTTTTGTGAGCATTCTCAATTTTTTGTTTAGTTTTCTTATGGGAGTCTGCAGAAAGATGTAATAATATAAAACAGCCTTGAGAAGTTTTCCTACAGTTCTCCAAGTCAATAATTTTTAATATGAATGGGCCTGAAGTGTTTCAATTAAAAATATAAGCTCTTCTGATTAAAATGATTGTCTATTTAATAGAAAAAATAGCAACATTTTATTATTGTGAGGGATAGAAAAAGTTATAGGTTCATTCTGCAATGAAAAAAATATTTCAATGTGGAATTAATTATCTTAATTTAAATATTAACAGTAAATAAATAACATGATCTTATAAATAAAATATTTTCTAACATGTCTTCACAAGAAAATAGTATACATACTGTATTCACAAATTACATATCTCTCTGAAAAAATCATCTAATATCACTTACATCATATACAGTTTTAGTATAATTAATTAAATAAGCAAAACTTTTTCATATCATAAATAAATCAATGAGACAAAGCAATTTCTGAAAAAAAGTCAAGAATATCTTGAATGGAAAAGTCTAATGTTATCATTGCACCAGGATAACAACGCTGAATTAAATCTTCAATGGCTTTATATTGCTGGATAAATTCTTCTTGCATAGCTCGCCACACCACCTGAAATTATCAGAACCTCAATGTGTCATATATACAGAAAATTTCGAATAACAAGGACCTCCACTGAAATGTGCAGAGTACTGAAAGCACTACAGACATGTTTTCTTTTATAATAAAGTATAACGACGCGCACACTTTGGCATGTGTAAAGATATTTCCTCTCCTTTCTCCTCACATCTGATTGAAGGGAAAAATATGTTAGCAAAATGTTTTAATAATATTTGTTGTGTATGTTTTAATAATACTGCACTTCCCACCCTCGCCACAGAGTGCAGATCCTCAGAAGAAACAAATCTTCAAATATCAAAGAGAAGAACCCATAACATCTCAAATTAAAGATTATGGCATGAGGAACATAACTAGGTTTTAACCCTCGAGAGGCAGTGCCTCTGAACGTAATGCAAGCAGCAGCACAGTGCAAATTTGCTACCAGCTATGTTTTCTTGGAAATAATGTTATTCTATGGTTTTTCTCTCACAAAGAAGGCTACTTGTTTCCTTGTGAATATTATTTGTTCACATGTACACTTTTATAAAATTCATATTTAGACTAATTACTTGGGAAACTGAAAATTTGTAACATTGACACAATTGACAAAATTGCATAAATAAAATAATGTGTGAATAATATTAATCCATTTTTGGTAGTCAAGTCATTAAGAATCATAATGAATGGCTTCAAAGAATCTAAAATAGTTCTGATATGAGCAAGCTAGTTGCTTTTTGTATGATCAAGTCTGGTTTGGGTATTGTCAAATCTGATTGAACACAACAATTGTAAAAATATTCAATAACTCATGCATACACGTAAAATTTCTATAACATTTGTGTCCCAAAGTTCCTTCACATTAGTATGATTTCCTTTCTTCATTCCTATCAAGAACAATGTGCCTAGCATAGCCCAAAGTTCATTACGGGATATTTCCCGAAAATTTGTCAAGTGTGTATTGGACATCATGTTTTTTCTTACGAATGTACATGATGGTATACGTCATTATCTCATCTAACATATTTTATCAGTATTCTGAAAAAATGCTTCTATTTCTGATTCAGCATTCTTAGCACTACCTTTGGGCCCAGGGACATTTTTTATTATGTTCTTTTGATTAATCTTCGAAAACTTTTTGAAGGACGTTGTCCTCCATTTTTTCGTGTTATTTCTTCCAACAAAACAATTATATACCCCTTCAAGATCATATTCCATATTGAAAATATGTTCTCTGTCAATCTCAGAAGTTGAATCGTCATCTATATCATAATTCATGTGTTCAACCACCTCGCCCTCAGAGAAAAATTCATTTGACAGATTTGATTTGAAACCCTCATCTAATATTTCTAGTATCTCCTGAGTTTCCGAGAATTCCCTTCTTCTCCAAGACCTAGTTGATAATGAAAAAGACCCATTTCGGAATGTAAATGCAGATACAACTAATGTACGAAGTGATTTGAGAGAGAAATGCACAGTAAGAAAAGATACATGACTGGCAGTGAGGTGCAAATCTGTTCCAAACTGCTCTGACCCCACAATCTTGCAGACCACTGGTAACTGATTAGAGTAATGGTGTTAGAAACGATTTTATCTTCTTCCTGGAATATCACTTCCTATCACTTGAGGAATACTACAGGTCATGACTTCCTGGAGCGACTATTGCTGAAAATACCCAGAAAAATATTTCAGTGGTAGCAATTCTGCACCAGCGCTGCCACTCGAAGGTTAAGGCCCTACCCAGGCTTCACAGAGTTAAATACAATCAATAAAGAGAAACACATCATGAAAAGGAGAGAAGGTTGTGGGTTTGCATTTATCCCCACCTAACAGACACATTCCTTCAGCAAATATGAATTGAATGAAGTAAAAGTGCTGCCTCTCCATAGAATTATCTTTCCTTTAATACCTAATTTGTTAAGATTGGTAGGGTGTGACAGTCACCAAACTTATCTATACCACAGAAATAATATAGATGATTTTTAAATATTTCCCCCAATCAATTTACTAATATATCCTCAGAACCAATGACTAGATTTTCTTTACTTGAAAGCATTCATAAAATAGACATTATCTTCTTTTTAGACATGTCTAGTTGAACTTGCCCTTTGTGTTGGAGACTTATGGTTCCAAGATTGTCCATATTTGCTGAGTGGTTCCAAGATTGACCAAATTTGCTGAGTGGTTTAATTGCCTTGGACATACAAGCAGGCTATGAATGAACACAAGCATAAACCTTAGGATATACTTGTAATTATTTGGTTATGAATTACATCCACACTTCTGTGATGTTTGGGGGTGGTGATGGAGGTATGTGCGCATGAGCATGTGTGTGCATGGGCACACTTGTGGCTGTGTGTCTGCGCAGGTTTTTTTTTTCCCCTCACAAATGAATACTTAATCATTTTCTTTCAAACCAAATTCAAAACATAGTTATTGGATTGGAAAAACACAAACTAGTTTGAATCCCAAAAACAACTTTGAAGAAGGTTACAAAGAGAATAATGCACAATAAAAAAACAAAACAACATAAATACCTGCAAGAGACTTTCTTGTTCACATAAGTGTTTTTCCACTTTCCTATATAAATTTTCCAGGCCTTTTTTCACTTCACGAGCTGGATATTCTCGTATTACTTTTCTTAATTCTTGTTTGCTGTATGCCAATTGATAACTGATTTCAGATTCTTTTACACCTTGAGCAACTTTTGCAAGAACACCTTCAAAAAATACCTGAGAAAAAAAAAAAAAAAGAAAAGAAAGAAATTAGTGGTTCTAGTTCCTATGACAATGATTGGAAGAGAGAGAGAGAAGAAAAGAAAAAATCTGGCCATATTGTTAACTTACATTTAACTTGATTAATGGGCGTCCAAAGTACTGTGTTACATAGGCCTTAAGAGCATCATTATATTTTTGTTTTGCATCCTTACGTAGTCCATCAAGGACACCAATTTTTAATTGAGATAGTAAAGCATAGAGATGATGAAAATTTTCTGAAAGCAAAATCCCAAAACATGAATGAAAGTCATCACCCTATTTACTTATCTACAGTGAGTGTATTTCTATGATTTTGCATATTTTTGTCCATTTCTTCAGGGCATAGCTAAGGGAAAGTTCTTGACATTTGGTTAGAATTGGATGCTAAGTAGATTAATGTTAATGCATATTTGACCAATTTTTCCCGTCAGTGCATATTCATATAATTACAGGGGCATATTTTGCATATTTCATTAAAATAGAGACTTATCTCTAAATGTTTCAACTTTTCATTCAATCTCTTTATTTGTAAGCATTCATTGATTACAAAGAGCTTGTCACAGTTTGCGTATTTTATCTTTTCCATAGATGATGAAATACTTGTGCAAATGTAGGAAATTCCTTGATATCATTTTTTTTTTTCCAGGCAAAAAAATGCAACAAGACATACAACGCCCTTCCCTAAAGTGAATATTTACTTTCATTATTTCTCCTGCAAAGTAAGGTAGATTATATTACGTTTGCCCAAAAATACATCTTTTCATTCCAAGCACACTTCCGAATTTCATCCATTTTGTATCCATAATCATCATTGTAATGTATCTTCAATATTGTAAAAACTTAATACTGCTAATGTAAAATATTGTATTTATTTAGTTGCTAATGACCTAGCTGTTGATGCAACTTAAAATAAAAAAGTTTTATGTATTGTAGCACTCTATGCCTACAGCACTTTATATTAATGATTAATGATAGTCCAGGACTTGGATTTATCAGAACCCTAATTAATTTAACTGGTTATGGTGCATGTTAGTGAGAAATGCATGGTTGCATCTTAGTATATTGTGATGATCTTTAAACGATTTTTACTTAACTACAATCTTGAGTCAAGAAAACAACCTCCTAGCCTCAAAATTGCTTACTGCATTTTCATGATTGAAAGGTAAGGATGTTAGTTGGTAAGGAGAGAGGCAGTCCCTTAGAGTCTGTTCTATATAGTGTCTTATGCATGTTAAATATTCTTCTCCCCAATATGTCATATACAGTTTTTACAGTTTTTTGACCAAATAAATCAAAATCAAAAATTAAATCAAAATAGAAATCTCATTCCACCTTTCAGCAAATTGCAACATTTTCCTACATCAACATACCTTAATAGATTAATGATAAGGCTATTTTGTAGCCCAAAAGTACTAGAGAAATGACATGAATAAAACCAAATCGGAATGACACAGACAATCATAATGAAAAAATCAAAGCTCACTGTCATTCAATATTATATCTTAAGTTAATCTGTGAGTGTCATTAATACAACAGGAGTTCTTTTTATCAGTGCGGACAACAATGAAAATTTTTCTAAATTAGATAGTCATTAAGAAGCAGATTTTAGACAATACATTGTAAATTCATTAATCACTTCAACAATAGAAACAGCAAAGTAATCTTCTTCACAAAACATTGTGAACTTCGCACTCTTTGAGGAAAGAGAGGGCATTTTTCAGAAATTCTTGTTTTAAAAGCTTTTTAAAATTGTCACAATTTCATTCAAAATTACAAAGAAATTACACACATTTTGGAAAAAATGTTATATGGCATTATTTAAAGACCCAATATTGAAAATCAAATAAATCACTAAGAAAATTTGTGGCAATTCAAGGCATCTTACAACTTTTCCTCCTCTTAGTGTTATGAAATGGATAATTTCAATGTTGTAATGAATACTAAACATGGTGACAACTCCTAACTCTACCAGAAGGTACACTGAATAAATATTGTTCTTCTGTCTTCTCCCATGCGAACAGACAGGGATGCCAATACACTAAAATGATTGTTTAGAATGCATCCAGCATTCTTTCAAAGATCCATTTCAAAGTTGCATCATCACACAGGTCATTTGGGCAATATTTATTTTTGGAAAAATCCTGTGCATGTCTGAGGCACTAGCATAGTTCATTGACAGACATTTCAAGAGGAAACATAATTTTGGAATTGAGAATCTGAAAAATGTGTATTTTGACCACATGATGTATCTAAGAAAGATCTTGGTAATAAAATGGACTAGTTTCGCTTGGCTTTGCATAACTTTACTACAAAATTTTGACACTTCCTTCTGCATCATTTCATAAATCTTTCTTCATGAAGTAAATGAGAAATTAAAAAATAATAAAACGAAAAGGAAGGGGAAAAAAGGCAAGGGGGAAATACGCATTTGCATGATCACATGACTGAGATGAAATTCTTTGGAGCTTCATATAGGTAATCATTAATAAACTATTGCAAGAGCTTCAGCCATTTAGGTCAGTAACAAAAAGACTACTGCAAAAGAAATTACATTCAAACATAACAAAGGTAGAAATACATACCCATTTTTACAACTTCCTGTGGTGTTTTGTGATGTTCAGCAGCATTGCGAGGAATAGCTTCAAACATTGCACCAACAAGTTTAATGTATGATTTGTCTAAATCTGTACGACGATCGGTATTTTTAAAAATAGTTTCTGCAGTTCGTGCGAAATCCTAGTGAAAATGCAAAGAATTGCAGATAGATTATGACAAATTTTATCTTTATTTGAAGTTGAGTTGTAATTTTTTATTAGTCAGGTAATAGTGTTAAACTTCTATTACCCCATCTTATCACTAAAATACTAGTACAGCAGAGTACCTCAAAATTTTCGACATAAGATAGTATGCCACATTTGCTTTTGCGATTAACTTTTGCTTCTTCTATAGATTTCAGTTGCGCCTTCATAAAATTATCAAAAATTCTCTTCACTTTCACTAAAGCTAATCCATAAGTTTTGCTAAGGAAAGATCCAGTGTCTTCTGCAGACAGCACATGTTGACTTAGGCGTACCAGGACATACATACAGTAACTTAACAAAAAAGAGAAAAATTATTAATTTGAATGATACTTATAATACAAGGATAACAATAGCAAATATTTAAAAAATGATATATTAGAATACTAACAAACTATCAATTTTTTCATAATAAGATATGAAACCCATCAATTCTGGCTCCAAGCATGTAAATAAATCACTCATCATTCGCCTCACTTCTTCATTAATTTGTTTCTCTATTTTCTTCTGAGGAATTGTTACAGCAGAGGATGATGAATCTACTTCATCCTTAACTTCTGCAGACAATCCATCTAATGTTGTTTGCGTATTCTGTTAAAGAAAAGCCATTGTTCATTAATAAAATACCAAGTAAACATAACCACTCATGAATAGCGCTACAAAAATGCCTTAACCTTTGTAGTTGGACTCAAAACATCCAACTGGAAAAATGAAACACAAAAATTTTGTTCTGCAAGACAAACAGGCTCCAGTTCTGCCAGAACACGTTCCAACACATCATCAAAACGTTGGCGTTCAGCTTCATCCACCTCAGTTCCCCATTGTTCACGTTCTACCCCCAGAAGTCCAGATGGTACTGGAGATTTACTTGGTCCAAATTGCTGAGCTTGATGTTTCAACTTGCCAGTTATATCTTGGTTTGAACCACTACCTTTGCCTACAAAATATTTAACGCAAAATATGAGCAAGAAAAAGCAGATATCTGAGACAGAAATGGAGTGGATGGATGAAAAAACAAGACAGATTACAAGACTTATTAATATTATTTTTTGACATGAATTGCCTTCTAATTCATTTTTTCATTGCTGAACCTCTACACCCAGAGAAAGTGGTAATACCAGTGGTAGCGGGTGGCATAGTGGAAGGCATAGCATTAACTGTAATATAATCCATAAATCCGAAATCAGAATTCATTAAGTGTTATAATACTTTCAAACATAATTTTTGCAGAAATTTCCATTTCTTTGCTATGACACCTTGTATCAATAACAAATAGTAAGATGAAGAGATTCAATTAGCAAGACATAGAGATGCTAATTTTCATCTCTGCTTTTGACATGGGACTAGTTTCTTCTCAGTTAGAAGGGTATTGTTTCCTAAAACTACACATGTAGAAAACATTTAAAAATAATTTCATTGAAATCTTTGCAACCACAGGGCCCACAAATCTCACTTTTGTATCACTGTGAAGAGAAAAGAAGACATAACTCAATCACATGTTTTACATTCAAATACGACACCACCTTCCAACAATTGGAGCTAATTTTGGACATGCAAATGGCACAGCTGAAATAATCAGAGCGATATTGTAAAACAAACAGACACACTATGAATGCAGCACAATTCCACTTCTACACTGGAAGACTGCCACTAGTTTAAATATATGTTCCGCATGTAAAGTTTGAAATGCACAAATAAATGTAAATTGTGTATTTAGATAGGCCATTTCAGTACACTATAGCCCGTACATCCTTTGCAGCATGCACTAGTTTTATTAGGTTGGGTCCCTCATGCTTTAATGTTTTTCTAGAATCACAAAACACTAAGTTTAATTCTACATACCACTTTGGGATTTAAAATCGCAAAACACTAGTACACTCACATCAATCACAAAACAACACTCTTACATGTGATTTTACCCTATTGAGCTATTATTAATACTGGGTGATCAGTATAAAACGCAACCCACAGCAGGCAGAGCGAAATGCACTGGCAACTATGTTTGTGGGGGTCGGATATTGGCTGGTGCTTTCAAGCAGGTAAACTGTTGGGAAGTACAATTAATCCCCTCTCCCACTAACACTACCCTGAGGAGGAGCGCAGGTGACTGCCAAGATCAAAGAGAAAGGCACGCGCCTGCTTGTTTGGCATCAAAAGAAAATTGAATTGTCAAGAACGACGATTCTTTCGTATATTGTTTAAAAGTGAAATAAACTTCCCATGTAAAATATACATTGAGGTAAATCTAATGGTACACTTTGCTTGTTTTAGTTTCATAACAAGATACAGATGCTCCAGAAATGTATATGTTTTATACTTTTCTGTTTTAAATAAATATTAATAAATTATAAATTCAGATTCGCAAAACAAATGTTTGTTCTTGTTGTTGTTCTTGTTATTATTATTATTATTATTATTATTATTATTATTATTATTATTATTATTATTGAATAAGATAACTTTAAAACTACTCAACTACTAATTAACTAATTAAAATATAACAAAAATTAATTTCTCAATTTATTCTGATATGCATCTGCCGTTACCGTTTTTTGAAAATCAACAGCCCAATTACTCTGTGTCGATAAATGGCACACCATACTCCAATAATTTTTTAATGCAATGGTCTCTCTACTGTTTCCTATGGTCTCTTTTTCTCTGAAAGCTGCTCAGGACTCTTTGAAAGATTGCTTTCGGAAACACTCTTCCACCACAAAACTGCGTTGCTCTACGCTGAGGCGTATCGTAAGTTAACTGTGAAAGAACGAAACTATGAATAAAGATGTGGCCTGTTTTGTTTTGAGCAGGTATGACCCACAACACAGGAAAGGGGTGAGTGAAAAGAAGGGGGTGGTGGTGAATGGAGTGTCGCTGAAATGCAGTCGAAGGAGCTGGTCCAGAAGCAGTGTTGCAAAACTTTCACTTTTCTCTCAGTGCCTTGAACAGCATGGTTGCGTTTTATACTGATCACCCGGTACATATTGATAACCATAATAATTAGGGATGGGTCCTCGATACTTTCGATACCTCGATAATACAACAAGTAGTATCCAGCTCCATCGAACACAAGTGAGCCAAGCCAACTAATGTTGCAACTAATGTTGCACCGGACGTTTGAATCGTCGCAGATCGTACAAGTGAATTGGTAGAAGTTAATGACCCATGGCCAGTCCTGTCAAGACCATCAAGTTCCAACACAAATCAACCAACACTCATTGATTTTTTGGCCACAAAGAACAAATTTAAATCAGGAGACAACCATTCAAAAGCAATAACAAGAAAATTTGCTTACATGATACGCAAAGATAATCAATCGATTGTTATTATTGAGGACAATAGATTTCAGGAATTAATTAAACATCTTGAACCTAGATACACCATGCCCACCAGAAAATAATAACCCTTTAATCACAATTTCGATTCCCCGATACTTCCGTAGTTAAAAAAATTAAATCACAGTATATGATTCCGAACAACTTATTTTCATTATATATATTAGAAATGTCAAATTAGACAAGCATTTATTGTTCAAAATCTTAATTCACTTAATTTATTTTTTCGCCATCCTCAACTACTGAAGCCCCGAAAATGCATTGACATGTGGTCCCTTTATACGAATATTCTGAAGAGTGATTACAAAGTATCATGCTGTGAATACGAAACCACAGCACAAGAAGATGAATTAAATGTGCGGACTTTCTTCCTCCTGATACAAATCTACTATCTTACTGGAAAAACAAAGTGACTCTCCTCAATTTAAGAAAAAGTGCTGTTCAATACCAGTGCATTTCATCAGCTACAGTGATTTCGGAGAGACTTTTCGGTACAGCTGGATTGATATGTGACAAAAAAGAAATAGAATGGACCCAGAAAGAGTTAGAATGTTAGTTTTCCTTAATTAATATCTTTAAAAACTTTAAAAAATGCATGTTCATCTCAATAGTTTTTAAATATTAAACGTGTATGCATGTGTGAAGAACAAAATATATCCTTCCAATTCTGATTGAACCACTTTTAATGCTGAGCCTTTCAAGTAGTATGGTATCGAGTATCAAAGCTCTAAGACAGGTAACGGTATCGAGTATCGAGAAATTCCGGTATCGACCCATCACTAATAATAATCAGTGGTGGCTCATGAACAATTGACCATGGTAGGCAAAACAGATTATTGAAAGCGGCAGATTCCGACAAGTGCATGTGCTGGCCATGCCTCACCTCAATCCAATTTTTTTGTAATTTTATTCAATTTATTCAAAACAATTGTCTCACTGATATCATTACATTTCAAAGCATTATTTCCATGAAGTGCACACAGATGTGATTTCTGGATAATCAGATTTGCAAAAAGTGTTGCAAGTTTGTATTCGTTAATAATTCAGAAATATGATTGAAGTTTTTTTCAGGCGTTTAAGACTCATTAAATTATAAATGTGATCTTTTGATATTTCATGTTTTCATTTTTTGTTCCATAGCTTTTGATATAATTTTCATGTCAAAATGTCCCTATCTATTCCACGTACTCTCTTAATTGACAATAAAGATGTGCCCAACAATAAAGCTTAGCTTTAACTTCACTACCAGTTAGTGATTTGTGTGAATTGTATCATGAATGATTGAGTTTTCTTGCATTCTTCTTGCTACCATGACGTACAACAATACTCAACATAGGAGTATGTTGTTTATCGTCCAACATTTGTCTCTTTCCTACCTCGTTAAAACAAGCAAACGGTGTATGTAGTAGTTCATTGAATGTATCTCTCATATCATTCAATGTATCATGTAAAATTTGATTTAAATATAAAAACTAAAGTAACATTAATAATTGGCAATGTACTAATTTAAAAGGAAAAAATAAACACTTCCTAAATAATAATCACTTTCTCGCCAACAAAACAGTAAACACACGCACTATGCGGCTGGCATGTGAGTGGAAATTGGAATCTTCTGTGTGGGCACGCAGCAAGAGAATTCGCTGGTCTATGCACAACGCGCATGCATCAAGTATGGACACAGCAATGTTACTGCGCTACACTCACTACAAGGCCTTTTCTCAGAACATGGTGGAAAGCGAGGCAGTGCTCAGGCATGCCTACTCTGAGAGATGCAAGCGAGCGCATGTTGTGCGCATATCTCCGCAGGAAGAGATGAGACACATCACATGATGCTCGAGATGTTAGAAAACGCTTGAAATGGAAATAAGGCTCATGCCATGATAATGAAATGCTCGTTATACATTTCCTGATGAATAATACTTCCACACTATTATTGTAAAATTGTAAGTCATTTAATTTTTTAATTATTATCAAATGTATTAAACAAGTTCATATTCATCATGATAGGCAGTGCCGACCTTACCTATCACAAAAAGCTGCCACTGATAGTAAGAAAAAAGAAGACAACTACAATCAAGTTAACTTCTTAAAAATTATCTAGAAACTAGTTAAGAAGCACTAGATATTCCATGTGTCATACCTTTCTTTTCACGTGAACCTGATATTTGTTGTTTGGCTTCTTCGAAGAACTGCTTGATATCACGTTCATAAAGTTTACTTAATGAATTTGTGTACACTCGGGACAGTGCTATATATGCTTTCCTGTCCATTGCTTTGCACCAATGCATCAGAGGAGTGTAAGCTTTCAATTCTGTATGAATGGAATTATGTTTCGGTAGAGTCAAATCACGAGCATGGAAGCTCAAGGTTTCTCCAGCATCGTTACCCTTAAAGATAATACATTCTTCATAAATAAATATAACAGAATAAAAAATGAAATTAAAGTGAATATATTCCTCTGTACATTTCAGATTTGGTAGGTTTGCAAAACTTTTAAAACACAATATCTGAAAATGAAAGTTTCCCTAAATATAACTAAAAGAAAGTAAAGTGATCCTTGATTCAAAACGTTTTTACTACATTTGCACAGATTAACACTTCTCCAAAAACTTTGAATGAAATAAACAGATGATCAAAAGATTTATATAAATACTCAAATAAAACGGTAAAAAAATGTACGTGATGTACAGGGGAGAAGGTAGATTTATTGTTTTGTTTTATTTTCTAAAAAATTTCCGATATCTTACAAAATTAATCACCGATTTTATTTTTGTTAAAATGATTTCAAAAATTATAATTGAAAATAGCATTCAATGTGGAATCGCAAGAGAACTAGAACCTTTTGAGTAAGCAAGATTCCTCATTATACAATATAATATTGTAAAAGTGGTTTAATTTAACAGCAGTTTATTAAAACCAAATACTGTCTTTAGAAGAAATAAATAAGACAAACCAGAAAGCAACAATTTTATCTCTTAATTACATAATATGATATAAAGAATACTAACCAAGTGTATGAAAAGATTGTTGAGATGTCGAGAAATTGTCTGAGAAAATTTGGTTTTCCATTTCTCAAAGCGCTTTCTTTGTTCTTGAACAGCAGCAAGTCTTACAAGTGCAGGATGTATTTCAGCATTCATAGCTGCCATCAATGCTTTTCCTGCTGCAATGGCATTTTGCAGACCCTGAGCGCTAGTAAGATCTGCATCAATTAAAGCCATCTGATGTTTATGGGGAAGATCTAACTGGGACTGGAAGTATTAATCACAAGTATTAAGTCAGTGAAAGTGTAAACCACAATAATGGCATAAACATTATATCTACAAGAAAAGATTTCCCTGCAAATGCTTGTTTTTATGTAATCTTACTAGGGCTCTCAAACTTGGAAAATATGTGAAATGAGTGATTTGAAAAGAGCACTGGTGGTCGACCAAGTACCAGAGAGTTGACCACAGACAGGTTCATGGATAATCTAGAACATGGATAAACACTGCCACGAGTGACTTCCAAGTGCTTACACCTTGTTTAGTACACTGGTGCCCTGTGAAATGGGAAATTCTGATGAAGGGTGTTTGTGGAGAAGCCATTCCATTAACGTTAATTCAATTTGTTCTGGAAAATTTCATACTTTAAATACGCTCCAATTGTCTTCTGATGTAGAGACTATTTTTTAATACTGAGTGATTGCTCCCTAAATATTCTCTTTACTTTCATCCAAGCAAGTTCAATTGGGTTCATCTCACACATGTAAGGAAGAAGTCGCACTACTGTATGTCCGTGTGCTGCTAACAACTCATTAATCTTGTACTACACAGCCCATGGTTTGAGAGATGCAATTGATCGGTACAAATCTGCCTTATGCATACTTTCTTTTCTATGCACTCCCTTCCTTTAAAGCCAATTTTTCTTGAGTATGTGGATGGTGTCTTGTTGACTTCCATATTGTCCAGCATTGTCAAGGACCACAACAGCAAGCTCTGGCAGATATGGCAATACTTTTTCATGCACCTATTCTTCAAAATTAATGCCATTTATTTGGCCGTGGTGATCTCCCACAGTACTACCAGCTAAAAAAATTAGCTGTCACAAAGAAATCCCTTTTCACCCTGACATGAACAATTATTAGTCTACTTGTTGCCAAGTGCCACTTGGACACCCAAAACATCGTCACTCTGCCAGCACTTTTGAAATTTTAAGGTTTTATTAACCCCTGTCTCATCCATATAGATGATATCTTGGTTCTCTTCTCGAAATTTTTTCAATTGCAGAATGTATCAGGATCTCCAATCCTCCAAGCCTATGTCCAGTCTCCCTATCAGCACCTGTTGCTTTGGCTGGCATTTTTTACATTTAAAACCCATTGATTTCATAACCTGCAATAAAGATTTTGGGCCCCAAGGAAAATTAATTTTGGCTTTAATAATAGGAAGAAGCTTTTGCACAGTCAGCACAACCTTTTCTCTCATGTAGAAATCCAGTTTTGTATTTCGAATAACACTCTCATCAAAACACTACATGCATAGAGTTGGCATGTGACACTCTTCTCTTCTTACCAGGAAAATTCAACTTGCAATTTGGGCTTCCTCTTTTTATTTTCTTTCCAAATTGCTTTGATGATGGTGGTGAGTCCTACTCCTGTGTATTCAGAGGCTCTTTCACTCACTTTCATTAAAGGTAAATATAAACATTTATATTCTTTTTATTTGAAAATTTTCCAAAATAAATTCTTCCAAACCATAACAAAAGCTTCCTGGTTTGTACCATTTCCCAGTTACATAATGAACTTGGCATTACTCCAATCTCCATCCATTTCCCCCTCCTATCTCCACTTCTATCCAAAAATTCCCCAGATTCCCTCAGCTGTACGTTTCAAAATTGGAAAACAAAATCCTCACCACAATAGACTAAAGCAGAATCTACCACGACAGTTCTTTGATACCCTCAACGTATCGTACTCAGCTGCTAAGGACCTTCGGGCCTTCACTTTCTCTTCATCATATTTTGCAATTACACAGGCAATGATATCATGACACTCCCTGTGTATAGTAGTATTAATAACTCTTTTTGCCATAATGAGAAACTAATGGTTTTCACACACTAACACTCAGGTATTACCGAAAGCAAGCTAGCTGCTCTGAAGTTCTTGGAACAGTTGCGATTGTCACGTGATGTATGGTGCAGTGTAAGTTATCCCCTCCTTCCCTGCCACTTGCCCCACATGGAAACTATGACCCCTCTTCGAGAGTCGGGAAACTGAGACCCGTACAGTAGACTCCTTCCGGTCCACCAATTGAACAAATGAGGTGTCGACACATCTCAGTCTCCAGGTGAGGAACTAATCTTTTTGCAGATGAATCCAGATGATTCTAAGAAATTTGTCTAAAAAAATTTTAAGCAACTAAAACACATTTTCAGTGATTTGCGGTATCTATAGAAATCATTCATTTGATTCCTCTCGAAAAGGCAAATCAATTGGCACAAATCTTAACTGGTTCCCTTTTGGATACTTGGATATTCTGGAAGAACTCTTAAAAAGAGTTCATCAAATGTTTTTGATGATTTCAATGCATTTATGAGAACACTGGTGAAACACTATGAATGAGAACATTGGTGAAATTTGATGAATTACTACCCTCTCTTTCTGGTATTTAGAATAACAATTAAGGATGATTCACCAGTTGATAATGATTGAACTTAATTTTGTAATGAATTATCGAAAAATGTGTTTGGAATAGAGGAATTAAGCACTTAAAATGTGTTTTGGGGGAGTTTCAAAGCTATGGAACTGACCACATTGTTGCTTACCATGAGACAAATTGGATGATTCTGTTCTTAACCAGATTTTTCTAGAATATTCTGGAAGAATTCTAGAAAAAAACATGTTTATTTTTGGGGGGGGGGGGATTAAGGTATCTACATTGTTGAAACACTGGGGATTACTATTGTCTTTCTGGCTCAACATGAAACCTTAGGATGCTACTGAAACTGAATTTCTTACTGTTAAACCTACTAATGTAATGAAACAAACACATTTTTTTTAAAAAGTACTTACTTCTATCAATACCTTTTCACAAAAATTTCAGTTTCTGAGGTTAGACAAGTCAGAAAACTTTATTATTCTCAAAATTTACTTTTAAAATTAACTTTCATAGCTCACTAAAAATTATGATTCAGTTGTCAAATCTAAACATAATTTTTAGTGGACATTTATACTAGAGAATAGAACTCAAAATTATCAGGAGAATCTACCACAATATATTTTTCTTCCTAAGAGAAAGTAAAGTCATTTGGGTTGAGGTTTATCTTCCACACCAAAGATCACATCATTTTACTTACTATAACTTGATCAAGTTCATCAAGAAGTTTTTGGTTGTTACGGCATGCAACCTCCATGAGCAGGTTCTTTTCTTCCATTTTTTCCATGGTATCACGTATATGACACAACACTTCATCATATGCATCAAGACGTGCTTCTACTTTTTCTGCTTCTGCAATTGCAGCTTCAATTTGTACCATTAACTGCGCAACCTGTTGCTCAGATGCCAATACACTATGGACATTCTCCTACGAAAACAGAACACAATTACATTTATGTGAACAAAATTTTCATTCAATAAATTAATTCATACAGGGCCTATAACAATAATGAAAATGAGTACATTAATTTCATGTAATTAGCACTTTTTTTATTCTACTAAATACTAAAAAACTATTGGAAATATGTTTCTCTAATAACAGTATATTACAGGTTATCATCATAATAAAAATAATAATAATCTTTTCCATCAATTACAGAAAATGACTGTCCAGTTGGTGTGTCTGAAGGGGAGGACTATAGAAAAAAGGATACAAGAGGAATAGGAAGAAGGGTAGAAGAAGAATAGGAAAAAGAGAAGGATGACTAATAATACAAAAAGTTGCAACTGTGGTGTATTACTACTGCACATCTTATGAGTACTGAAATCTTTAACAACTGAGGTATTTCTAGATAAAAAGGAGGACTGAATGAAAATAAGATGATGGAACATGCATCCAAAAGAAAAGTCATTCATGCACACAACATCATGAAAAGCGGCACTTAAATTATTAGATTAAATATCTTAAAATACAGATTGTGTGAAAACTGTCCAGTCATTCCAATTATTATTTATTAATGAATACTAGTACTGTCTTTAGCACTGATCTTCTGCAGTAACAAGAAAAACTTCTCAGTAACCAATAAAAGAAAACAGATCTAGCTAATTTTGATACCAAACTTAGGAGAAAACTTAGTAATTGCAAATTATATATGACATTCAGAACTTATATCAACTTACTGAATATTGAAAGATTTGAAAAACCTTCAATAACAAAACTTATTTTTATTCTTTGGAAAGTA
This sequence comes from Teleogryllus occipitalis, assembly GCA_011170035.1. Taxonomy (NCBI): domain Eukaryota; kingdom Metazoa; phylum Arthropoda; class Insecta; order Orthoptera; family Gryllidae; genus Teleogryllus; species Teleogryllus occipitalis. The sequence goes on from BLKR01000141.1 coordinate 750,123, forward strand.
ACTGAACTTCTTGGTTCTCTTGTATGAATGAAAAAGAAAAAATATTCTATTTATAAGAAAACACTGGACACGGCAAGAATTGAAAATTTACTTTCTAATGAAAGATTACAGAGGTGATATGGCAGACAGTCTGCTGAATAAAAACATCCCTTTCTATCAGAAACAACTGATCATGTATAATAGGGTCTATAAATCATAATGAATATATTAATATGGATTCAAGAAACCAACATCAGGAAGGCTAAAAAGTACTTATGTTAGGATCTGGAAATATATAATACCTACACCATCTAAAACGGATAAATCTCTGGCCAGCGCTTCCATGAATGCTTCAGCATTGCTGACAGCAAATTCACACTGTCCCATTAATTTCTCTAAATCTTGTTCCTCTCGATCAGTAAGAGCTAAATAATCTTCCATTTCAACAGTTTCTAAAAAACCTATAAAATTTTTTTAAAAATGAACCAATTAACTGCCATGCTTCCACTATCATCATCATTCTAAAATAAAAGTCATACCAGGTGCAACAGTCACTTCATTCTGAATCAGATGATTTGAATCCGTTTTCCATTCTTCTGGCATGTTTTGAAAAGGAGGTTTTTGCTTTGGAAGATGTTTCTGGCATTGCTACATGTATAAATCAAAACTACATTAGAAATAACATTATTTGAACATTGAAATTTAATTTATCACGCAACACTTACTTATAAAGTGCTTCTCTACATTTCTCAGCAACCAATATATAAATACATACTAGTAAAAGGGATTAGCGGAATAAGATATGCAAATCTGCCCGCAGGGATAAAAAAATTTTATGTTCAAAATCGTAATTGAAATGTAAAAAAAAACGTGTTTTTCATCGGATTTAAATCAATTTACCATGACTACTTCGTACAAATGAAAAAAACATGTTTTTTAGCTTCTTTTATAAGTTTAAATTTTTTTAATCACAGGAGAGGGCAATCATGTGTAGATTGTGTCTTCATAATGGAAAGAATACAATCACCCAAACTGCATTCTCTTTGCAGATTGTGTAAAAGCTTTTGACTTAGTGTCCAGGAAAAAAGTTCTCAAGATACAGCGAATTCCAAACCACATGACAATAGTTTTGAAAAGCTTGTATAGTGATAATAAAATATATATTGTCTTGGAAACAAGAATTGGTAGAAAACAAGTAATAAATAGAGTAAAACAGAACAAGAAGACAAAGAAGAAAAAGATCAACAATAGTAACAGTAGTAGCAATAATAATAATAAAAAAAAGTATGTCTTTAATAATGGCAATGCTCTGGCCATAAGGTCAGCTCTTCCACTTGACCATATGGGATCCATCAATTTGTTCTGCAAATTCATTTTTGTCCCAAAATTCTTAACTTCCAATGTATAAATTTGATACATAAATTTTATTAAAAATAAATTAAACAATTCAATTATGAAAGTTAAAATTTATGAATAATATTTTTTAAATAAACAAGTACAGGATGCAGGGACACCTCCAGAGGCAATTTATCCTCTCCATTATGAAGCATTTGCTTCAAGTCATGAACATAAAGGAAAATGTAAGTGACAATTCATGTACAATAATAATCTTACCTCCCATAATGTAATAATGAAATTTTGTCTTTCCTGAAGATTGAAAGCAAACCACTTGTACACTTTATCAAATTGTAGATCAAAATCGTGAGTTTCCTGAAAAAGAGACATTACTTCATGGTTCAATAAAAAAGTTTAACAAGAATAAATTCATTTATTCACTAAAATAAATACATATATAAAATCAAATTTTGTATCAATAAAAGATAGTTAAAAACTATGAGTCACATTGAGTGCAATCAGTCAACATTTTCATGAACTCTAGTATCTCTATCCTATTTTTATACTATATTACATTGAATGTTGAATGCAGGACAGCAGTGAGCATTTTTGACTAAATATAATAAAAGGAAAAAAATATTTGCACCCGTATATAAAAACTATTAGCAATGGCAAACGAGAAGATTTTAACTCTTATCCCTTACCCCTATGTCCCACGAGAAGGAATTGACTTACAACCATGATAACATGGAGAATGTTCGTTTATTCCCCACTAACACTCCATAGAACTCAAGAAAATGTGCATAGACAGTGAAGCTACATTTATGTCCAGTAGCAAAAGAAGGGACCATAATAGCATTTGATTCATTGCAATGTGAATCAAGGGAAATTGGATGAAAAATCTGGGCAAGATATGTCAAAGTCAAATATTTGTTTAATGTCTTGCCAATGTTTAATTTTAAAAAATCAAGAGTTTCAGTTTGAGGCATAATCTCTATTTGAAAACAACAACCGAAAAAAAGCAAAAACAAACAAAAAACTATTACAACACTCAAGAGATTTGCAAAGTAAATTAGAATTAAAAATATTTTTTCAACCAGGAACTGGGACTACAAAGTATTAACATTACAATAAAAATATTTTGAAATTAATCAAGTAGATTTCATACCACATCCTTTATGACATCCACTGATTTTAATTCATTGAGTTGCCAACTTCTTTTCTTCTTGTATAAATTCTTTTCACCTTTGACCTGAATGAAAAAAATTATTAAAAAAAATTAACTTTGTCATAGACTATACTATGAGAAAATGGTTATCTCATTCGCTGTGAGCAGACAGGTTTGCAATAATAGGGGTCTGTATTTCAATCACATATCTCAAATTTTGCTGAGAAATATTTCTACATCATAGACAATATGATCCATTTTTTCAAGGTATTATGAAAATGTTATTATTCCTCTATTGCAACCCCAGAGATGCTTAATAATATTTAGCACAGAGGAAAATATTTTAAAACATATTTCTTGATGTCAAATGCCAGAATAATATAAGCCTACACGATTCTACATACTTAAGGATCAACTAAATATATTTATTTTATTAGTGAATTTACTTCCCAAAAGAACCCTTGACTGGACACAACAAAAAAGAATATACTTACAAAACGGTCAGTGAAAGAAATCTAAAATGTTAATTTCAACAATTTATTTACAATTGTGATTCTTGCTACTTGTAATATTAAATTTTTTCCTCCCTCAATTTTGATCACATCAAACAATTGTAGGTACATATTTGTCAGAAAGGAATGAATGATACTGCAAGTTCAGCTGTTCTCCAATCGAAAAGATTTATTTCATGATAGTGCTGATGTAAAATTAAAATTTTAAATATCAGCCTAAAATATAATAATAATAATAATAACTAACCTGATGAATAGTAACACTTATCGGTTTTTCATTATTAACTACTATGCACAAGAAGCTGGTTTTCTTCTTTTTAAGCAATTTACTGACATGTACCATGGTAAGGACATGTTCATCATTTGGCTGGAACAAATCTTTCTCTAATGTGCGTCTTAGTGAGGTCATCTTTCTTTACTGAAGACCTGCAAGTTACACTGTTATGCTATATTACAAATACATAAAAAAATCACAATTATTTTCTAAAGAATAGTTAAAATCATTTTATTAACCAAACTTACTTCACAAAATCATATAAAACGAAAAAAGTTATCTCAAAAGAAAGAAGTAAACTTCTAATGATTGCAATTCATTTGACATTAAAAAAATTCTTATATTCATAAATGTCAGTCCACTATCAAACATTCATCATCAATAATGAATATAGTAAATGACACTCCACTGGTGAGTATTGGATGAAAACAGTAGTATTGTATCTTTTCTAAATGAACAAAAAATAGATTATGCTTTATTTCTCAAACTTTTATGCAGTTTTCTTTCAGGAATTTTTTCCTTTCTTGAATATTTAAGTCGTTTTTTGACACGAGTGCACAGTTATCTGATAACACCGGACCAATGCGTGCTTCACCCGCTGTTCACCCGTCCCGCACCGCAACCCCCCACATATCATAAACGAGCAATACGTTCCAGAGAGTATATACTGATACGTTCTGACATCTGAAGCCTACTCTCTGATCTGAAGGTCACGGTGTAAGTCATAGTATTGTATGTGGTGTAAGTTACAAGAATTTAAAAAATTCTCTTATAAATCATGGCACGGGTAAACGTGGATCCATGGTGGAAATTTCCATGGTGGATGTTATTTCCACCATGCGTGGATCGGTCTACTAACTTTAACCAATGAGCTTCTTCCACTTGATTGCGTCACAAGATTAGCGGGAATTTTAAATGCAGTCTGATATCAAAACCATTACCTCGTTCCATCTCATTGAAACGGATATATAAAGGATTTTTTAAAATTATTGGCCTTAAAACTACTTTTTCTTTTTTCAAAAGCTTAAATTGTTCCCATTTTCGTATTTTGTTAGTCGTTAATCGAGAAATTCAAATAATCTGTATCACCTTTACTGTATAATAATAATAATAATAATAATAATAATAATAATAATAATAATAATAATAATAATAATAATAATAATAATAATAATAATGGATGAAAGGTAATTTATTCCTAAATTGACATGTAAACATCACTTTCGTCCGTGTTACTATTTAAAATGTTTACTTCTGCAGTAAATAATTCATTTTTCAGATTATTTTCCATAGGTAAAGGTGAGGAAATTGATATTTTCTTGATACATTCTTGGAAATTTCCAAATGCATTAATAGGATAATCTCAGAACAAAAATACGGCGTTCTAGCGATCTGCTGGTTATGAACGGATTCACTTGTTCATTAGTTATCTCCACTACTTCCAAAATACTACTCGCGCAACTTTTCTTGATCGAAGGATTGAAGAAATGCGGTCGGAGTGGGGGTATTAGTTACAAAGTCAGCCACTGCGGTATTTACGGTAATGCTAACCTCTGGAAAATCAAAGTCAACCTGCTACGTGTGCGGCCAGATCATCGCTCTGGGTAGATAACTGCAGAGGCACTAGATAGGAGTTTTGGGTGCCTCTCTTGAAGGACCTGGACCAGCCTCAGCCATTTCTTTAGATAATCGTAATAAAGCTGAACAGAAGTTCTTGACTATGAAAGCAACTAGCTTTGACTAGCTTCTGTTTCGTGCCAACGAAGTTTTAATGTTTAGAATGTTGTCATCAGTGCTCACTGCGAGCTTTTGCCTTCAACTGTTTTTGTTCAAGGAAGGCGGAAGCAAGATCATCGTTCAAGAAAAGTTGCGCCAGTAATACATAGGATACCAACCGTGGAATTCATTTGCTGTCTCGCCACGTTAGAGTGCAATTCGTATTTTTTCTGGTTTTACATTTCGGTTTGTCCATGGTGGAAACCCATGTTATTTCCACCGTGGGTTTGTCCATAATTGAGTTTTGAGGTGCCGAGGTTCAATTTAATGCAGCTATCGACAATTGTGTCATCAAAACACAATGCTGTTGACTGGGTGGTGAAACTAAATCTTATTCCGACGGAAATGCTGTACCTGTCTTCTGCGACTCACTGCTCAAACTGCAAATTAATGTTGATGATGAAAGCGAAAGTGCTTTAAGTTTACATTTTTTTATGTCATGTCGTTGATAATAGAAACAAAAGTATGCCCTGTTGAATACATTTTAGTCACAACTTCAAATACGGTATTGAGCGAGTAGCTCTGATCACTGGCGAGTGCTTACCTTGGCGCTTCTGTTGCAGAGACCTTGGATCAGCGCAGGGCGAGTCCTAAGACGGTGAAGAAAATCCACGGCTTCGATCGGGTTCATACCCAAGTTTGCGGGTTCGAACCCGATCGAAGCCGTGGATTTTTAAGGGCGAAAAAATCCTTCGTACGCCTTCCTTCGGAGGGGAAGTAAAGCCGGCTGTCCCATGTTAGTAGATTTACTGCATGTAAAAGATCCTCAAGCCTAAATGACGCCTCTGAGCTAAATTCAAATCGCCTGTTTCGTCGCCCAAGTAATACCTTCTTTCTCCCATGGTTGGTGAAAGGAGCGTAGCGGAATTTGGGTGGTCAGACGGAAGAGCAGGCCTCATGGCCTGAGTCTCGCCACGTAAAATAAGGCAAATTCAATTCAATTCAATTCAAGAAGCTTGGCGCCCGGTTAGTTCGGAAGGAGGAAGGAGTTTCCAGCTTACACTTCTGTGGCAATTCACCGATCCACAGCAGAGGCGGCAGCAATCCCCGGAGGAGCGAGATCGCAGGCCAGGAGCGGTGCTGCTGCGCTGTGATGGATCCTAGGAGGACCGGACGGACGAAGGAGAGGGATCGGCCGGAGGTCGCGGCCGTGGACCACAGCGGGATCCAGCAAGCCGACCTTGAGCTGGTAAGAGAGATGCCAACGGCCCCGGCGCACCACACCGCACCACACCGCACGCACTCCCATTCCCCCGGCAGGGACAGAATTCCCTTCAACCCTTACGATGACTTCCACCCACCTAAAAAACACCGGAAAGTCCCCGCCCTACCTGGAACTGCACCCCTACCCCTACACAACCTCTTCACCCCAATAGAATCCAACGACCCTGAACCAACTGCCCACAGCTCCACCAACCCCCTGCTAAACCACCATAACAAAACCCACAATCCCAGCCACCCCCATCCCCGACCCAATCCATTAAACCGAAGATTGGCGCTCTTAAGATAGACCTGCTGGCATCCTTATTCTCGACCAACGATCTGACACGCGACCTGATGAAGAGAACAGACAAAATGATGACGGTAAAGTGCACTATGACTGACCTGTTGATACAACCGCTGACGGTAACGGCCCACCACAAAATTAGAGAACGACTAGACCAGATTAGGACTTACCCGCGACTTAAACCCTTATTCTTCGTTACTATCAACTATCATTACAACTGATGCACAGACGAAACACGTGACAAACTAGTGATCAAAGATTACCACCAAATTACGACTTAAACCTGATAAAAGACTCACTGACCAAACAACAAATACAGCACATTTATCTTTCAAAAATGAAAAAAACGCGACGAAGACGGACGCCACTTGGAATTTAAACGATGGAGGTACACAGAGACGACATAACGAATATAAAAAATCGACTTCACTATATAGACTACTACAAGATCAACATACAAGACTATAGACCGGGTGCCTTAATGTAAAAACTGTCAGAAATTGTACCATATCAAGAACCATTGCCGACGACCCACCGTGTGTGCCTACTGCACCCAATACCACCCAACTGAAACCTGCTCCCATTCCCAAACCCAATACTTTATCCAAAATGCAACAACTGCGGCCAGAACCACTCAGCCTTCCACCCTTCCTGCCCCTATATTATTAAAGCCCGTGAAGTCCGATAAAACTAAATAGAAAAATTCAACCCCCCCAAACCCCCAACATTCAACTCCGGAACCTTCCCCTATCCGTCAATAATCCCAACCCCAATCCTATTCATCAGCCCTTACCTCCAACCTTAACAATACCCAGAACCTCAACAGATCCCAGACCAATCAATCACAAAACTCCTCTACCCAAGAACTTAAGGACCTGTTCTCACTCCTCCAATCCTTTAACCTAAGGAAAATCCTATCCAACATCAAACTTATCCTTGATATCCTACGTGGCTCAGAGAATATTCTTACAAAACTAATCTCCGTAGGAATGAAGATTGTGGAAATCTTCCCCTAAATGGCTCCCAAACCCCGCTTTCTCTCCCTCTCCTCATGGAACGTACAAGGCAGTATCAACCAGAAGAAACCTCTCCTCTCCCAATTCCTTAACGACTACTCCATCGGAATCCTATTCCTACAAGAAACTTTCCTAAAACCTAATACCCCTTTTCCATCCAAAACTATATGCCCTACTAAAACGACAGAACCTTATCCCCAAACGGAGGCACGGTCATCCAAACCCGAAAATTCATTCCCACGCTCCTTACCAACTACCCCCGATATCCACCATCGAGTGCACAGCCATCCAGATAGGTACCCCAGCTACTCCAATTATCCTAAATTCCGCTTACAAAAGACCTAAAACCCCTCTTCCCACCTCTGACCTTAACATCTTAACCTCCTCTATCCTTTCATCCTGGCTGGGGACCTAAACTGCAAATCAACGTCTTGGGGCTGCAAGACAAACAACACGACAGGACAAAAACTAGACAACTTTATCGACAACAACCCCACGATTCAACTCCACAGTCCCCCTGAACCCAATTACAAAACGACAATCCCCACGACATTCCAGACATAATCCTTCACTCATACAACATCCATGTCTCCATCCTCTATCCCAAATAGAATCTCTTCAACTCCTCAGACCACCTCCCCATTGTCTTCTACTCCACTTCCACCACATCTTACCTTACACCCAAACCCGCTCCCATTCCAGTCACGAACTGGAAATTCTATTCCCACACTCTATCCAAGAAAATTCAAACCCCCTCCCAACTCCAATCCCCAGAAGACATTGACGCTTCCATCCAACACCTCACCCACCAGATAATTAAATCCTATAAAAAACACACTACCTACTCTAAAAACCTCCATCCAACCCTGCCTAACGAAATTATACTGACGATAAGACGCAAAAGACAACTACAAAGACACTACTATAAATACAGACGAGGCAAAGAAAAAACTGAAACGAAACGAACGCAAAGAACCCTACACAACATACTTAGAAAATACGAGACTCACAAGTACGACGAACTACTAAATGACAAAGAAAGCCCCAGCGCCCTACATAAAGTTATCAAGACTGTGGGCGAGAACCTCACCACCACATCCCCACTCCTCACTTCACAAAACACACCTTCGACCCCAACAAATAACCAACACTCTAGCTTAATCCCTGGCCGACAGCTTCCGTCCCGTCAACATCCAACATCCCACAAGTAATCCTAAATTACCAAAACAACCCCTCACTACCCCCAACACAACAACGGATGGATGGACAACGATGGACGACAAGACGCGACACTTAACTACCATAGACAAGAGTGAAACCCTCGGACCCGATGGAGTTCTCCCTTCCCAACTCAAACACCTGCCACAAAACACCATCCGCCTCCTCGCCCTAATCCTTAACTCCTGCATTAAAATCTCATATTTACCCACCGCCAGGAAGATCGTCCGCGTCTCCATGATTCCCACACCCGGCAAGGACCATCGGAACCCAACGAACTTCCGCACCATCCTTGGCAAAATTCTAGAAAAAACCATCCTTCTACGACTCACTCCCATCCTTGATCCCATAATCCTCTCAACACAATTTGGTTTCCGCGAGGGCCGCTCTGCGGCCCTCCAATCTCTCCACCTGGCTATCTCTATCGCCACTCCCCTCCAAATCCCCAAAGAGATACCAGCAATCCTCACCGACCTCACCCAGGCTTTTGACACCGTATCCCATGAAATACTTCTGATGAGACTTCGCCCCAACCACCTATTTGCCCTCATCAGAAGTTACCTATCCAACCGATCCTTCTATGTCCGCCACCTTTCCAAAACTTCGAAAACATTTTCCATCCACGCCGGCGTCCCTTAGGGCGCCATGCTCTCCCCGATCCTCTTCTCCCTATATATACGAGTAAATGACATCCCATCGACCCCCGGTGTCAAAATTCTCCTTTATACCGATGACCTCGCATACCTTGCTCCCGACCTGCCCCTCCAAAACTCCCTACAACTGACCCAAACTGCCCTGAACTCCTTCCTCCTCTGGGCAAATGAGAACATTACCCTAAACCCTACGAAATCCCAAGCGATCCTTTTCTCGTACAAAAAATCCTCATCCACCCCCACCCCTAACTATAAACCAAATATCTATCCCATGGAAAACCCATGTTAAATACCTCGGTGTCACCTCCCAAAAACTCCTATGGTCCCTTCACATCCAACATATAATAACCAAAACTAACCGCATCATAAACGCCCTCTACCCTCTCTTAAACCAATCCCTCACTTCCAAAAAACGCATCCTAATCTACTATTCCTACATCCGATCTATCCTCACCTATGCTCACCTCACATGGATTGCCACATTCCCCAACAACCTATCCTACATCACCTGTACCGAGAACAGGGTCATCCGCCTTATATTCCGACCTCCTACTCGTATGGACACCCGTTTTAACGATATCCGCTCCAACTACGACATCCCTCACATCCTTACCTGTATCCATAACTCCGCCATAACCACTATCCAAAAATTTATCTCTACCGCAACCTTTCAAACCTTAATAAGTCCACACCTTCACATCCTATCCAATCATCCCAGACACTTCCGAAAAAAGCATGCCCTCGACATCCTCCAACTTCCACCCCCCAATCACCTGAGGAGCAGTAGGCCAATGACGAAACACGCTGACGAATGACGGGCCACTGACTCAGACAAATGACGAAACAGACGAAATGAATACCAGACAAACACACGACCACCCTTACAACCCTCCTACCCCTAACCCCCTTCCGTATGATTATATAGTGACGTCACGGGGTTAGACAACCCCATAACGCCACCATCAGCTATGTAAAGAAGCTCACTAACAGAGAGGACAAGGGTACGCGGCGGAGTGATGGCCGGTAAACGCGCCATCTGCCCGCAGCTTTTCAAACCGCGACGCCCGAACTAGTGGGTAATGTTTCTTCCGAGAGGTTACGAAAGGAGGAGGATATGCACCCATCCAACATTTCCCCAGGCGTGAGTAACATAAGTATCGCGGCGCGCCCCGGAGGAACTCTCTTTTACGACGACTGCGACGGCGACCGGAGGAATTCTCTTTTACGGCGACTGCGACGACGACCAGAAGAAGCTCTCTTGTACGCTAACAGCGACGGCGACCAGAAGAAATAGATAGTATACGAGTTTATTTTAACTTGATAGTTAAAAGCTAGCTCGGAAAGCGTATCTTAGAAAAGTGAAGTAATTAGGAAATAGAGTGCAAAATCATTCGTTGCAGTCACAATAATTCGGAGAGCAAGCAAAATAACTGTTTTACGTCGAAATAACTTCAAAAGTTGTAAAATTCGCGCAGAAGGACATTAATTAAACCCAGCATCTCACATTGCACGTTGAGACCACACATGCCTAAAGTGTGGTAGGTCGGCCGAGCATTTGAGCATAACTCTTGCAACATTAATAACTTCGAGGCTGGAAGCGCGAACGAACGTGTACGGGGCAGTGAAAGACGGACGACCCCAGGAAGAGCGAAGCGTAGGCGAGAAGGACTTGGTCTAGAGCGAGGATAGTACGGGTTCGGAACGAGAGAAAGGTGTGGAAATTGGAGGCTTGGCGGCGTTCGAGCGGAAGGAACTACTTTCGTCGCAGCACAGCACGCGAGACGTGGCGGCAACGCGGGACGAGCGGCAGAAAATCCCCAAGTTACCTACAGGCGAGCGACGCGGAGCTGGTGAGGTAAAGGAACTGGCAACGTTTATGCAGCGTTCAGCTGGGAAAGAGGATAGTGGTAAATACACGATAATCAGTGTTAAAAGTGGGTGAAACGTCTAAAAATAGGAGGGAGAAGTATTTCGAACTGTGTGAGTGGCAGTTTCCAGGCCATTTACTGCACGTGTCAGTAGATTCATTTAAAGAGGCTTACCTTGTACAATTTTACGTAAATGATTCAGAAGTTTTATGTTGTACATTTAATATTATCTAGAAATATCAATTTGTTGTATTGTGTTTAAAGTAATTGCTTTTGTGACATGTAAAGGAGTATAAGTGAATGCCACGTATATATTTTTGTGTTCAGTATTATAGTGAGTGCGAAGCTCAAGGCTAGCACCTGTGAAAGGGTTTCTTTGAAACAAGTATCAAATTCATTTGAAACAAAAAAGCCGTGCACGGAAAACTAGAGGCCAAAAGAGTAAATAATTTAGTAGTGAAAAAACTCAGAAAGGAGTGATCAAATCGTAAATTGTAGTTGATGAAAGTGTGTTCAGGCAGTCGAGGTGACGCCTATATGTTTTTTGTTTTTTTTGTCTTGTTTCATTTTTTCAGTGACCAGCTACTTAAAGTGCAATAACCTGTTGTGAAATTGCGTCACTGTAAATTTTCTCATTGAATATATGTTCATATTATTCATATTTTATTTGATTCATTGTGTTAAGGGTTCAGACCTTTCTCATAGCCCGTGTGTGTGGTGAGGCGACGCCGTCTTGCGCCCTCACCGCCCGCCCTCCGCTCGGGCCGCGCTGGTCTGGCGACCAGATGTCCAGGCCGACCGTTCGCCACCCCCACCCCCCGCACCCCTGTAGGTGCCCACCAACAAAGGCAACGCCACCCCCGCTGACGCCGGGGATGGACTGGCCCGGCGGTATAAAAGACCGGGCCCGGCCTAAGAAGTGGTCGCTCGTTTCCCGCTCTTCGTGAGTGCGGTAGTGATCGCCGGCGTCCCGCTCTACGGTTGCCTTCGGGTTTGACCGAGTCGGGAATCGACGCCGTGCCGAACCGAGCGACCCATCACCAGCCTATCTGCCTTCGCCGCAGCCTGCGCCGTCGCCTTGTGGCCGCCGCCTTCTCCGCCGCATACGCCGCCTTGAGGCCGCTGGATTTGCCGCCGCTACCTGCCACCCTTCCCCCACCCTCCTCATGGCAACGACCGACTGAGTGCTGGGCTGCGTAGCCTCTGTTAGGTAAACGTACTTGCATAGGAACGTACAATAAACCATTTTGTACATAACCAACACCGAGTTCATCTTTCTCCCGATACTCACTCCCTCCCATCATGTCATCACGATATATTGGTGTCAGGTGTGGGGTTGTAATCGCAACCCGTAGAGGAGGGAGCGTGGGATGGTAATCTGGGCCCCGAAAGGGAGCACGGGTTCGAACCCCACCATGAGTAAGCATTCTGTAGCAAAGCGAGAGAAAGCGAACTCGGGTAACCTAACGGCCAACCAAAATTAAGTTTTTCTTTCAATCTGGATTCAAAATTTTTCGCTTGGGATTGATTAAGCAGCAGCATGTCGCACCGAGGCAATCAGCAGTTTCCCTTGCCCTGGGAATGTGGGCATGGCTCAGATCTCATAGATTTTATATCCCCGATATTTACAATTGAAGGCGACAACACCCCCTCTTCGCAAAATTATCCGGCACAAGTCAAGGTATCAGCTGGTCAGATCTGTCTCGTTCCGATGTTCAGTGGCGAGGACGGTACCCGCATCGAAACCTTTTTAGAACGTCTCCGAATAGTTAGTAATTTTAGTAATTGGAGTGAGGCCGAAACACTAGGTGTAGCTTGCTTACGGCTGGCCGGGATTGCATCGGAATTTGCGGAAAACAATGCATATGTAGTGGCATCCTACTCGGATTTCTGTAAATATATGAAAGATAGGTTCTCTCCAAAATGATCACGGCCCACCTTAGAGAAAATGTTTAATGATTGTAGTCAAAAGCACTTGGAGTCGATTAGCGACTTCTCCAGCAGGCTCGCGTCGCTAGAACGTCAGCTACGTAGCTGCTATAGTAACCCCGACGCAGCTGCAACCAAGACAATGTTTGAGGAAAGATTGCTAGCACAATTTATAGCAGGTTTGAGAGAGGAAATAGGTCGGTTCGTGGCAGTTCGCAATCCAAAAACAATGTTAGAAGCAGTAACGTTTGCAAAACAAGAAGCAATAGCTAGGAGTTATGCATCTGCGACCCGAAGCGTCAGCTCACTGAACTTTCTTAGTGGCGGCCCCCTGCAAGGGTACGCACAGCGGGCAACAATGCCGCAGACGGCGGCACAAAATCATTTTTATGCGCCCTACTCGCCGCACGGGTACACGCAACGGGCAACACCACCGCACCCGTATGTGCCGGTGCAGGATTCCGCTTTCCCACCTTACGAGAATAGAAATGAGGACCACCGAGCTAACTCATCAACCTTGCCGTTCGGTGCAGGTTCGGAGTTCTATGCCATTCAGCAACCTCCCCGAGGTCGGAACCTGGGATCCGCGCCGCAAACATTGCCACCTCCTAGACAGTCATTTGAAGCTAGAGTATGCTATCATTGTGGGAAAGCAGGCCATTTTTCGCGAGAGTGTCCGGAGAAGAAACGAAAATGTTTTAATTGCGGGCAAGCAGACCACCACATAAGGAAATGCCCATTAATAATGTGTAGTAAATGTAAAAAGTCCGGTCACTGTACGGTAGATTGTCAAAAACGGGATGTGAATTCGGGAAACTAATAAATCCCGACCACCAGGTCGGGGATGAAGTATTAGCCGTTACTCCGGCGGACGGCATGACAATCAGTGTAGGAATATTAGGAAGACAGCACCAATTCCCTGTCGGCACGGGAGCTGCAGTTACCTTATGCGATTCCAAAATTTTTCCTTCCGGTGAACTTCCCCTTTCAAGTTACCGTTCGGCAATTAAAAGCGCTTCCGGGCACAATCTGCAGATACTAGGTCAGTGTAGTGTGCCATTTTTGATTGATCAGGTAACATACGAGCATGACACGCTCATAGTGGATTTAGGGACCACAAATCACGCAGGGATACTTGGCTTAGATTTCATGGTGAAGTTTGGAAGTAGTATTTCGTTACGGAACAATACAATGCAGGTTAGCAAGGGGCACGTGACGACTCTCGCTCCTCGGAGAAAACCGAAGAAAATTAGAAAACAGACGTGCGGTGATCTTATTTCTTTTGCAGACGAGCCGAGTGAAAATCAAAGAATAGCAAAGGTAGTAGAAGCAGACGCGGGACGCCGCATCACGGATTGCTTGGATCTGCTAGGGCCGCTGACAGAAAGCGAAATAGGCGAGATGATCAAGAGCGAGATTAATGCGGGCGGGACAGTGGGAATCGGCGCTTGTACGTCCGAAGAGGAAACCGACGTTTTTCGAGCTAGCGAGATTTATGCGGGCGAGACCGCGGGAATTGGCGCTTGTACGTCCAAAGAGGAAACCGACGTTTTTCGAACTAGCGAGATTAATGCGGGCGGGACAGCGAGAATCGGCGCTTGTACGTCCGAAGAGGAAACCGAAGTTTTTCGAGCTAGCGAGATTCATGCGGGCGGGACAGCGGGAATTGGCGCTTGTAGGTCCGGTAAAGGATCCGAATTTTTAATCGGCGCTTGTACGTCCGAAGAGGAAACCGAATTTTTTCGAGCTAACGAGATTAATGCGGGCGGGACAGCGAGAATTGGCGCTGGTACGCCCGAAGTGGCGGCTTCCGTTTTGCATAAGAGTGAAATTGACGCGAACATACTAGCAGAGACATGCGCCCGTACTTCAGGTGAGAATCTACACATCATTGAGAGCAAGAGTAAGAGTGCACAGGAGCCGTACCTTTCAGGTCGGTCAGATATCTACCAAGTGGATTGTGACGACGTAGAACTATGGCCCGAACCTCCGGAGAACGATGACCTGCTTTCGCTGTTCGATTTTTCGGACGTGCCGGCGGAAGCCCTGGGTCCCTTACAGGAACTCCTGTCTAATTTTTCAGCAAAAGATCCTGCTTCCTGAGAATTGTAAGCTCGCTTCACGAGCATTCATGCTATCACGACCCACCACGTGTGGTAAAGTAGGTAGGCAGGTGGGTGTGTTACTATATATATATATATATATATATATATATATATATATATATATATATATATATATATATATATATATATCGGTATACGCCTCCACTCGTGGAAACGTCCTGATAGAATGCTCTTTCGAGCTTAAATATCTTGGGGGGGGGCAGGATCTTTTGGGTATGAGAAAGTAATGTAACAAAGTAACATGGAAATCTACTATAATACGTACAATTTAAATCATAAAAAAATATACACGTTCATCAAATAGCGGAACAACTTCATCTTTCCCCAATAACACAGAATGAAGCCAGTTAGTTACATAACATTGCCGTAAAATTGTACAAGGTTTTGGCCTTTGGCAAAATCAAACAAGGCATACTTTTAGCAGAATTTAAACCTCCACGAATTTGTTTAAAAGGTGACAGTCTTTCTATACTGAATTTAGGGAGTTTCTCACATGAACTACCACGCAAATTTGCCGTTATCCACTTTCTGGTCCGCACCAATCTTCGCACGAAAAGTCGCAAGTTCGGTTACCTTTACGGCGCTCTCCAGTTCGCTCGAAGGCGACCTTGGCACTCCCGCTGCCCGGTGTCGCAGCGACGTCACTCCAGCTTCTCTCGTACGCTTCACCTGTCCGTCACGCGTTCGGTCAAACCAGGCCCTTCTCTCGTTCGCTTCGCCCGTCCGTCACGCGATCGGTCAAACCAGGCCCTTCTCTCGTACGCTTCATCCGCTCCCGGCTCCCCTCTTCTCTTTTTTTCGTCCTCGCCACGAACGTGTATGCCTGCGCTCCAAGTCTCTGGCGCGTCGCAAAATCGGATCTTTGCGTTACTACACTGGGCGTCGCAGCTGCACTTCGGATGGCTGCAGCGCTAATACACGCAGTCTCCACTGGATTTCACAAAACTGTCCTCTGCACGAAATAAGCACTCTTGGAAAAATACGTTTACTGTTCTTACTTCGCTCTGACCGCTTTCTTTCTAACGAGCTTGCAGCGGATTACCAAAATGTTCGTATTGCAATCACATTCCTATACCAACTAATCCTCCACGCTCACACCACTCAATTATTCACTTTCCCTACCAAATTCGTAGAGAACTTACGCGTTCGCCTACGCTACCAGACTCATAGAACTAGTGCTTTCGCCCGTGTCGTCGGATTAACAGAGACGAAGGCAGTTTTTCGCCGCTCCGCTGTATAAATGAGGCCCTGACATCATAGAACCCCTATGCGCGCCGCCCCTCCGTCGAAATTACCCCGCCGCTACTTCTGGCCGCCACCGACAGGTCGCGCCTTTTCTCTTCCGTGCTGCTCTTCCGATGTTATTAATCACTCCGTCACCGTCGAAGATGTGTGGGTGCCGTGTAAGTTTGTGGCCAGGCCACGAACGTCACAATATATATATATTCTAACACTCCCACCTACTACCTTCCACACGTGGGGAGAGCGTGATAGTATGAATGCTCGAGAAGCGAGCTTAAAATTCTCAGGAAGCTGGATCTTTTGGGTATGAGAAAGGTCTGAACACTTGACAATGAATCAGATAAAATACGAATAAAATGAGCATATATTCAGTGAAAAATTACAGTGGCACAATTATATAATAGGATTATGCACTTTAAATATTTGGTCACTGAAAAAAACAGAAAACATGGTAAAACAAAAAATTGGCGTCACCTCGACTGCCTGAACACACTTTCACCAATTACAATTCACAATTTGCTCATTCCTCTTTCTGAATTTGTATCAATTTTATTGTAGAATTTTCTACAATAGAACTTGTCAAATCCTGACAGCTTCGGAGGCCATTCGAAAACACGATTCCGCTTGGTCTCTTCGAGCCCCCATACATCTCCTAAGGACTCAGAAATGCCGCACACATCTTTCAGCGGTTCGTCGAGGAGGTTATGAGGGGTTGGACTTCTGCTTCCCGTTCAATGAAGACGTGCCCCTTTTTTCCGGGAGGCTCATGAGCACCTAAGGGAAGTCTTCGGATTTTCGGAGTACGCCATCCTGCTGAACGCAAAATGCATTATTGACACTTCGGAAGTTCAGATCGCAGCGACTGGCACCCCGTCGGAGGGGATTGTGCGGCTTCATTGCGAACTTGCCCGGGTATACGACCTGGGTGAGCCCTAACCCAGGGAGGATAAACTTTTATCGACGATTCCTGACTCGGGCACCCGCAATACATCTGTGCTAGCTGCTGGTGCAAGCCCACGTTCGCGGATGCACACCGGTTTCTTGTTCCTGGGAATTGCAGGAAGCGCTCGAAGTGCCGGGCGAGTCTGATCCAGGCGGTACTCGCAGTACATCCGGTAGCCCAGAATTCTCTTGCTATTTTCACGGATGTTGGCTCTGTACTCCAGCAAGAGGTGAATGGTGGGTGGCGATCCTTGCAGCAATTTTATATGGAAGCCATTGATGTATTCGAAGGGATAAAATACATTCTTGATGGAAGAAACCATATTCATGGATCCGCGACGAGACTTTTGCATTCCTACAGTCGCATGAAAACTATCCTCCCTTACAGGTTAACCATCTAAACTTTATTTGGAAGATATCCAATGATATTCAGCGTGTGACTGGTGCCGATGGTCTGCCAATCCTGTCCATGACATCATTCCCTACCGACCTTCTCGAACTAATATATATTAGCGCAGGAAGACTCTCCACGGCGTCACTTCCATTCCGATGTGCTGCGTGCATCTCCCAGGAGCGCACTCTTCCGTTCACTTTGGTGAATCCACTGGTAGCGTATCCCTTATTCCCGCATACCTGCTGAATACATCTTAAGAGACGTGTGTTCGATTCCTTGTATGAACTCAGCTACCTCAGTATTCCGGGCCATCTTAGACCTAGACCTGAATGACCAGCATTTCGTCCGAGTCCGTAAATAAGGACCGTAGGGCATAGGTTCAAATTGTTCCCTGCAATAGGAACAAGTTACTTGACAGTATAGGCTGTACTCGGGTCTTTGGAAATACCACAATCTCGATTCTCACATTCACGTGGACCTCTGTATGTGATCAATAAAAACCGGAATTGCCTGACGATTGTGGACAGGTTCACGAGATGGTCAGCAACGGTTCCTGTCGAAGTGGGGTCGCCGAGGTCTTCAGAGTCTTGAAACTTGACTGGATCGCCTCCTTCGGGTGTCCGCAGAATCTGACTTACAACAAACAGCGCTAAAAAGGACAGAAGAGCCCCGATGCGCAATGTCCCAACTATATGGCACACAGTGGGCCAGAACCACGCTTCACCATGCTGCTGCAAAGGTATGGCGGGTAGAAATACCCCACAAGACGCTGAAGCGTACCAGGAGGTGTCACACTTACCATTTATTGTTCGAAGCGCTACTTCTGGCTCTCATTGGTCAGCACAGTGCTAAGAACGAAGACATCTTAGCATCTCCAGCAGATCTGATTTCCGATGAATTTCTCCCCCGACGATTTTTTCTCTTTGTTTGCCTTGCCCTCCCATGCGCCTCACGATTTTCTGGTACGTGAACAGATGGCGCCGGTGGTGATAATGAGCCACGGAGAGCTTGCGACTCTCGTCTTCACAGACTTGGCGATCACTAGAACCTCCATATCAGGGTCCATTGCAAGTTATCAGATCCTGATAGCCTTCCATTCTTTGGAGTGGTGATAGAATCTTCACTCAATGAGCCAAAGGAAAATTCGATTCAATTATGTATGTTATTTTAGGTGGCGAGAATCAGGCCTAACCATGTAAAAGGGGTAAAGGGATTAAGAAGATAAATTAAGGTAAAACTGCCTCCAGAGATAAACATTTTTTTTGAAAATCGTAATTCAAGAGAAAAATAGTTTTTAAAACTTCAATTACGATTTTGACATAAATTTTTTATCCTCGAGGGGCAGTTTTGCCTATCTTACCTACCCCTTTGCCCAGGCTCCTTTTGTCACCTAGTAGGGAAAGAACCTACCAGCTGGGGCACTGAACCAGAAAATTAAAAAATACTTCAGAGGCTTGTTCTCTTTCTCATTCACATTATTTTTCATCTCTTCACATTAATTCTGATTTGAATGTACTATTTGCATCCCAAGGAAACTTAAGGAAAGATTGAAAACCTTCATTCATTGCCGTTATACAGGAAATTTCATTTATGAAGTTATCATGTTTGTAAAGAAAAATCTACTAAACAATGACACACTTTACAAATTTAACTCAAGTTTACATTCCTATAACACAAGGCAAGCATGTAACCTTCATCAACCAATGTGTACAAGCACATTATACCAAAAGGGTACATTCTCTTCAGGTATACAGTTCTTCAACAAATTACCAATACATCTGAGAAACACAACAGGCTTACACAACTTCAAGAATAAACTCAAACACTTCCTTGGGGAAAAACTTTTTTATAGCGTTCAGGAATACCTCAATGACTAATATGTCCAATGTGATTTCAGGTGCTGCAGTAGGACTAGGTGTAGAAATAGAAAAAACCTGGCCATAACCTGCCTCCTCCTCCCCACCATTTCAAGATTTAATCAAGGAATATGCTAATACTGTTAAATGATATGTAGCTGTTACCATAACTGATACCATGTACTGTTATTATTACTATTAGCATTGCCATTACTATTATTAATTTATAAGAAATGTTATCTAATATTATTATTAATATAATTATTATTGTTATTATTATAAGTAGTAGCAGTAAAATCATTATTCCAAGTAAATGTTATTTTGAACAATGAAACTACAAATCTTGAAATGTTAAATAATTTTAAATTAAATTAAGTTAAATGTTTATCTACTTTGCTGTTAAAAATAATTATCTACTATGTAATATCTTAATATATCTGTAACAAGTATTGTAGCATAGTCTTTAGGCCAAAGACCCCATCTTGATCAGGTTTTTTGTCTGTTTTCCCTGGTCCTTTGAGCAAATGCTGAGATGGCCCCTTGTTTTGCATCTGGACAATAAATGTAACTTCACTCGCTGCACCCAAGAAGATGCATGCAATTGTACTCCCTCCATATACAACATATTTGACTCGTCATACACGATTGTAATTGTATTTGTGACTCAATAAATATTATTATTATTATTATTATTATTATTATTATTATTATTATTATTATTATTATTATTATTATTATTATTAAATAAGTTCTTCCACAAAATAAGTAACTAGATATCACCATTCTTTGTGATTGAATAGAGGAAGGTGCTGAGCTGTTCCTTGACAGAGGAAAGTAGTTAGTGAACAGTAATCTTCATCACTCTTCCTTTTCTTACAGTGTTATGGCTTAAAATTGCAAACATCAGGGAAAATTGTGACCCCCTAAAATAGATTCTTGTACAAAATGTATGAAATTGCTAATTGCTGGGCCAGGAGACCACTTCATAGAGGTAATATTTACACGTATCTTAAGGAGAAATGAATTAGTTCCAAGAAAAAATGGCCTTGATTGAAGTGACTGCTTAATTGAGATTGCCATTTCTCCAGGCCTCACTATAATTTAAAAATATAAACTCCCAATTTCTTTCTAAAATATACAATATATCTTATATTATTTATTATATGTATTAATTGTAATATTGAAATATGAACAGAGTTGCCTCTCACTTACAGAACATACATCCAAAATGAGATAGACCAGATCTAAAACTCAAAATATGCCTCTGATAGGCAAAAGGTGTGTGTTGCACAGACTCCAGGTTGTTTTATGTAAATTGTGAAGGGCAAATGCCAGAGTCTCACTGCCAACGTTGAAATGCAGTGAAGTGTCAGCTACTGTTAGTAGCAAGATTTGTTAGGTGGTAAATTGATATTTACAATACACTGTAAGTCCAAACTACACACCTTGTCTCTCACTTGCCATGGAAACATTCCTGTTTATCACATTACCTGTTATTCCTTGTGTCCTGTCTTCATCACTTCGTGTTGGCTACAGTCAACCACATCCCGCTTCGAAACTGTTCATACTTCAAACTTTATTCACCCATTTTTGGATAATGCAAACATTAACCAGCTAATTCAGGGATTAGCACCATTTGGATGTTAGCAATAACAAACACTGTTAATAATACAGTGCTTATTACAATTAATAAAATAAATTAATGGATAATTTGCTAAAACAGACTGAGAAGATCTGAACTAACATTCAATAGGAAACATATTTAAGATATTTTGTTTATTAATAAATCCAACAGCTTCAGCAATATGTTTGTCGAATCTTAAGAATTAATATATACATCAGTAATTTTGTATGGATTGTCTATAAAATTGTTAAACACAAACTATTATTTTTTCTTGTGCTTCTTCTTCTTTTTCTGTGGGGGGCCATCAGGGATCTCTATCTCTTCTGTATCTTGTCTTTCTCCACTAAAACAAAATATATAAGTTTAAGTAAGTCTCAAAGTTAACAATTTTATTTTGTAATACCTCCGAAGGTTTCCCAGAGAAGTAAAAATGTTCCAGTAAAATAAAATCTCAAAACTTATACAATGTATGCTTAAGCCTTTTAAATATCAATTTCAAAGCTTCAAATAAGGACAAATTATTTACAAGTTTTAATATTGTAATTATTAAGTCAATTAAACATTTGTATTCTAAACACTGTCACCTGTAATTTTCTTGATTTGTTTATAAAACTAAACCCAAAATATTGAAATTCACAATTGTATTAAAAATAATTCGTAACCAACTTGGAAGTATAAAAATGCACTTAAAAAAATACTTAAATTGATCTTTTAGTTTTTTGAACAACTTTATACTTCAAATTTTGTGTTAAATAAAGTAATTTTTTATCTTGTAACACTCTTTTTTCTTCTTTAGAGGATTGTTAATGAAAAAATGAAAATTTAGAAAAATAAAATAAATTTTCTTAAAAAGTTTCGGAACATGAATTTTAAAAAACATGTAATGCATAGTGTTGATTTTTCTTACCCTCTATACAAAGCAACATTTAGTCACTTAATGCATGGGCTTAATTTCAAATGACAATGACAACCTTTTTTAAAAATGAAAACTTTTAAAATGCAATAAAAATATGTCTTCAAATCTTTCAATCATAATTAAATTTCTGAGATACTTTTTTAATGATCCTATACATCAAGTTCTGAAAAGTTGTCTGAAATTAGTTTCTAAAGTTTCGTTGAACTAATTCAGCAGGACCTTCTATGGAACATAAATCTAATGTCCATAAGAATAAAAGTAACAGGAAAATAGGAAAGAAGTAAGGAGTGGAATTCATTGTCAACCACTTTAACAAGGTGGCCATGTACTGGAATA
Organism: Teleogryllus occipitalis; assembly: GCA_011170035.1. Classification (NCBI taxonomy): domain Eukaryota; kingdom Metazoa; phylum Arthropoda; class Insecta; order Orthoptera; family Gryllidae; genus Teleogryllus; species Teleogryllus occipitalis. The sequence goes on from BLKR01000141.1 coordinate 772,794, forward strand.
TACTTCCCTGTCTTTTCCCACTTTGCCAGAGCATTTTTTCTCTCTTTCAGTTTTTTCCGGTAAGATTTGTAATTTCACTCTACTTAGAAAAATATTAAAGCTACCCTGATACTAATAGTTAACTCTCAGATTTCACCACAACAAAGTTCAAATTAACAAAATTTTCTCACGAAATAAATAGTGAATAAAAAAGGTTTGTTGTTTTAATGCTTTATTAATGATTTTAAGAAATAATATAAATTTCTATAAACCTCTCAAAATTTTCCCTGACTTCTAATGATTCTTCTACAAATTCCCTGATTTTCCCCTGACTTTTCCAAAGCAATGAAATTCCCTGATTTTTTCCTGGTTTTCCATGTTTTGCAGAAAGTGACCACCCTATTTCAGAATTATGAGATTTGAGGTATTAGAATCAATGGAATATGATTTTCAGAGGTATGAAGTGGAAGGAGAAAATAGTATATCTATATTACATAAGCGGATCAAAAACATGTACTTTAATATACATTAACTTAATATCCATTGAGTACTAAATTTACTTATACATATAAAGGAAAAAGGCTTTGTTAGATGTGGGCTAATTAAAAATGCACATGCTTGTGTGAAAACATACCTTTTGATAGAAATTATGTTCTTTTTCTTGTTTCCTGATAACAAAACTTTACCCCACTCTTCTTCAGACCCTTTTATTGCATACTGATTCAAATTCTCATTTTTAAGTCGTTTTAGCTCCTGTTGCTGCTTCTTCTTCAATTCCTGCATTCGAAATATATTATAAAGAAAAAATATATAACAATGCAACCTATTTTTAAGTTGGCAGATGACAATTCAAAGAACCGGAGGATAGGAGTCATACCTAAGATATTCATGGGGGGAAAAATGGATGCCTTAGGCCTGATACTGGTAAGTTCAGCAACTAATAATATACAGTTGGCAACTCAATCTGCTAGCTTTTTCCATTTCCAGAATTGTCAATTGTCAACTTACTTATAGCCTGGAATGTACAATAATTATTGGGTAGCAAATGCAACTGGTGAATAGTGACTTTTACAGTGAACACAATATTGAATTTGGCAATCGATTTTACATTAGTATCCTGCTTTTTTCACTTCCATCATCTCAAGTTCCATTAGATTCAATAGAGTAACAATTAATTAAACCCAAAGTTATTTTTAATACCATTTAATATATTTTTAATATGTTGAATGGTTGAAATTAAAAAGGGATATGAATGTGATTCTTTTGAAATCAGTTCAGTTAAACCAGATAAGCTGATTTGGTGAAATCAGGCTTCTTAAATCTATTCCATATTTTTCTCAATAGTACACACAAATTCTATACGAAACTGAAACAAAAGAATTAGTAAATACCATTGCAGCCTCTTCCAATTCCTGGTGAACACTTTTTGCAGCTGGAGTAAAAACGGTTTCAGATGTGGGCTGCACAAATTCCTTTTCTATAGTTTGCTCCATTACATGCAATAAAAATTGCACACATTTTCTAATTGTACGATGAAATAATGAGAGGACTTGGGTGGCTGGCAGCTCAATTTCAGCAGCTAAAACATCAATGGTTTTATGCTGACACCCTAACCCCACAAGAATGGCCTGCAAAAAAAAACAAACAAACAATTTATACTTTCTCATTTCAATGACAGAAAATTACCTGGAACTGAGTTTTAATGTAACAACAGTCCTCTACCACAAACAATATTTTATGACACCTGTAAAACTATGGTCCCCCTGATGAATCAACACTGCATAAGAGCTATCTTTTCACAGTGCTATGAAGAAACTTTACAATATATGTCTGGCAAGGAGAGAAAATACGAGTGTGCATCAATGAAAAAACTGACTAGTGGACGAATGTCATCATCCACTAAATGGAAATATCATCATTGGTGTACTGAGTGCCTTCGAAGAATGTGAAAGAAAATGCTTTCTGCTGACATGTGAAAAAAATGGCTGCAGCAAATCATGTTGCCTTTGTAAGGCTTTTTAATGAGACTTTGGACCAATGGGGTAAAGTACGACAATGTTTTGCTTCTCCTGACTGAATCAGAGGCATACATCAAGAAGGGTACAAATGGTCTCTTGAGGAGTTATCCCAAAATGATTAATGTGATTTGCGTTGTTTGCACATTGCAAAGAGTTTGTGAAAAATACACATGCTTTACCTGAATGTAGATAAACTCATATCAAAAGGAAAGAGTATTGTAAGATCTTCAACTAGAATTTATTTATTTAAGGCAAAGTAACCTATTGTTTCTATTCCACCTGTCCAGTGGTGTTTATTTTATAATTAGATTAGTTTTACAAGGTAACAATCTCTTAGTAAGTCCATTCATCTCATAAAAAAATCTTCTCAATGAACAATAACACATACCGACTGAACTGCAGTTAGTTCCACATCACCCAAACGATTTAAAAAATACAGTCGGGCGAGAGTAGGCAATAAATCCACAATCAGATGATAGTCTGTCAAATTATTGGAATACATTTCAAGACGTTTCACATCATACTTGGTCATATGTACATCAAGTTCTTGCTGAATTAAAGCTGAAAATTCATATCCATTAAATAAGTAGTTTTAAAATTGTGCAAGTCAAATACTACAAGACAATAAAATATTACTGACCTTTAGCACTAGGTCGACACGCTTTATTTTGCAATACACTTAATGCCAAAGCTGGTGTAAAATTTGAAAACTGGTAACTTAACAAAGAAATAAATCTTCGGCGAAAGTCAATCCCAAAATCTTGCAGCCATGATCCAGAATTTTTGTCTTCTGATGAGTGAAGGACATGCAACATGATGCATGAATGTTCTCCAGTCAACTCATTTGCGGTTTGCCTAAAATCATTAATTTCAGAATTCATTAAAAATTACAGAATCAAAAAGAAAATCATTTAGCAAATATTAATTTTGAATATTAACAATATTAATCAACATACATTCATTTTCCCAACAAATAAACAAGTCTCAAACATCAATTTAATGAAATAGTGAAAAGATAATTTTTGAATTCTTACGATTCAAAAACCTTTCCTTCTTTCATATTTTCCTTGACTAATTTCTTATAAGCAACCTTTCATTCAAACTCATTTTAATAAATTGATCCTGGAACCCTCAATGGTGTTCCCTTAAAAGATGTTCCGTACTTCCGGATTAATAATTAAATACATATAGTAGTTTTCTTCAAACAAACCTCAGATAAACAGGAACAAAACTGGCCCTTTTCCAGAACTTTAATAAAGGGGTAGTAAGCCCATAAGAAACACCCAAATAATCCAGATGTTCAGGGGGCCGTTCACTCAATTTTAACAGGAGAGGTGGAAGTGATTTCCTGGGCTCTGCAAAGGGTAAACAAAGATTAATGAGTCTTTGAAAGAAGCAATTAATGTAAAATTTCTACCATGTAGAAAAGCAGGATCATTATCAAATCTGTTCAATGAGGTACCAACTTTGAAATCCGTTATATTATTATTATTATTCAAAAATATTGCTTTTGTAGTATAAGTGTATAGAGAGAGAATTGTAATGCTACATAAAAACTTTATGTTGAGATTTGGACAGAAATATATGTTGAAACCCTGCAAATTTAGATTAATGAAACTGCAAATTTGATTATTGAATTATTGAAACCCTGCAAATTTGAAATGGATCAATTAATTTTTGGATGTATTACACAAAGCACCTAGAAAATTTTCCAGGCTTTCTCAAAAAGGCTCAAATTTTTTCTTTATAAATATTTTTCTAGAATTTGTGTGTTTTTGCACAGCCCCTTTGAAAATTGCACAGCCCCTATTTTCATCCTCTGAAATTTTGAAAATAGCAAAAGTTGAAAATTGGATCTCCAGTTACTACTACATTATTGAAGATAAGGATTTTTGTTAATGTTAAGCTATGGCACAAATTTTTCAAAAAATGGAGAGTTAAAGTAATTTTGAGTAAAATCATCAGAATTATCCAGAATTATCAGAGAAGTAAAATCATCAAAATACATTTCAACCAAATTGGCTCCAAATTTATTCTTTAAACTTTTTAGGTAGAACAGATCAAAGCAAGCTTATAAGTATGGTATATGTACGATGATGTATTTGTATGGTATATAACATGATTTTCTTTAGCACTTTTGAATGTCCAAAAATGCAACATACGTTTCTCTTGAACTTGAGGTTTTTATAATAATATAATTTCATTATAATAATTAATTCATTATAAGTATTAAGAGAATTTTGCGACAGTATTGGCAGGTTTGTGGTTATTGTTCTGATCCAATGGCTGAAGTTCGATTCTTAGGATTCCCAGCACAACATTTTTTCTTTGAAAAGAGCTCAAAATGTTGGCCTAATTTTCATTAAAACCTCTGAACTTCGAAATATTGTGAATTCGAATCTCCTGTGCATTTGCTCATGCTTAGCCTGCTAGTACGCATACAAAGCTATGGCTCATGCGAATTTTTCAGTAGATGGCTGAAGAATTAGGTAGTAGGAAATAAGTTGCAAGATTATAACTTTACACAACCGTTGCAAATAATTTGAATACGTAAGTGTTGTTTTAACATTTCTAATTATTTTATCTGCCCAACACTTGCGCTGGACCAATTAAATAAGTTGAAATATCAAGTAGGATACGGGTGGGCAGCCCCTCTCTCTCGTCACTCTACCTCCACTTGCGCAAGCAGCCACACTGTCTCAAGGACAGGACCACCACATCCAAATCTGCTATACAAACTTTTGAAATATATAAAAGATAATAATGTTCAGGAAGGATATGAAAAAAGCTAGGTGCTACAATATCACATACTTTCTTGCATTATTTCTAACTGCTCCACTTTATTACACCACTAAATGAACCTGCCAAAGTGTTTTCAAACAGCAAAAATGTTTTTCCGCACCCACACTCGAACTCAGGTCCTCTGAGTTCACTTGCCGTGTGCCTCTCAGTCACAGAACTGATGTGACTTTTTAACTCAGGCTGATTCTTAAAAATACAATTTTCTCAATCCAATATTTCGAACAAGCAATACTCTATCTTCAATTTTGTAGTTTTGAAATGTTAACTTTTTGCAATTTTTGAAAATATGGAGAGTTTGCCGAAAATGGGACTAGAAACTATATTTTTTCACAGACCTTTGATGCACATGAAAAGAAAATTTGGAGCGGTTTTTGATTTATATTTTTAGAAATTGTATATTCAAGCACAAATTATGAGAAAACGTTTTTCTTCAGAAAATTGTACATGACCTTTTTTAAAGAGCTGAATTTTTGGATTCTTTTTGTCTAAGGAAAAAATTCTCCTAGCTTCAATTTTTTAGTTTTGAAATGTTAACATTTTGTAATTTTTGCACATCCAGGGAGTATGCCAAAATGAGGCTAGCAACATATTTTTTAACCCTTCTGGATACATGTGAGGAAATAATTTAAAGTACAAATTTGCTACAGAGTTTTTAGAAAAATTGTTTAAAAATTTCCTATTTTATTCAAAATTACACAAAACCTACTCACATTTTTGAAATATTGTACAAACAGATCTTGACCTTATTTCAAGATCTGTCTTTAATGAACAGATTTCATTCAGGAACATAATTGTTGTCATCAATGTGAAGATGTAGGAAGATACCCCCAAAAAATTGCATTTTTGCAATTTTCACAGTAAAAAATAGCCAGTTCCTTGCCAGCTGACAGAAACAGGCTGTATGATACCTTGCTTGTCCCAAACTATTCCAGTACAGGTTAAACTGTGACGGACAGACACATGCAAATTACCTAATTTCTACATAAGGATATTACAATGTATATGTAATGGTGAAACAACGTCAAACAATAATGCCTTGGCCACTAAGGTAAGTATCAGAATATTTGCAACATACTTTCAAATACCAGTAACTGGATATTGGACCAAACACAACTATATTTTTCAATCTTAAATTATACTTACCAATTGTTTCTTCCAGTAATCCCACTTCACCCTCAGCAACAGCTTCTATTGTACTTTCAGGTAGATTTTCATCAATACAAGGTATTTTAAATTCATAGTATTTCTTCAGCAATTGTAATGCCCGACTTCCATAACCCATCTGTTAAAAATACTCATTTTTAATTTTTCAAATACAAGTAAACAAAATTTAAACTTTATTAATTGCTTACCCCCATGTAATCTGGGTGAGTCGCTATTCTCACAATTCTTGCTCCACATAAAGAAGGAAAATCTTGATCCTGAAATTGCTGGGCAACTGTCCAAGGTATTAAATCACCAGCTGCTCTTTGGCCACGTGAAAGGCCATCAGATATTGAGCTTCTAGACAAATTACCTTCCAAACACACCTAAACAAAATTAAAAGTAGTTTCTTGATATGAAATCTTAATGAGTAGTACATATGTAAAACCTTAAAGAATAATTGAAACAAAAAAATTCAATTAGCCTAAGACATATCTAATTTTCTCAAACACAAATTTATTTCATTGGTAAATGAACTACAGATTTAATTTTATAGTACTGTTAGCAAAATAGCAATCTGCACCACATCTGAAAGGTTAAGTGGCAAAGTACAGATCTCCAATATCATACAAACGATTCCATCCTGCCACATTTTTTTTAAGCCACTCTCACTAAATTTCACTACCCACCAACACTAAGTTAAGTACCACCACTGATCTGGATTATACAGTGAATGGGAGGCATTTTCTACAATTTTCTTTAGAAACATCACACAATTATTACTAGTAATTGTTTTTCTTCTATATTTAATAGATTATCAGGTCCATTTCAAAAAAGTATTAAATAAAAGGAGTAATATAGCTATTTTAAGTAATTAAGTAAAATTTAAATATCATGAAAATACTAATAACAGAGAACGGTTCCATTTAAATGAGTAGAAAACACCAATGATGTCTAAAAATGGTTGCATTTTGCAGTTACTCCCATGTTAAATTCTAGTTGTGTGCAGGGAAATTCCTCTTAAAATATACATATGTAAACACTAACAGCTTATACTCTTAATACCTTAAACCATAAATCAATAATTTGCAAAGGTACCTGTATAACTACCAGAACTTCTGGTAAAGTTTTACTACTAGGATCTACAGGTCCCAGTAGGCAAAATAAATGATGTGCAGGGGCATCTGACATCATCTGAAGATCATTTGGGCTATTCTGTCAAATCATAATGAAAATGATGAGAACAACGCAAATTCATTTTGTTTGATGTGGATAAATAAATTATTACCATTTAATATTTTTCAAACTTGGAATGTCTGAAAAGGTCCAGATCTTTCATTCCCAAAATTAAAATAAAATAAAAATTAAAAAAGCTCCCCTCCTCATCTCAACCACCACCACAAACAAACTGTACCAAGAAGATGCTGCATTGATAAAAACTAGCATTAAATTTTGAACAATTTCAGAAACAATGACTGTGGTCAATATCATCTGCAATAGGAAGATGCTATTGACAGTAAACTAAGGAGACGTAGAAAACCATGCAAGAGGTAATATAATTACCTGCAAAGAGAGAAGGATATAAGGCAAAAATGGACCTCTAGATGACACGTCATCCCTTTGCACTTTTGACAGATGAAATGGCTAGTTTCACCAACCATGTAACAATGGGGTAAGTAGGGATGTAGGGTCTGTAGGGATGAGAATAAGGCATGAAGTAATCATTGTCCTTAGTGATCAAACAAATAAGAATAAGGAAAGTATTTGAGAGGTGACAACTATTTCAGTCCCTTCTTGCAAGCTGCTCAAAATCTCCTTGTTACAGAACGTACATTATAATATTCTAAATCATTTTAAGTCTAAAAATTTACTTTTATAATATATTTAAAAAGTATTTCAAACAAAAGAAAATTAAATATAGAATACCTTGTAATGAGATGCAACATAGAGTGCTACCAACCTATGAAGAAATGCCTCTGATGCTTTATGGTAGCAAAATAGTGTGTCTCTGTATTAAAAAAAAGTATAATAAATAGTTATAATTTCACTATGTAATAGAGATAAAGAAAAGCATACAAGAAGCATTTAAGTGACTAACCTGTTAATATAGTACAGATCACATGTTTCTGGAGGTGGACAACCAGAAAAAATTGGTTGCACAGCTGTTGCATCTAAACACAACAGATCAGTCAACCATTTTTCTACATGATCACCGGGTTTGTATCTGATTGATTCATTCAGTGCAACCTACAGTATTGAAGAGAAAACAAAGTATATTAGGAATAATATATTGGTATAATTTATTAAATATCACCAAGATCATGGATTTGGCTGTATGCCATTTCTCGGGAGAACAAGAAATGAATTATATGTTCTTATATGGTACGTGATGAAATCAGTATTGTTTGTATGAATATTTACATTTGAAATTTGCGTATTTTTCTGAAAATTTTACACCTTTTCCAATTAATTTAAAGCACTTTTCCACCACAATTATGCAACTAAAATTCCTAGCTTTACTGATTATCCTTCCTTGCACTGAACTGATGGTCTCTGGTTGCATATATAAAATATTTTATCACAATGTGGTGTGTCATTGTTATTCACTGGCAGAAATACCTTTGCGATCTAGCAAAAACAGGAAATTACACATAATTTAACATATTATAACTCATATCCTTTCAGAAGTCTGAAGGCAATTTTATTTATCTACCGTATTTTACAGGCAATTGCCTTTCGTTTATATAAATTTTTCAATTACCATTTTATCATTCAAAGTTTACAATATTCTCTCTCATGATACTCATAAACATATTTAAGTTAACTATCCGTAAATCTAAGTTTATCTGACTGGCTAACCAACAATGCTGACTTAACTGGTGATGCCTACGTAAGTATTAGTCTCACTAATGAGAAATATAAATTCAAAGGTCATTTTACAATTTATATCCACAGACATTCCCATAAAGCAGCCAAAAAAATCTAAATGCTAGATTCATTCTGCATTCAGTACATTATCAAATCTTCTCCTCGAATCAAACCTCCGACTTGAAACAAAGACCACACACAAATCTTTTGATTCCGCTACCAAACAATTATTATCTTACAATCAGAATATGTTTATCTAATAGGGATAATTGAGTCATGACCTTTTTCTTCCAAAAAATTCAATCTTACGTCTTGAAATAGAACTTTTGTTCATAAAAGACCTTTATTCAGAACCAATTTTTTTATCACTAATCCTCTTTTAAGTATTCCCCTTGAGTTGCTATGCAAGTTAGTTCGTTAGTTAGTTAATACCTTATTTTACGTGGCGAGACTTGGGCCATCAGGCCCGTTCTTCCGTCAAACCACGCAAATTTCGCTACGCCCCTTTCACCACCTAGCGGAGAAAGGAGGTATTATCATGGGCGACAAAACAGGTGTATCTGAATTTTCCTCAGAGGCTTCTTTTAGGCTTGAGGATATTTTACATGCAGTAAATCTACTACATGGGACAGCCGGCTTTGCTTCCCCTCCGAAGGATTTTTTCGCCCTTAAAAATCCACGGCTTTGATCGGGTTTGAACCTTCAAACTCAGGTATAACAGTCTGGTACGCTGACCGTTATACCTCCGAACCCGCTGCAAGTCTCCCATTGGTTCTGTCCCTGCTGAAAGCATCACTGGTAAGCCACTTATGGTATGGCATGCAGTTGAGCCATTGCATTGTGCATTATCTTTCCTGCTCTGAAATCTGAATCCTTTCAAAGCTATTTTCAGCCAGAGAAAAGGCAAAAATCACATGGTTCTAGGTTGGCCAGAACCATGGTCAGGGAAGCTGGCAAACCCCAGGTGTGGTGTTTTCAGACTGTCACATTTCCTCTGTCCTCCTGGAACTCTTTTGGGCCTTTGCTTACTGGCCTAAATTTTCTTCTCTACTTATACTTGGGTTTTTCTACTGTGGCGGCTGAGGGTAGTATCTTCAAGATGGAATTTGGCATGACTTTTTGAGTCTTTCTCAGTCCTGCCGCTAGAGTCACTTGATCTGCAGCACTGCTTGATGCGGTAGCAATCATGTGACATCTTGAGGCAGGACCAAGAAAGACGAAAAAATGTGTGCCGAATTCCATCTTGGAGATACTACCCTCAGCTGCCACATAAGAATTTCTCCATTTCTCTCACGGCTTGCTTGGCTATGAGAGGTTGGGTCATGATTCACCCTGAAGTTACATACTGAGGGGCATGTAGTTAAAAGAAAGGGAAAAACTTTTCTCCATGCTGATGTATTGCTATAGGATGATTATGAACAGAATTAAGTTTATTACAGACAGTTTTTTCCAAAGTTAACAGTTTCCAAATTACTTAAACTTTTATGGAGGGGATCTTGACATGCTTGTGCTAACTTATATGCCAAAAGCCCACTCTCTCTTTTTGTACGAGTAGCATTCACTTTGCAACACATTCAGCTCAATCCAAGTCCATGTCTCTCTTTTTCTCAGCACTTCTCGCCTCTCCTTTCATCCTTGCTTGTTCAGTGCTCCACCTTTCCCATGCATGCCTCTGCTCACATAGGGTGCCAATGTGCTTTCTTTTGGCTTGTCATTAACAGTTCTAAGGTGCAGGAGGGTTCGGGCAAACTTCTGCACTGAGCACCGCTCTTGCACTGCTCTTGGCAACTGCATAAAACACACAGCGGTACTCATGTTGAATCATGCCTGTGGAGGAAAAAACGATGGTCTGCAGGTCATTGACATTGCTGCGGACCTAAATTAGATTTTGGGCCTTGGAAATGCAGCATTCTTCCATAGTGACGACTGGAATTTGCTTTCAGGGTTATACCCATAAAACCAAGACTCATCCCATGATCACTGTGGTGAGAAAGTTGGGAGCACTGTGCAAAGTCTCCAAAAAGTCCTGTGCAATCTCCAAATGCAGTTGCTTCACCTCAGTTGTTAGAAACTTTGGAACATACTTTACTGAGATCCTTTGGCGGGCTAAATGTTCAGTTAAAATGGAATGAATGGATTTCATACTAATCTGCTTGTTTGCAAATTCCCTGATTGTGATTTGAATAACTTGCATCACCAGGGTTCTTGCCTGGTCAAAGACAACCTTGTTTGTGGATGTTGACAACCTATCAGAATGGGCTTCACTCTTCCCTAGTGAGTGACTATCTTTGAAGTGGCAGCACCACTCCATTATTCTGTAAGGTGCCATTACTTCATCCCAAACCCTCGTTGAATTTTGCAGATTGTTTCAACTCACCAAACTTAATACCAAACTCGTCACCTGTCACTTTGTCAAAATCAAAAATCTTGATGGCTCCTACTTACACATGCTCACTCATCAAGGCCTTATTGGTAACTGGTAAAGCATTCTTGTAAAAAAATCCAGCATAAGCACTAGGTTTGCCTAGAAAGTGGGTACATGCTCTGGGTCTTAGGAATAAAAAATGAAGTTTGGATACATCTTGAACAGACATCATATAATGTCGGTTCTGATGTCGTATTATGACATCAGAATATGGAAATATATAATATATAATGAAATATTTATTCCATATTATGATATCATAATATGGAATAAAACTTTGTTTTTGGTTAACAGCTAGCTTTGCTTCTAAATGAATTTCCTTTGAAAAAATCACATATTATTTGATGTCCAGTGGAGTCATTAGTTCTTATCTTCTCAGCTGTCAAACATTTCAGTTCTTTTGGACCTTAATGAACTTTAATTACAAAAAAACTTATCTTTTTGGCGGAAAAAATACACATTTTCATTACTCTTTTAGACTAACAATCTCTTAAGTTTTCTACGGTAGGCAAAATTTTCCTTTATAAATAACAGCATTGTGATTTACCTCGTGTAAAGCACGACCTGTTGCAGCGGCTTGGTTTTTGGTTTTCTCAGCATTTGCTCCCACTGGTACACTCTGAGTTCGCAACTGCTGCAGTAATTTAAGGGATAATGATCTCCCAGTACCTTCATAGCTGTAGAAAATTTTTTCACCAAAGATACATAATTAGTTAACAAAATTTTAATGAAATAACACTAACATTGATGTCCACTAACGACCAAGGGTAATAAACCAAATAATAATACAAATTAAACAGCTGCATCTGTTGCAAAAAATAACACTTCAGCAGCCAAATAATCAAACAATCAACTCAATCTTTTGAAAGAGAAAGAAACTTTCTCATATTGTATTAAATTCAGTATGAAATTTTGGTTATCATAAATATTTTTGCATGTTTCATTAATGCATTAAAAAAAACTTAATTCAAGTAGTAAGTCTCTAACACAACCAACTTCTTCAAGCTTTCAGAAACCCACCCATTGATAGTAGATGCCAGAAACACCAAGTATGGACCCAGCATACTCTTGACATATGGAAGAGGAATAGCAGCAGCTTCATCAACAACAAGCAACTCTGCTTGTCCAAGCCTATTTGCATCTGTTGGATGAATGTACTGAAAAGGAAAAATTGTGTAATGAAAAACAAAAAAATTGTTTTCAACTTCTGAAGTTGTTAGAAAGAATTAATATAATTCTGAATGAGTAGTAATAACAATATATTTTTACCTGTATTGTTTGCCGGTGATCCCTGAAAATATTCACACGTACAATTGCTTTATTAAATTCAGGATTTGTGGACTGAATAAGATCATAATCCAAATGTTCCTGATATTCCAAAGCATCAAAACCTGAAAATGTCAAAAATTAAATGAAATTATTTACATTAAAAATTGATTTGAATGAAAATTTTCTATACTATAGTTCTCTTTTGGAAACTTTTTTTTTGGATTTTTTTTTCATGGGAACATTCTCCAATCTGTAGAATGCCAAAAATAATAGGGAGTAGCACAGTCTAACTACAAGTTAGCCATTTCTTAAATGAATGCAAATCATTTTTTATATGCTACTCACTAACTATTCCCCAAGATTTGGCAGAAGTGAATGTCAAAATAATCACTAAATAGAGTTTGAACTTGACTGCAGAGTTTATTTGAACACGAATTGTAATTCTACATAGAAATAAAAAATCCTACTTTAGTTAAAAAAGAACTTTTAAGAAACCCTATTAAAAAAAAAAAAATCAATTTATGATAGTTAATGGGCAAAAAATATATCTTATTAAAATATGTAAAAATAATCATAATAACATTCAAATATTTATGTGCTTCCCCACAATACACAGTCTGTTAAAAAAATATGTGGACTGTTTGAATTGCACTGCTCCAGTTGATTCCAGGGGAATTCGCTTGATGTCGCTAGGTTTGCACAGATCTGCTGATTATGGCGCCATTTCCTGATTGTTGATATCTTCATTTGTTTATTAGCTATGAGTTTTTTTAGTGAAGTGTGATTTTTTCGTTTGGCAGATTTCAGAATGAACGATCATAAAGAGCAATGAGTTGCTGTGAAATTTTGTTTTAAACTTGCAAAATCTGCAACAGAAGCTTGCTTAACATGGACTACGAATGTTGCTATGAAGCGTATGGCATGTTTCAAGTGATATGAATGTTTTAAAGATGGTGGACAGTCGATTGAAGATTATGAGCATTCTGGATGTCCTTCCATGTCAACTGGCAACACACATCAAAAAAATCAATACCCTGTTGCAAGCAAATCGACGTCTGACTGACAGGGAGCTTGCTGAAGAGTGAGATATCAGATGGATCTTGTCATGAGATTTTGACTGAAAAAGTGAAGATGCACTGTGTTGTTGCAAAATTTGCACCACGCCTGACGACGGAGTAACAGAGAGCCCATTGTCAGCTTTGTGAGGAACTGCTTGATTGTTCGGAAAAATTTAAACCTTATCAAGGATCATAACAGGTGATGAATCATGGGTTTATGACAATGACATTGAAACAAAGGTCAATCACCCCAGAGGATAAGTGAAACATCCCCCAGACGCAAAAAAGCTTGCAAAGTTCAATCCAATGTCAAAGTGATGCTCACAGTCTTTTTAATGCTAAAAATGTTCTTTATCGCATCTCCTCGAAGTCTCCACAGTGAACCAGAATTACTACAATGAAGTTATGAAATGTCTGAGGGTTGCAGAAGGCCAGAAAAGTGGAGGAGTCGCGACTGGCTTTTCCAGTCCATTCAGCCCACAGAACTCATGAGCTTTTGGCCAAACACTCAATCTCTGTTCTTTCCCCTACCCCTCCTCACCTGACCTTGCTCCTTGTGACTTTTTCTCGTTTCCAACTCAAAAGACCCTTAAAAAGAAGAAGATTTGAGATGATTCCAGAGATTATGGCAAATGCGACCATGGAGCTACAGGACATTACAAAAGAAGCGCACCAGGACTATTTCAACAAGTCATTTCATCAGTCCATGTATTTTTTTAACAGCCCTTATATATAATTTTCTACTGACCTTTGAACACAAATTCAAAGAGTGTTTTCAAGTTTTCAGGACTTGGACTAGTTACAAAAATGTTGGAGTATCCAAATGCTACTGCAGCGGCCATGGAAAGTCCAAGAGCTGCAGACTTGCCTCTTCCTCTTGCTGCAGTTAATGAAACTGTAGAACGTAAAGTTTTCTCAGCTATAGCTTCAATAAATTTCAAGACTGCTTTTGCCTGGGAAAAAAATAAAAATAATAATAACAATTAAATAATTTAATCAGTCTTATACCAAAACAACAAAATATTAAAAAATTAAATTGAAGTGTATTAATAAATTAAAAAGTTATAATGTACAATTTCTTACAAATAGAAATATTCTTTCATCAATAGTGTATTAATTGAAAATGTTAGATTAAAAAGAACATTTTCAAAACTGTTCTCTGGTATGTACTAGAATCCAATTAAATAAGCACAAGAGACTTCTGACCATGTGTCATCCGTGATGGTGTACAGCTTGTTGCCAGAATTTTTCTTGCCTATGAGTCCTTCCTTTCTTCAAAAATTCTACCTACTCTTTATTGTTATAGCCAGCTAATTTTGACTTTCTAATAAAATTTTTATCAAATATCACAAATAAAATTATTACAATTTTTTAACTGTAATATATAATTTATTTTTACTTGTAAATGGGCAGGGAGAAGCAAGCTTTGAGGGGGGGGGGGGTAAGGCTTTCATGCCTCATTATTGCTGCATTATAGATGGGGAGGGGGTATTAAAATACTCTGATTTTGTGTTACATAATTTATGGATCACCCCTATTCAATTCTAAATTGAAATGAAGTGAACATTATGTTTCCATTAATCTTAGATTTGCGGCAAATAAGTACCTTATTTGTTCAGTATATTATTTGCTCGAATGCAACCGTGACATATTAAAAAAATCGTAAATTTCTTGTCCTACTTTGACAGATTATTTGGCAAATACGCCAAATTGTAATTTTTGATCACAAAAGTAAAAATTATGTTTGTGTTAAAGGGAGCACCCTGATGTCTTTTACAAAAGTAAAGGATAATTAATTTTACAAGGAAAACAGAGTCAACAAAATTTTGCAATGATTTTTGGGATTATACATTCAATTGTGTTGCAATGTAACTATATGCATGTTCAACAAATGAGTCAGATAAACTCATTCTTGGTGCTCTAATTCTGGAAAATGCATTGACATCTAATTTTCTTGTTGTTATACCTGGTCAACAGTGCGGCAGCAGTTTACAAGTACACCAACTGGCTGGGTGTCACGTAAACTCTCTTTCAGATCAACTAATTCTTGATCAACAGTTTGAAAGTCAACTCTGTTAACTGGCTCAACTTGTAAGTTATGTGATGACACTGGTAATACATTTAGTTGATCATCAACAACCAGACAACGTTTGCATGATGCTAATGACAGCAAAAACCTTAAAAAACAAACCAAGAATTATAACAATTTTAATCAAATTAATACATTATGTAATACTTATTCATATTTTCCATACCGTTCATTAAATCTCGCAACAACATCCTGATGAGATTCTGTTCTAAATCGTTCATGAACATCCATTGTCATTGTATAAAGTTGTTTGAGAGAGGAAACTGATCGAAGAAGAAGCACAACCAAACCACCACCTTCCACAGTTTCCACAGTTCGTGCCAATAAATTAGGAGTCAATGCTTCAAAATCCTAGAATTCATAGGAAAAGGCCTTCATTGCTTTCCTTTTTATTATAAATCAATTGTTCAAAGCTATTATTAACACTTTTGAGCAAAATAGGCACTTTTATTACTAGCAATTAAAACAATTGAGTAAAATTTGTCTTTTTATGTTGTGCCTTCTTTCAATTTTGTAATTATTAACACGTAATTAAATATAACATACCTGTAAAACACACATTCCATAGGTGTTTCCCAAAATTTTGTGTGTTTCACTATAATAACAATAACGAATATTTGTTGAAGCAACAAACAATTCAAATGGATCATCTTCACTGACATTTAATTTTCCTGATTTTATTTTCTTTTGCAGTTCCTTCATTCTCTTCTTTCTGTGACTGTAGTGAAAACAAAAGAGTGCAATGAAAGTCATTTTAAAACAATAATAGTGTACAGTGAAACCTGTATTAAGTGATCACTGCCTATTCTGTCAAAAAAATTGTCTTTCAGAGGCATGATTGCTTAACGGGGGAATCTTATTTTTTCCCAAAAGAGAGAGAGTATTATTACTAGACATCAGATGTTGAGGAAAATGTTAATAATATTGTAAGTTTATGAAAGGTTTTTTAGCATAGAAGCATGAATAATGAAGCCTTTTGACCAAGTTTTATTTTGCCTTTTTGATGCAAATGCATTTAAAAAATATTTGTATTTTTTTCTCTTGGATAAAAATTAACTTTTACATCATTTTGTTGTAATACTCCCAGTAGCAGTCTATTCATAACAAACTTCAATTTTCTTCTGAAGACTCTATATGCCATTTGGATATGCAAGACACATGCTGCATCTTAGGAGTTCCAAACTTTGCATTCCTCACACAATTACAAAAGCAAAAAACCCACTTCCAGGGATCGGTATGGGGCAAGTGTTGGGCCCCGATTCTGGACACAACCCTAACACTACCATGTTACATCGCAAACCAATAACCCAACTTCTGAGAATGATATCCTTCTGCACCAGATGTTCTTCCAAGAAGGTAGATAAGGAAGGTTCTATTAATTCAAAGAAGTAAACATTAGGTCACTTTCATATCCACCAATCCATTAAAAGAATTGAAACTGAAATGGAGCAAGAAATCGTAATACCATAATAGTAACCATGGTTTATTGTTTTTTGATTCTCTGAGCCCCCCCATCCTCCGATTTCCTCAAGAACAAAGCTGAGGCATAGAACATGCCTTGCAAATGTTTTTTAAAATGTCAGCAATTTTAATTGAACCTAATGAAACTACTAACATATAGTGTACTGTATACTAACAATTTTCCTGAATGTGGTAAATTACGATAATAGCTTTTAAGAGGTTGGTTGAAGAGTGGGGTTATAAAAGGGTTATTATTTGCATTCAATATATGGGTTTCAGTGTCTTTCCAAAGAAAAATCAGTCGATGAGAGGGTTTTTTCAGACAGGTTTCACTGTAATTACTGATAGAAAATAAAAGTAATTATCCCAAAGCTGATTAGAAATTTTCTTACAATTGTAATTTTGTACAAAATTCAACCTTTACATAAAAACAACCTACATTAAGCTCATGAAAAATTTTAAATGCATTTTAACATCCAAAACATTGTGTGAGTTAAGTATCCCATTCATTCTCTGGAAACAAGTAATCCTGCTGAAGTAAAATTTGATTTAATTCAATGTCAAGATAAATTCCAAAAGCCATATCTAGGCAATTTAAACTCACTGATGTCAAGTTACATAACTGTATATTTATTTAAAATTTTATTTTTAAATTTTAAAATGAAAAAATTAACCTTTCAAAATTGAAGTGCATTAGGTACATATTTATGATTTGTACATATATTAATTATTCATTTCAAAATTATACAATTATTCTCAATTATACGTACTTGAAGTCAAAGCAGTTTGATATTATACATATTTGAAGCGAAAGTAAAATTTATAAGATAAGGTACTAAAAACTGTGAAAAAATAATTTTACAAGCCGATTTATCATTTTTCATCAAGCTGTTGATGAAATCATCTTCATTATCATGAGATAAATAGTTAAAATTGAAAGACTTTGATCCATCATTACATGAATGCACTTTCAATGAATCAAGTGCAATAGATCTGGTCTTCTACAGAGGAAAACAAATACAGACAACAGTATTATGGATATTTCCAGCATTACCAATAATGAAACATATGCAGAAAGAAGACAAAAACCCACCCAAAACATCCACAAAAAAATATCCAACAATAATTAAAGATAATGAAATAAATGAGTAAAAAAGGACAGCCATGTGAATGAAGAGATGAGTTAGCCTAAAACACAAAATGCCACTATCCTGAAAAACAACAGTAATAACAAAATAATGACAATGGTTAAACAACAAATACATCTTGAGGAAGCTGACACTCCAGGCACAAGCAACCAGAATACAAAAAAATGAAGATGATCTGAAGGAGTATGCAAAAAGCAGGAAAGAACTTAACACATTCATTAAGGACTGAAAAGTAGATTTCATTGAAACGGGGAACAAAAAAAATTAGGTGACGTAAAGTTGTTTCCATTTGTGACATTAAAAGGCAGATATGTAACTTCCAAACAAAAGAGATACCAATGACAGTATGGGGCACCACTTTCTAGAAATCTTAAACAGGGATAGCATATCAGAAGCCTACGATTTAGATACATCCATACTCAGCCACAGGGAAGATAACAGAATAATTCAATAATTGCACCATTGCATACCAATTGAATATGATTGAGGGCAAATTACACAGTAGTGACCTAAATAGAGCTGAAATAATAAAAGAACATTTCCTAAAAGCCACAGGAAAAACAGAACTATCTATACATGCCTAAATACTCTCTGGCCAAGGAGACATTTCATATTGAAGAGTTACAACTACCATCATTGCTACCACATGCAGATGCAGCTGACACACTACTAGTTAACACATGAGAAAAACAATATAAATGGAGTGATTTCTATGCAACTGATGCAATGATCAATAGGAAATGAGAAAATGTCATTCAACAACAAACACATGTAGTATGTTGAATCACAAATCATATTTTCCATTACAAATTGCGTAAAACAGAGACCACAATAGTCATAGTGAAACTTCTATTTGTGAAATAAGTAAACGAACATTTAACACCCACTCAGGCAAATCTAATTTAACTATAATATTTTCCTTACAGTGGGACTTAGTAGGATGTATACAAGTTTGTAACATTCTATTAAGGTTGGTTAATAAATTTCTATTTCATGTTGATAACTGTACACAAAGCACATAAGAATGTATCAATAAAATTTCTTTCTTTTCTTAATTATTGAATGGTTTTGATGTTGAAATATTAGAAGAAATACCTGGTAAATCCTAATTCCTTTTTGTAACACCACAAAACATTTGGTCTGGCTTTCACAGCTGCTTTTGACAACATATGGTGCAGAATTACGACCTAAAAGCAAAAATTAACCCATTTTATTAAAATTATTATTTCATTTCCAGGTAAAACAGTTTAACAAACTTCTTTTTCAGTGTTCTCACTTGATCTCTTCCTTTATCCCCTACAACAACAAACATAGTTCTGTGTCCTTCAATCATCCCATTTTCAATTAGGACTCTTATCCGATTATCCAATTTTTTCCTAACCATTTTACGATATTGACTTCCTAACTTCTAATTAAAACAGGGTAGTATGTAGGTTAGGGATATTCTTTATTGACACGAAACTCTGCACCTCAGCGACTTTTCTTCGTAAAAAACAACTCGTTCTCACACCCAACACAATCCAAATTATATGTTATTTTACACACTGTTGACTGCCAATCATTAATACTGTACAAGCACTTCTACGTCAGGACACGCAACACACGCAACGACCAACATCTATTTCTACAAAGTGCGATGCGAAGCCGCGCACCGCAACATGCAGCACATGGTCGAGGGAGTTGTTTATTCCATACGATATACTCTTTGGATAGTATTGAGTAGTTACATCCTCTTTGGTTACACCAAGGAGGTCATAATATATGATATTATACTATATATATATATATATATATATATATATATATATATATATATATATATATATATATATATATATATATATATATATATATATATATATATATATATATATATAATAACCTCCTTGAATCAATGTTTCAGCAGAATGACTCACAACTCGACTCTCTTTCTCAACTCGCCGGTGAACGACAACACTGACCCGCGAACGGAATCGCGTCGTATTTGTAACTACACTTGGGTTTTTCTAACGTGGCCGCTGAGGGTAGTATCTCCAAGATGGAATTCGGCACGAGTTTTTGAGTCATTCTCAGTTCTGCCGCTAGTGTCGCTTGATCTGCAGCACTGCTTGTTGCGGTCGCGATCATGCGACATCTTGCGTCAGACTGACTCAAAAAGTCATGCCGAATTTCATTTTGGAAATACCCTCTCAGCTCCCACCGTGGTAACCACGGTGTAAGCCGGTGGTTCCGGCCTTCGGTCTATAATAATATCCTTGAGTCTGACCTACGTAGTATGTTCCAAACTACGTTTCTGCCGAATACATTGCATAATTTCCAGCATTTATGCACAATTCCTGTTTTTTAATTAAATTCTCCATTGTCATTAGAACTACGAAGAATTTCCTTCGACCCTGCTTTCTACGTTTTCTCGACGTCGGAATCGATTCGTTATGATAAGGAATAAGTCTCAAATTAATTCTCAATGTATTTTGAATCATCAATAGAGAGTTGATAACGCATACGCACTTTCGGGTATGGGCTATTACTCCACTTTTGAGACTAATCGAATTTCAGCAAAAAGAACCGTTTTCCCACTTCTAATAGACCGGGAGAACTTGTATAGAGAAGGACAAGGTCTAAAATCAAACCTTGCGGAACCCCATTGATTGATTCAGTAATGTTTCTGGGCACGACAACTGCTATATACATTAGTCCCGTTAGTGTAGTGAATAGTGTAGTGAAGATTTTTCACGAAATAAGGGGGTGTTCTTTCTCCGCTGAATAGTGAAAACCGGCACCGAATGGTGAAAACCGGCACCCACGTTGACGGGGAATTTCCCTTTCAGGTATATCTCCCCGCGGGACACCACCCAGACACGACGAGTTCTAAGCTCCTGATTGGTCTCCTCTCGACATGAGGGGTGGTGTAGTGCATGGCAGTTTATGTGTGTGTACAGGGTCCATTATGAAAGTAATGCCATGATTTTATTGTGATGGGACTATTCATGGCAGCGCGATAAAATTGGTCGGGAAATGTGGAGAGTGGTCTGCCCTTCCAATTCAGCTGGTCGCCAGTGTGCTCCGAGCGGTGTGAGCGGAAAGATGTGCCTCCGCATGAAGTGTTTTTTCGACTTGTAACACGGCGCCATGGAGCGTTCGGGAGGTGGCACAAAGCGTTCAAGGAGGACCGGGAGGAGGTCGCCGACGAACCCCGTTCTGGACGCCCAGCAACAGCCAGAGCAGACGAAAACGCGGATCGTGAGCGCGAAGTTTTGCGTTCCGTCGATTGAGCATTTAGCAAATTACTGACTCCCTACACATGTCTACATTTGCGGTACATGGGATTGTGATCGAGGATTTGCAACTGCGCAAGGTCTGGCCGAAGTTTGTGCTGACGGTCTGTCTGCCGAAAGTGTTGACGAAAGATTAGAAAGAACTTCGAGTTTCGCGCTGCCAAGAATTGTTGGATTTGATTTAAAATTAGTCAGACTTTATTAACACCGGAGTAATACCCGCATGTCCCCCCTGTAAGGGGGATCCCTTGTAGTTCCAACATGGCTCCGTGCGACTTTTTTCTGTTTCCCCGACTAAAGAAAGAGCTGAAAGGAAAGCATTGGGAGACCATGGAAAACATTCAAAAGCATGTTACAACGTTCCTGAGAGATATTCCCGTCGATGACTTTTAGGGTTCCTTCCAAGCGTGGCAGGCACGTCTCTGCTAGTGTATTAATGCAGGAGGAGAGTATTTGAAGAATTTTAAGCATTTTACAGGTCCAATCAATAATTTTTTCACCAGGAAATGCGCATTACTTTTATAATGGACAGTGTATTCATTATTAAAGTATTTACGATTAAAAAATCTGGAAGAGTATCGAGTACTTAAGGAAACGCGTATAGATTGTACTTCTGCTCCAGACGTAACAGAGTTTTTGTTGTTCTTTGACAAAATAAATTCAAATAAATGTTTTAAAAAGATTCCAGTAAGAGCTTAGAAGTGATCAATTCATAAAGCACCGTCTTTAACAAAAACAACCACGGATGCGCCCGGATTTTTATTGTTATTTTCTGAAGTCCCGTTGACAGCTTTAGAACGTCATTTTTCCAAGGAAAGTTTCCATTCATATATAGAAAAGCATCTCTAATATTAAAAAAAAAATTAATATTTTTTTGAATAGTAAATAAATGGCCAATGATTCTGCATTTAATTTTTGTTGCTTTTTTTAAGTAAAGTAAGAGACTTTAAAAGTAAGTCACTTACTTAACTGTTTTGTAAACAACTGAAAATGTTCTGTGGGTAACTGAATATGTGAGTCAACCAGATCGTACTTAGGTTGCATGGTTGCACAAGCCGTAAAAGATGATCGCAAAATACTTGAATGTTAGTAATATGTATTTTCGATTTAATGGGGTCATTCAATAATGGAGATATTGAAGTAACAGCGATGTAAGAAATAATTTTGAAATGAAAGAGCGCCCGTCAAATGCTTTTTTGCGAATAGTTGCAAGTCAGGTAGTGCACCAATGTGTCGTCACTCTTTTTTTGAGTTTAACATTGATGAATCAATACTTACCAATTCTTATAGGTTAGTTGGTTGTTAGTGATAGCGGGCACGTCAACTACTGAGGTCATTAGTCCCGTAACTGTGGTGCATGTTTT